>JBAMCD010000065.1:0-32288 GCA_037075365.1 Drosophila emarginata | reverse complement strand
TTAAAAAAGTAGCATACTCCGCTGATTAACATAATTTCAGTGGTATAATATCACTCTTATTATTATTTGGCCTTGTTGTGCTTCTGAATGTTTTTGCTGCTATTTAATTATCAACAAGTCATTTAAAGTAAAGTGAAGCTAAATCAAATCTTGCTAAAAGGATAAATTTTTATTTATTAATTCTTGCTGCACAAGTGCATAGCGCGATATATCGTGCCTCTCTTATTATAATAACGAGGGAACGTGGACTCCTCTCTGCCTCTCAAATTGCTCTCGCCTCAACATCGTTGTTTTTGTATAAACAACCGACGGTCTGAATAAACAGTTATATTGCTACTGCTGCCTTCGCTCTTTATTCGCCGCTACTGCTGCCTTCGCACTTTATTCGCCGCTTCTGCTGCCGTCACTCTTTGGTCACTGCTGCTGCTGCTTAATCGAAACAAATTTGTCATTTGTTTCCCACTCCATTCGTCTACAGTGCACGCTCCATAAGTGGATTTCACCTAAACTATGTTGACTTGCTGCATCTCAACATGTGATAAGAGGCAACTCATTGCCGATGATCTTTATGTCTCATGCTGGCTTTGTGATAAATATGCACATACTAAATGTGCAGGACTTACTGGTTGTATCCGTGATATTATTCGGAAATTGATTGGACTTACCTGGACGTGCGAAGGATGTCGCACTGTGGAGCTCGAAATGAGAGCATTTATGCGTCAAACGCGTGATGGTTTCAAAAGCCTTCGCACTGAGTTACACTCTTTCACGGAGAAGTTTAAAGATCTAGAGTCCAATTTCCTCACATTTAAAGTTTTAAGTGAATCACCAAAGAGGAAAAAATCAAACCACCGATCTATTGCTGCCCCTCCAGCATTAGCCATACCTAACACTCAATCCATAATACCAGCTTTTGTGACACCTGCTATTGTTGACCGGCCTTTGGAAATGGATAGTTACACCAACGCTCAACAGCACGATGCTGCTGAAATGGTTGTTGATGTCGATGTTGGAACTGCTGCCGCTGCAGCAGCTCATTCAGCTGCTGATAGTGTAGTTGGAGACGTTGTCGTCAGCACTTCTACCAATGCGTTCGTAGATCTTATTCATCCAACTTGTTCTGTTCCAGCTGAAGCTGTCACTCCAACTGTTGGTGCTGTAGCTGTTGCCCCAACCGTACCCAAGAGTTCCGATGTCAAGGCTGTCACTACTATGGTCGCACCTGCGTCTCAGGTCACGGGAGTCAACACATCGGATAAAATGCTTCTGGCCTGAGTACACCGTAGTTCATGAATTTACAAATATTCAGCCTAGCAAGTCTGTTACCTCTCTGCCAAAAAACTAAAAACTCTATCTCCTGAACTCACTATCAGCTATCAGCCATCAGCTTCGCTCTATCTCAATAGTGCTGATTGCCATTAAAGCTGATTTTCGCAGTCAACTGATGGCTCTCGCTGTTCCAGATAATGTCAAAATAATTTGTGTTAAAATTTCTTGCCCAAACAATAATGTTTTTATAATCTGCTCATATATTCCACCGTCATCTGACATTGTAATTTACAAGCACCATGCTGTTGCCTTCAACAATATTTTTTCTTGTCTCCGCGACCATGTTCACCTTATTGTCCTAGGTGACTTTAATTTACGGCATGTAGCGTGGAAATCCCTGAAAGATTGTCCACACTTAGTCTCTTCATCACATAATGACTTTTTGACTGAGTTGTTTGATATTCCAATGTTTCAAATAAACTGGATAACTAACTCATCCAATAGACTTCTTGACTTGGTATTCGTTAGTGATTTCTCGACGACAAATATTGAGCGATCCGCTCCAATTTCACTTCCAGAAGACTCGTACCACCCTACCCTTGTAATCAATCTATCACTTAAATCTTTAATTAAAACAATTCCCTTCTCTCAGCCACTTCGTCGTAGATGCTTCCGTAAAACTGACTTTGCCCGCCTTGATTCTATTCTTCTCGAGATTGACTGGTGCAATCTTCTCAGCAGTGTCAAATTAGATACAGCTGTTGAACGTTTTTACTCAACTCTGTATTCGGCATTCGATGTGTGTGTTCCAGATTTCCTAGGCTTAAATAATTCATGCAAACCGCCCTGGTTCACACGTCAACTCTCGCAATTAAAAAATATTAAATCGAGATGTTATAAGCGTTATAAAAAAACGTTATCACCTACTGACCATATCAATTACTACTCAGCGAAGTCTAAGTTTTTGATTTTAAACAAGCACTGTTACAACAACTACTTCGTAATCCGAAACAATTTTATAAATTCGTAAATTCGAAACGGAGCTCGAATACAGTTCCTTAATCATTCTTCTATAATGATCTCACAGCTGATAATGATTGTGAAATATCTAAACTCTTTGCCGAATTCTTTCAGACGACTTACTCTAATGCATCGCCTCCCTCTGGCCCTTACTCATACCACATACAACATTCAAATCTTATTTTTATGCCAATCATAACTGAAGACTTTCTATTGGCGAGTCTAGCCTCATTGAAGTCGTCGTTTTCTCCTGGCCCTGACAATGTCCCCAGTTGTATTCTTAAAACATGTGCACTATCATTATGTGAACCTCTGTTAAGGCTTTTTAACTTTTCCATTGAAAATGGTTACTTTCTCATATATTATCCCCTTGTTTAAGAAGGGCACGAAATCGGATATATCTAATTACAGAGGTATAGCTAAACTCTCGGCTATCCCTAAACTGTTTGAGAAAGTAATAACAAAGACTCTTCAACACCTTTGCAAGTCTATAATTTCACCCCACCAGCATGGATTTATGAAGGGGCGTTCATCATTGACCAATCTCCTTGAATTTAGCACTTTTTTCCACGATGGTTTTCGCAACAAGCAACAAACAGATGTTATTTACACCGATTTTAGCAAAGCCTTCGATAGTGTTGATCATACACTTCTAGTAACCAAACTCAGTCTTGTTGGATTTCCTCCTTCTATCCTGGTTGGAGTCTTATCTCACCAACAGAACCCAAAGAGTTTTGTTTGGAACCGCTCACTCTAAAACTGTGTTTGTAAATTCTGGGGTCTTGGCCCATTACTTTTTTCTCTATTTATCAATGATCTACCTAATGTATTAGTTAACTCGCACGTGTTTATGTTTGCCGACGATGTTAAGCTATGCTTATCATTCAATAATCCTTCTCTTCATTCTCTTCTGCAAACCGATATTAATGCGTTTTGTGATTGGTGTAGGGTTAACCATCTCCATTTCAATACTACATATTAAATGTTCGTTTATGACATTCTATCGTCACTCTCCCTTTATTGCCAATTACTTCATGAACATCTATGGATGACTTAGGCATTATTTTTGATCCAAAGCTAAATTTTATTCTTCACACTTCTTCACTAGTTAATGAAGCATCATCGTTACTTGGCTTCATAAAACGCTGGGCAAAAGAATTTATTGATCCTTTCACAACAAAAGTTATATTCACATCCTTGGTACGTCCCATACTAGACTACTGTTCGCCAGTTTGGAACCCTCAGTATGCCATTCACAAACAACGGATTGAGTCAGTTCAAAAACAGTTTCTACTCTTTGAAAATGACGTTATATCCCTTGAACTTTTTTCGAGTTCGATCTGTTGGAAAGCTGACATTAAGTCAAGACATGAAGAATATTTTGCCCGACCTAATTGGTCTAATATATCTTCAATACTAGGGTGTGGAAGTTTATCGGACAATCATTTTTTATTAATTTTTTTTGGCTATATGGGCTTTGATAATTTTTTATATAGACAGGTTCATTATCTTTCAATCTCAATTTTTGCTTATAGAAATTATTGGTTGTGAACGCTTCAGTTTCAAGTCCGGATACGACCCTATATTTGGTGAATAATTATGTTAATTGTTATTCGAATTTGGACTACATCGTATTTGGAAGGCGGTTCAGATTTGAAATTATATTTATTATTTATCTAGTATTAGTTGTGTTCAGTAAATGGATTGTATTTACAACAATAGTAAAATCGATCTGACAAATGACTTGTGATGCTGCTAATATAAATATTGATGTGTTACCAGAATTGTATGTAGTCTATACAGCAAATACCGCTCTGGCATTAGCAGAGAAAATATTAAGAACTGGCATAACCTATGAGCTAAAGTTGGGGTGAACCTGGTAAGTCTTGAGATAGTGATTTGAATGGAAGGGTAATCGATTAAGAAGTCGCTCCTTTATAAATCTCCCTTCGGCCCCTGGATCGATCAACGCATGAGCCCTATAAAACACTCTCTGATGACACACAGTAACTATGGCTGTTCTCAAAGGACTCGCTATGCGTTGAAAACAAAGTAACTTTGCGTGCGCAGATGTGGATCTGTCGGTTTTGTGTGACTGTGGGGAGCCCGCTTCTGCAAGCTGCATTCGCTGACGTCGGTGCTAGCGCATTGCTGCCGCGATGAAGCAGGGTATTGTGTTAACAACTACTTTAATTGATGTTGATGCGCGAAACAATTCGGTCGTAATATTTTAGCTATCTGACCTGTGTGACTTGATCGTTAATGGACATTTTGAGAAAACGTGGACACAGGCGAGTCGGATGATTTTCCTTCTCTAGTGCTTTTCTCTCGGACGGGCTGATAAGTCTATAGTTGATAGATCAGAAGCATGGAATCTTCTAGTGCCTTGGACTCGGTTCTCTAAGAGGACATTTAACTCTCCCCAAAGTGGGATATTACTTTTGTTATGAAGTGATTGTTGCCGCATTGCTCATGTGGTTTTAGGAAGCTTGGAACTGGAACAGAAAATACATGCATGCTATCCCAAGATTGAGTGCCAGCAAACATCTCTTGAACGTATTCAGCAAAGTTCTCAATGTCATAACGGACTCATTGGAAATTTACGTTAGACCAAACAGGACCTTGGGCTATCTAGATTAAAATTAGCTTCGTGTAAAGTTGGCGAAACAAGTGAACAAGAAATAAACGATAATACTGAATAACTCCCACCAGGTTAGACTGCGATAGCTGTAAGGTCAGTTTGGGTCAGTTGGAAGTTCAGCTGACCGATTTTCCTGTTGACCCATTTCCTGATGTTGGGAATGAGGCGATGAGTCTACCTGCCATTGTTGGATGCATCCCAGCGCTTGTTTTTCCACCTTCTATTAGGACGGAAAGGTGTCTACGAAAACATCCGTGAATTGAGACGGTCTTGGTCATGGCGCTTTATTTGGGTTGAAAGTCCTTGCCATGTCAATCTCATAGGGGCAACAGTTTGGGTAAGTGTGTCGCTCTATGAACTAGCTCGGTGTGGGTTTTTACGATTCGTTCAAGTTCCAACTCGTCAGACAAAGTGGCTTGACGGTTGCCGTAGATACTTTTCACTATCGTTTTGTACGCTTTGCTCCAGGGGTCACGCTAAGCTCTTTCTTTTTATCCGGTAGTCTGCATGAAGTAGTTGCATGCTCGCTTAGCACGCAAGAAATTTGGGTTGCCATCTTCTTGCTCAGCCAAAAGTATCCTCCGCCCCCACTTGTAAATCATACCACCCTGTCTAATAGACGCACACCTTAAAGCAACGAAGCCAGTGGTATGTAAGTATTGTTGTACCGGTGATAATAACGGATTTAATTACACTTTGATATTTCTTTGCTTATATTTAGCACACAGGTTTTTAATGAGAACGCTTCTTGTTGGCACTTGGCGGAATTAAACACGGTAAGTATTTGCTTGTATGTACATATAGGTGACAACTGTTTACACATACACACATATGTTATTACGACCAGGGAAATGGCCGACTTGACAAAAACGTTGGGAATTTGCACAAATATCAAATTTCGTGATACTCAAATGAAAAACAACTGAGTTATTGATGTTAAGCCCTATTCTTGACCGATCGTTCCTATGGAAGCTATATGATATAGTCAACCGATTTCTATAAAACGTGGTGAATTTGCTAGGGAGTATATAAATTACACAAACACCAAATTTCGTGGTACTCAAATGAAAAACAATTGAGTTATTGAAGTTAAGCTCTATTCTTGACCGATCGTTTCTATGGAAGCTATATGATATAGTCAACCGATTATGATAAAACTTGGTGACTGTATTAGGGAGTATATAAAACACACAAACACCAAATTTCGTGATACTCAAATGAAAAACAATTGAGTTATTGATGTTAAGCCCTATTCTTGACCGATCGTTCCTATGGAAGCTATATGATATAGTCGACCGATTCCTATAAAACGTGGTGAATTTGCTAGGGAGTATATAAAACACACAAACACCAAATTTCGTGGTACTCAAATGAAGAACATATGAGTTATTGAAGTTAAGCCCTATTCTTGACCGATCGTTCCTATGGAAGCTATATGACACAGTGAACCGATTCTGATACACCTTGGTGACTGTGTTAGGGAGTATATAAAACACACAAACACCAAATTTCGTGGTACTCAAATGAAGAACATATGAGTTATTGAAGTTAAGCCCTATTCTTGACCGATCGTTCCTATGGGAGCTATATGATATAGTCAACCGATTCTGATAAAACTTGGTGACTGTATTTGGGAGTATATAAAACACACAAACACCAAATTTTGTGATACTCAAATGAAACACAACTGAGTTATTGATGTTAAGCCCTATTCTTGACCGATCGTTCCTATGGAAGCTATATGACATAGTGAACCGATTCTGATAAACCTTGGTGACTGTGTTAGGGAGTATATAAAACACACAAACACCAAATTTCGTGATACTCAAATGAAAAACAATTGAGTTATTGATGTTAAGCCCTATTCTTGACCGATTGTTCCTATGGAAGCTATATGTTATAGTCAACCGATTCTTATAAAACTTGGTGAATTTGTTAGGGAGTATATAAATCACACAAACACCAAATTTCGTGGTACTCAAATGAAGAACATATGAGTTATTGAAGTTAAGCCCTATTCTTGACCGATCGTTTCTATGGAAGCTATATGACACAGTGAACCGATTCTGATACACCTTGGTGACTGTGTTAGGGAGTATATAAAACACACAAACACCAAATTTCGTGATACTCAAATGAAAAACAATTGAGTTATTGATGTTAAGCCCTATTCTTGACCGATCGTTCCTATGGAAGCTATATGATATAGTCAACCGATTCCTATAAAACGTGGTGAATTTGCTAGGGAGTATATAAATTACACAAACACCAAATTTCGTGATACTCAAATGAAAAACAATTGAGTTATTGATGTTAAGCTCTATTCTTGACCGATCGTTCCTATGGAAGCTATATGACACAGTGAACCGATTCTGATACATCTTGGTGACTGTGTTAGGGAGTATATAAAACACACAAACACCAAATTTCGTGGTACTCAAATGAAGAACATATGAGTTATTGAAGTTAAGCCCTATTCTTGACCGATCGTTCCTATGGGAGCTATATGATATAGTCAACCGATTCTGATAAACCTTGGTGACTGTGTTAGGGAGTATATAAAACAAACAAACAAACACCAAATTTCGTGATACTCAAATGAAAAACAACTGAGTTATTGATGTTAAGCCCTATTCTTGACCGATCGTTCCTATGGAAGCTATATGATATAGTCAACCGATTTCTGATAAAACGTGGTGAATTTGCTAGGGAGTATATAAAACACACAAACACCAAATTTCGTGGTACTCAAATGAAGAACATATGAGTTATTGAAGTTAAGCCCTATTCTTGACCGATCGTTCCTATGGAAGCTATATGACACAGTGAACCGATTCTGATACATCTTGGTGACTGTGTTAGGGAGTATATAAAACACACAAACACCAAATTTCGTGATACTCAAATGAAGAACATATGAGTTATTGAAGTTAAGCCCTATTCTTGACCGATCGTTCCTATGGAAGCTATATGATATAGTCAACCGATTCTGATAAACCTTGGTGACTGTGTTAGGGAGTATATAAAACACACAAACACCAAATTTCGTGATACTCAAATGAAAAACAACTGAGTTATTGATGTTAAGCCCTATTCTTGACCGATCGTTCCTATGGAAGCTATATAACTATAGTCAACCGATTCCTGATAAACCTTGGTGACTGTGTTAGGGAGTATATAAAACACACAAACACCAAATTTCGTGATACTCAAATGAAAAACAACATGAGTTATTGATGTTAAGCCCTATTCTTGACCGATCGTTCCTATGGAAGCTATATGACATAGTCGAACCGATTCTGATACACCTTGGTGACTGTGTTAGGGAGTATATAAAACACACAAACACCAAATTTCGTGATACTCAAATGAAGAACATATGAGTTATTGAAGTTAAGCCCTATTCTTGACCGATCGTTTCTATGGAAGCTATATGATATAGTCAACCGATTATGATAAAACTTAGTGACTGTGTTAATGAGCAAATAAAACACACAAGCACCAAATTTCGTGATACTCAAATGAAAAACAATTGAGTTATTGATGTTAAGCCCTATTCTTGACCGATCGTTCCTATGGAAGCTATATGACACAGTGAACCGATTCTGATAAACCTTGGTGACTGTGTTAGGGAGTATATAAAACACACAAACACCAAATTTCGTGATACTCAAATGAAAAACAATAGAGTTATTGATGTTAAGCCCTATTCTTGACCGATCGTTCCTATGGAAGCTATATGATATAGTCGACCGATTCTATAAATCGTGGTGACTGTGCTAGGGAGTATATAAAACACACAAACACCAAATTTCGTGGTACTCAAATGAAGAACATATGAGTTATTGAAGTTAAGCTCTATTCTTGACCGATCGTTTCTATGGAAGCTATATGATATAGTCAACCGATTATGATAAACCTTAGTGACTGTGTTAGGGAGCATATAAAACACACAAACACCAAATTTCGTGATACTCAAATGAAAAACAATTGAGTTATTGATGTTAAGCCCTTTCTTGCCGATCGTTCCTATGGGAGCTATATGACACAGTGAACCGATTCTGATATACCTTGGTGACTGTGTTAGGGAGTATATAAAACAAACAAACACCAAATTTCGTGATACTCAAATGAAAATACAACTGAGTTATTAATGTTAAGCCCTATTCTTGACCGATCGTTCCTATGGAAGCTATATAATATAGTCAACCGATTGTGATAAACCTTGGTGACTGTATTTGGGAGTATATAAAACACACAAACACCAAATTTCGTGATACTCAAATGAAAAACAATTGAGTTATTGATGTTAAGCCCTATTCTTGACCGATCGTTCCTATGGAAGCTATATGACACAGTGAACCGATTCTGATACATCTTGGTGACTGTGTTAGGGAGTATATAAAACACACAAACACCAAATTTCGTGATACTCAAATGAAAATCAACTGAGTTACTAATGTTAAGCCCTATTCTTGACCGATCGTTTCTATGGAAGCTATATAATATAGTCAACCGATTCTTATAAACCTTGGTGACTGTGTTAGGGAGTATATAAATCACACAAACACCAAATTTCGTGGTACTCAAATGAAGAACAATTGAGTTATTGATGTTAAGCCCTATTCTTGACCGATCGTTCCTATGGAAGCTATATGACACAGTGAACCGATTCTGATAAACCTTGGTGACTGTGTTAGGGAGTATATAAAACACACAAACACCAAATTTCGTGATACTAAATTGAAAAACCACAGAGTTATTGATGTTAAGCCCTATTCTTGACCGATTGTTCCTATGGAAGCTCTATAATATAGTCGACCGATTCCTATAAACCGTGGTGACTTTGTTAGGGAGTATATAAATCACACAAACACCAAATTTCGTGGTACTCAAATGAAGAACATATGAGTTATTGAAGTTAAGCTCTATTCTTGACCGATCGTTCCTATGGAAGCTATATGACACAGTGAACCGATTCTGATACACCTTGGTGACTGTGTTAGGGAGTATATAAAACACACAAACACCAAATTTCGTGGTACTCAAATGAAGAACATATGAGTTATTGAAGTTAAGCCCTATTCTTGACCGATCGTTTCTATGGAAGCTATATAATATAGTCAACCGATTCTGATAAAACTTAGTGACTGTGTTAATGAGCAAATAAAACACACAAACACCAAATTTCGTGATACTCAAATGAAAAACAATTGAGTTATTGATGTTAAGCCCTATTCTTGACCGATCGTTCCTATGGAAGCTATATGACACAGTGAACCGATTCTGATACACCTTGGTGACTGTGTTAGGGAGTATATAAAACACACAAACACCAAATTTCGTGATACTAAATGAAAAACAAATGAGTTATTATGTTAAGCCCTATTCTTGACCGATCGTTCCTATGGAAGCTATATGATATAGTCAACCGATTCCTATAAAACGTGGTGACTGTGCTAGGGAGTATATAAAACACACAAACACCAAATTTCGTGGTGCTCAAATGAAGAACATATGAGTTATTGAAGTTAAGCCCTATTCTTGACCGATCGTTTCTATGGAAGCTATATGACATAGTCAACCGATTCTGATAAACCTTGGTGACTGTGTTAGGGAGTATATAAAACACACAAACACCAAATTTCGTGATACTCAAATGAAAAACAATTGAGTTATTGATGTTAAGCCCTATTCTTGACCGATCGTTCCTATGGAAGCTATATGATATAGTCAACCGATTCTGATACACCTTGGTGACTGTGTTAGGGAGTATATAAAACACACAAACACCAAATTTCGTGGTACTCAAATGAAGAACATATGAGTTATTGAAGTTAAGCCCTATTCTTGACCGATCGTTCCTATGGAAGCTATATAACATAGTCAACCGATTCTGATAAACCTTGGTGACTGTGTTAGGGAGTATATAAAACACACAAACACCAAATTTCGTGTACTCAAATGAAGAACATATGAGTTATTGAAGTTAAGCCCTATTCTTGACCGATCGTTTCTATGGAAGCTATATATATAGTCAACCGATTCTGATAAACCTTGTGACTGTGTTAAGGAGTATATAAAACACACAAACACCAAATTTCGTGATACTCAAATGAAAAACAATTGAGTTATTGATGTTAAGCCCTATTCTTGACCGATCGTTCCTATGGAAGCTATATGATATAGTGAACCGATTCTGATACACCTTGGTGACTGTGTTAGGGAGTATATAAAACACACAAACACCAAATTTCGTGGTACTCAAATGAAGAACATATGAGTTATTGAAGTTAAGCCCTATTCTTGACCGATCGTTTCTATGGAAGCTATATGATATAGTCAACCGATTCTGATAAACCTTGTGACTGTGTTAGGAGCATATAAAACACACAAACACCAAATTTCGTGATACTCAAATGAAAAACAATTGAGTTATTGATGTTAAGCCCTATTCTTGACCGATCGTTCCTATGGAAGCTATATGACACAGTGAACCGATTCTGATATACCTTGGTGACTGTGTTAGGGAGTATATAAAACACACAAACACCAAATTTCGTGATACTCAAATGAAAAACCACAGAGTTATTGATGTTAAGCCCTATTCTTGACCGATCGTTCCTATGGAAGCTATATAATATAGTCAACCGATTCTATAAAACGTGGTGAATTTGCTAGGGAGTATATAAATTACACAAACACCAAATTTCGTGGTACTCAAATGAAGAACATATGAGTTATTGAAGTTAAGCTCTATTCTTGACCGATCGTTCCTATGGAAGCTATATGACACAGTGAACCGATTCTGATACATCTTGGTGACTGTGTTAGGGAGTATATAAAACACACAAACACCAAATTTCGTGGTACTCAAATGAAGAACATATGAGTTATTGAAGTTAAGCCCTATTCTTGACCGATCGTTCCTATGGAAGCTATATGATATAGTCAACCGATTCTGATAAACCTTGGTGACTGTGTTAGGGAGTATATAAAACACACAAACACCAAATTTCGTGATACTCAAATGAAAAACAATTGAGTTATTGATGTTAAGCCCTATTCTTGACCGATCGTTCCTATGGAAGCTATATGACACAGTGAACCGATTCTGATACACCTTGGTGACTGTGTTAGGGAGTATATAAAACACACAAACACCAAATTTCGTGATACTCAAATGAAAACAACTGAGTTATTATGTTAAGCTCTATTCTTGACCGATCGTTCCTATGGAAGCTATATATATAGTCAACCGATTCTATAAAACTGGTGACTTGTAGGAGTATATAAATTACACAAACACCAAATTTCGTGGTACTCAAATGAAGAACATATGAGTTATTGAAGTTAAGCCCTATTCTTGACCGATCGTTCCTATGGAAGCTATATGATATAGTCAACCGATTCTGATAAACCTTGTGACTGTGTTAGAGTAATAAAACACACAAACACCAAATTTCGTGATACTAAATGAAAAACAATGAGTTATTATGTTAAGCCTATTCTTGACCGATCGTTCCTATGGAAGCTATATACAAGTCAACCATTCTATAACTGTGACTTGTTAGGGAGTATATAAAACACACAAACACCAAATTTCGTGGTACTCAAATGAAGAACATATGAGTTATTGAAGTTAAGCCCTATTCTTGACCGATCGTTTCTATGGAAGCTATATGATATAGTCAACCGATTCTGATAAACCTTGTGACTGTGTTAGGGAGTATATAAAACACACAAACACCAAATTTCGTGATACTCAAATGAAAAACAATTGAGTTATTGATGTTAAGCTCTATTCTTGACCGATCGTTCCTATGGAAGCTATATGATATAGTACCGATTCTATAAACTGGTGACTTGTAGGGAGTATATAAACACACAAACACCAAATTTCGTGATACTCAAATGAAAACATATGAGTTATTGAAGTTAAGCTCTATTCTTGACCGATCGTTCCTATGGAAGCTATATGACACAGTGAACCGATTCTGATACATCTTGGTGACTGTGTTAGGGAGTATATAAAACACACAAACACCAAATTTCGTGGTACTCAAATGAAGAACATATGAGTTATTGAAGTTAAGCCCTATTCTTGACCGATCGTTCCTATGGGAGCTATATGACACAGTGAACCGATTCTGATATACCTTGGTGACTGTGTTAGGGAGTATATAAAACAAACAAACACCAAATTTCGTGATACTCAAATGAAAATCAACTGAGTTACTAATGTTAAGCCCTATTCTTGACCGATCGTTCCTATGGGAGCTATATAATATAGTCAACCGATTCTGATAAACCTTGGTGACTGTATTAGGGAGTATATAAAACACACAAACACCAAATTTCGTGATACTCAAATGAAGAACATTTGAGTTATTGAAGTTAAGCTCTATTCTTGACCGATCGTTCCTATGGAAGCTATATGACACAGTGAACCGATTCTGATATACCTTGGTGACTGTGTTAGGGAGTATATAAAACACACAAACACCAAATTTCGTGATACTCAAATGAAATCAACTGAGTTATTAATGTTAAGCCCTATTCTTGACCGATCGTTCCTATGGAGCTATATAATATAGTCAACCGATTGTGATAAACCTTGGTGACTGTTTTGGGAGTATATAAAACACACAAACACCAAATTTCGTGATACTCAAATGAAAACAATGAGTTATTGAAGTTAAGCCCTATTCTTGACCGATCGTTCCTATGGAAGCTATATGACACAGTGAACCGATTCTGATATACCTTGGTGACTGTGTTAGGGAGTATATAAAACAAACAAACACCAAATTTCGTGATACTCAAATGAAAATCAACTGAGTTACTAATGTTAAGCCCTATTCTTGACCGATCGTTCCTATGGAAGCTATATATATAGTCAACCGATTCTATAAAACTGGTGACTTGCTAGGGAGTATATAAATACACAAACACCAAATTTCGTGTACTCAAATGAAAACATATGAGTTATTGAAGTTAAGCTCTATTCTTGACCGATCGTTCCTATGGAAGCTATATGACACAGTGAACCGATTCTGATACATCTTGGTGACTGTGTTAGGGAGTATATAAAACACACAAACACCAAATTTCGTGGTACTCAAATGAAGAACATATGAGTTATTGAAGTTAAGCCCTATTCTTGACCGATCGTTCCTATGGAAGCTATATGACACAGTGAACCGATTCTGATAAACCTTGGTGACTGTGTTAGGGAGTATATAAAACACACAAACACCAAATTTCGTGATACTCAAATGAAGAACAACTGAGTTATTGATGTTAAGCCCTATTCTTGACCGATCGTTCCTATGGAAGCTATATGATATAGTCAACCGATTGTGATAAACCTTGGTGACTGTGTTAGGGAGTATATAAAACACACAAACACCAAATTTCGTGATACTCAAATGAAAAACAATTGAGTTATTGATGTTAAGCCCTATTCTTGACCGATCGTTCCTATGGAAGCTATATGACACAGTGAACCGATTCTGATATACCTTGGTGACTGTGTTAGGGAGTATATAAAACAAACAAACACCAAATTTCGTGATACTCAAATGAAATCAACTGAGTTACTAATGTTAAGCCCTATTCTTGACCGATCGTTCCTATGGGAGCTATATAATATAGTCAACCGATTGTGATAAACCTTGGTGACTGTATTTGGGAGTATATAAAACACACAAACACCAAATTTCGTGTCTCAAATGAAAACATATGAGTTATTGAAGTTAAGCTCTATTCTTGACCGATCGTTTCTATGGAAGCTATATATATATCAACCATTTGATAAACTTGTACTGTGTTAGAGAATAAAACACACAACACCAAATTTCGTGATACTCAAATGAAAAACAATTGAGTTATTGATGTTAAGCCCTATTCTTGACCGATCGTTCCTATGGAAGCTATATGACACAGTGAACCGATTCTGATACACCTTGGTGACTGTGTTAGGGAGTAATAAAACACACAAACACCAAATTTCGTGATACTATAAAACAAGTTATATTAACTATTCTTACCATTTCCTATGGAAGCTATATATAGTACATCTAAACTGGTACTTTAGAGTATATAAAACACAAACACCAAATTTCTGGTGCTCAAATGAAGAACATATGAGTTATTGAAGTTAAGCCCTATTCTTGACCGATCGTTCCTATGGAAGCTATATGATATAGTCAACCGATTCTGATAAACCTTGGTGACTGTGTTAGGGAGTATATAAAACACACAAACACCAAATTTCGTGATACTCAAATGAAAAACAATGAGTTATTATGTTAAGCCCTATTCTTGACCGATCGTTCCTATGGAAGCTATATGAACATAACCGATTCTATACATCTTGGTGACTGTGTTAGGGAGTATATAAAACACACAAACACCAAATTTCGTGGTACTCAAATGAAGAACATATGAGTTATTGAAGTTAAGCCCTATTCTTGACCGATCGTTCCTATGGAAGCTATATGACATGGTCAACAGATTCTGATATACCTTGGTGACTGTGTTAGGGAGTATATAAAACACACAAACACCAAATTTCGTGATACTCAAATGAAAATCAACTGAGTTACTAATGTTAAGCTCTATTCTTGACCGATCGTTCCTATGGAAGCTATATATATAGTAACCGATTCTATAAAACTGGTGACTTGTTAGGGAGTATATAAATCACACAAACACCAAATTTCGTGGTACTCAAATGAAGAACATATGAGTTATTGAAGTTAAGCTCTATTCTTGACCGATCGTTCCTATGGAAGCTATATGACACAGTGAACCGATTCTGATACATCTTGGTGACTGTGTTAGGGAGTATATAAAACACACAAACACCAAATTTCGTGGTACTCAAATGAAGAACATATGAGTTATTGAAGTTAAGCCCTATTCTTGACCGATCGTTCCTATGGAAGCTATATGACACAGTGAACCGATTCTGATATACCTTGGTGACTGTGTTAGGGAGTATATAAAACAAACAAACACCAAATTTCGTGATACTCAAATGAAAATCAACTGAGTTACTAATGTTAAGCCCTATTCTTGACCGATCGTTCCTATGGGAGCTATATAATATAGTCAACCGATTGTGATAAACCTTGGTGACTGTATTTGGGAGTATATAAAACACACAAACACCAAATTTCGTGATACTCAAATGAAAAACAAATGAGTTATTGAAGTTAAGCTCTATTCTTGACCGATCGTTCCTATGGAAGCTATATGACACAGTGAACCGATTCTGATACATCTTGGTGACTGTGTTAGGGAGTATATAAAACACACAAACACCAAATTTCGTGATACTCAAATGAAAATCAACTGAGTTATTAATGTTAAGCCCTATTCTTGACCGATCGTTCCTATGGAAGCTATATAATATAGTCAACCGATTGTGATAAACCTTGGTGACTGTGTTAGGGAGTATATAAAACAAACAAACACCAAATTTCGTGATACTCAAATGAAGAACAATTGAGTTATTGATGTTAAGCTCTATTCTTGACCGATCGTTCCTATGGAAGCTATATGACACAGTGAACCGATTCTGATACACCTTGGTGACTGTGTTAGGGAGTATATAAAACACACAAACACCAAATTTCGTGTTAAAAAATAAACTTTCTTACCTTCTACCAAACACCAAATTTCTGGTACTCAAATGAAGAACATATGAGTTATTGAAGTTAAGCCCTATTCTTGACCGATCGTTCCTATGGAAGCTATATAATATAGTCAACCGATTCTGATACACCTTGGTGACTGTGTTAGGGAGTATATAAAACACACAAACACCAAATTTCGTGATACTCAAATGAAAAACAATTGAGTTATTGATGTTAAGCTCTATTCTTGACCGATCGTTCCTATGGAAGCTATATGACACAGTGAACCGATTCTGATATACCTTGGTGACTGTGTTAGGGAGTATATAAAACACACAAACACCAAATTTCGTGATACTCAAATGAAAAACTGAGTTACTAATGTTAAGCCCTATCTTTGACCGATCATTCCTATGGGAGCTATATAATATAGTCAACCGATTCTGATAAACCTTGGTGACTGTATTTGGGAGTATATAAAACACACAAACACCAAATTTCGTGTCTCAAATAAAACATATAGTTATTAAGTTACCTATTCTTACCATCTTTTATGGAAGCTATAATATATCAACCGATTTATAAACTTGTACTGTTAGAAAAACACACAACACCAAATCTATACTCAAATGAAAAACAATTGAGTTATTGATGTTAAGCCCTATTCTTGACCGATCGTTCCTATGGAAGCTATATGACACAGTGAACCGATTCTGATACACCTTGGTGACTGTGTTAGGGAGTATATAAAACACACAAACACCAAATTTCGTGATACTCAAATGAAAAACACAGAGTTATTGATGTTAAGCCCTATTCTTGACCGATCGTTCCTATGGGAGCTATATAATATAGTCAACCGATTGTGATAAACCTTGGTGACTGTATTTGGGAGTATATAAAACACACAAACACCAAATTTCGTGATACTCAAATGAAAAACAATTGAGTTATTGATGTTAAGCCCTATTCTTGACCGATCGTTCCTATGGAGCTATATAATTACTGACCCCCAACAATCTACCTTTCTAACAGACATAACCGATTCTATAATCTTGGTGACTGTGTTAGGGAGTATATAAAACACACAAACACCAAATTTCGTGATACTCAAATGAAACAATGAGTTACTATGTTAAGCTCTATTCTTGACCGATCGTTTCTATGGAAGCTATATATATAGTCAACCGATTCTATAAAACTGGTGACTTGTTAGGGAGTATATAAACACACAAACACCAAATTTCGTGTACTCAAATGAAAAACAATTGAGTTATTGATGTTAAGCTCTATTCTTGACCGATCGTTCCTATGGAAGCTATATGACACAGTGAACCGATTCTGATAACCTTGGTGACTGTTTAGGAGAATAAAACACAACCACTTAATTCCAAACACAAATTTCTGGTCTCAAATGAAGAACATATGAGTTATTGAAGTTAAGCCCTATTCTTGACCGATCGTTCCTATGGAAGCTATATGATACAGTGAACCGATTCTGATAAACCTTGGTGACTGTGTTAGGGAGTATATAAAACACACAAACACCAAATTTCTATACTAAAAAACAATTAATTAACTATTCTTACCTGTTCCGTACACTACTAGTAATAAAACACAAACACCAAATTTCGTGGTGCTCAAATGAAGAACATATGAGTTATTGAAGTTAAGCCCTATTCTTGACCGATCGTTCCTATGGAAGCTATATGACACAGTCAACCGATTCTGATACACCTTGGTGACTGTGTTAGGGAGTATATAAAACAAACAAACACCAAATTTCGTGATACTCAAATGAAAAACAATTGAGTTATTGATGTTAAGCCCTATTCTTGACCGATCGTTCCTATGGGAGCTATATAATATAGTCAACCGATTCTGATAAACCTTGGTGACTGTGTTAGGGAGTATATAAAACACACAAACACCAAATTTCGTGATACTCAAATGAAAAACAATTGAGTTATTGATGTTAAGCCCTATTCTTGACCGATCGTTCCTATGGAAGCTATATGACACAGTGAACCGATTCTGATACATCTTGGTGACTGTGTTAGGGAGTATATAAAACACACAAACACCAAATTTCGTGATACTCAAATGAAAAACAACTGAGTTATTGATGTTAAGCCCTATTCTTGACCGATCGTTCCTATGGAAGCTATATAATATAGTCAACCGATTCTGATAAACCTTGGTGACTGTGTTAGGGAGTATATAAAACACACAAACACCAAATTTCGTGATACTCAAATGAAAAACAATTGAGTTATTGATGTTAAGCTCTATTCTTGACCGATCGTTCCTATGGAAGCTATATGACACAGTGAACCGATTCTGATACATCTTGGTGACTGTGTTAGGGAGTATATAAAACACACAAACACCAAATTTCGTGGTGCTCAAATGAAGAACATATGAGTTATTGAAGTTAAGCCCTATTCTTGACCGATCGTTCCTATGGGAGCTATATAATATAGTCAACCGATTGTGATAAACCTTGGTGACTGTGTTAGGGAGTATATAAAACACACAAACACCAAATTTCGTGATACTCAAATGAAAAACAATTGAGTTATTGATGTTAAGCCCTATTCTTGACCGATCGTTCCTATGGAAGCTATATGACACAGTAACCGATTCTATACAACTGGTGACTGTGTTAGGGAGTATATAAACACACAAACACCAAATTCGTGGTACTCAAATGAAGAACATATGAGTTATTGAAGTTAAGCTCTATTCTTGACCGATCGTTCCTATGGAAGCTATATGACACAGTGAACCGATTCTGATACACCTTGGTGACTGTGTTAGGGAGTATATAAAACACACAAACACCAAATTTCGTGATACTCAAATGAAAAACAATTGAGTTATTGATGTTAAGCCCTATTCTTGACCGATCGTTCCTATGGAAGCTATATGACACAGTGAACCGATTCTGATACACCTTGGTGACTGTGTTAGGGAGTATATAAAACACACAAACACCAAATTTCGTGATACTCAAATGAAAAACAATTGAGTTATTGATGTTAAGCCCTATTCTTGACCGATCGTTCCTATGGAAGCTATATAATATAGTCAACCGATTGTGATAAACCTTGGTGACTGTATTTGGGAGTATATAAAACACACAAACACCAAATTTCGTGATACTCAAATGAAAAACAATGAGTTATTGATGTTAAGCTCTATTCTTGACCGATCGTTCCTATGGAAGCTATATGACACAGTGAACCGATTCTGATACACCTTGGTGACTGTGTTAGGGAGTATATAAAACACACAAACACCAAATTTCGTGATACTCAAATGAAAAACAATGAGTTACTAAGTTAAGCCCTATTCTTGACCGATCGTTTCTATGGAAGCTATATATATAGTCAACCGATTCTGATAAACCTTGGTGACTGTGTTAGGGAGTATATAAAACACACAAACACCAAATTTCGTGATACTCAAATGAAAAACAATTGAGTTATTGATGTTAAGCCCTATTCTTGACCGATCGTTCCTATGGAAGCTATATGACACAGTGAACCGATTCTGATAACCTTGGTGACTGTGTTGGAGAAAAACCACAACACCAACAAAACAAATAAACTTTTTGACCCTTCTCACTTAACTGTGACTTTTGAGTATATAAAACACACAAACACCAAATTTCGTGGTACTCAAATGAAGAACATATGAGTTATTGAAGTTAAGCCCTATTCTTGACCGATCGTTCCTATGGAAGCTATATGACACAGTGAACCGATTCTGATACATCTTGGTGACTGTGTTAGGGAGTATATAAAACACACAAACACCAAATTTCGTGATACTCAAATGAAAAACAATTGAGTTATTGATGTTAAGCTCTATTCTTGACCGATCGTTCCTATGGAAGCTATATGATACAGTAACCGATTCTGATACACCTTGGTGACTGTGTTAGGGAGTATATAAAACACACAAACACCAAATTTCGTGGTACTCAAATGAAAAACATTGAGTTATTGAAGTTAAGCCCTATTCTTGACCGATCGTTCCTATGGAAGCTATATGACACAGTGAACCGATTCTGATATACCTTGGTGACTGTGTTAGGGAGTATATAAAACAAACAAACACCAAATTTCGTGATACTCAAATGAAAATCAACTGAGTTACTAATGTTAAGCCCTATTCTTGACCGATCGTTCCTATGGGAGCTATATAATATAGTCAACCGATTGTGATAAACCTTGGTGACTGTATTTGGGAGTATATAAAACACACAAACACCAAATTTCGTGATACTCAAATGAAAAACAATTGAGTTATTGATGTTAAGCCCTATTCTTGACCGATCGTTCCTATGGAAGCTATATGACACAGTGAACCGATTCTGATACATCTTGGTGACTGTGTTAGGGAGTATATAAAACACACAAACACCAAATTTCGTGATACTCAAATGAAAAACAATTGAGTTATTGATGTTAAGCCCTATTCTTGACCGATCGTTCCTATGGAAGCTATATAATATAGTCAACCGATTCTGATAAACCTTGGTGACTGTGTTAGGGAGTATATAAAACACACAAACACCAAATTTCGTGATACTCAAATGAAAAACATTGAGTTATTGATGTTAAGCTCTATTCTTGACCGATCGTTCCTATGGAAGCTATATGACACAGTGAACCGATTCTGATACATCTTGGTGACTGTGTTAGGGAGTATATAAAACACACAAACACCAAATTTCGTGGTACTCAAATGAAGAACATATGAGTTATTGAAGTTAAGCCCTATTCTTGACCGATCGTTCCTATGGAAGCTATATAATATAGTCAACCGATTGTGATAAACCTTGGTGACTGTGTTAGGGAGTATATAAAACACACAAACACCAAATTTCGTGATACTCAAATGAAAAACAATTGAGTTATTGATGTTAAGCCCTATTCTTGACCGATCGTTCCTATGGGAGCTATATGACACAGTCGAACCGATTCTGATACATCTTGGTGACTGTGTTAGGGAGTATATAAAACACACAAACACCAAATTTCGTGGTACTCAAATGAAGAACATATGAGTTATTGAAGTTAAGCCCTATTCTTGACCGATCGTTCCTATGGAAGCTATATAATATAGTCAACCGATTGTGATAAACCTTGGTGACTGTGTTAGGGAGTATATAAAACACACAAACACCAAATTTCGTGATACTCAAATGAAAAACAATTGAGTTATTGATGTTAAGCCCTATTCTTGACCGATCGTTCCTATGGAAGCTATATGACACAGTGAACCGATTCTGATACATCTTGGTGACTGTGTTAGGGAGTATATAAAACAAACAAACACCAAATTTCGTGATACTCAAATGAAAAACAACTGAGTTATTAATGTTAAGCCCTATTCTTGACCGATCGTTCCTATGGAAGCTATATATATAGTCAACCGATTCTATAAACTGGTGACTTTAGAGTAATAAACACACAAACACCAAATTTCGTGATACTCAAATGAAAACATATGAGTTATTGATGTTAAGCCCTATTCTTGACCGATCGTTCCTATGGAAGCTATATGACATAGTGAACCGATTCTGATACATCTTGGTGACTGTGTTAGGGAGTATATAAAACACACAAACACCAAATTTCGTGATACTCAAATGAAGAACAATTGAGTTATTGAAGTTAAGCCCTATTCTTGACCGATCGTTCCTATGGAAGCTATATGACACAGTGAACCGATTCTGATATACCTGGGTGACTGTGTTAGGGAGTATATAAAACAAACAAACACCAAATTTCGTGATACTCAAATGAAAATCAACTGAGTTACTAATGTTAAGCCCTATTCTTGACCGATCGTTCCTATGGGAGCTATATAATATAGTCAACCGATTGTGATAAACCTTGGTGACTGTATTTGGGAGTATATAAAACACACAAACACCAAATTTCGTGATACTCAAATGAAAAACAATTGAGTTATTGATGTTAAGCCCTATTCTTGACCGATCGTTCCTATGGAAGCTATATGACACAGTGAACCGATTCTGATACATCTTGGTGACTGTGTTAGGGAGTATATAAAACACACAAACACCAAATTTCGTGATACTCAAATGAAAAACATATGAGTTATTGAAGTTAAGCCCTATTCTTGACCGATCGTTCCTATGGGAGCTATATGACACAGTGAACCGATTCTGATATACCTTGGTGACTGTGTTAGGGAGTATATAAAACAAACAAACACCAAATTTCGTGATACTCAAATGAAATCAACTGAGTTACTAATGTTAAGCCCTATTCTTGACCGATCGTTCCTATGGGAGCTATATAATATAGTCAACCGATTCTGATAAACCTTGGTGACTGTGTTAGGGAGTATATAAAACACACAAACACCAAATTTCGTGGTACTCAAATGAAGAACATATGAGTTATTGAAGTTAAGCCCTATTCTTGACCGATCGTTCCTATGGAAGCTATATGATATAGTCAACCGATTCTGATAAACCTTGGTGACTGTGTTAGGGAGTATATAAAACACACAAACACCAAATTTCGTGATACTCAAATGAAAAACAATTGAGTTATTGATGTTAAGCCCTATTCTTGACCGATCGTTCCTATGGAAGCTATATGACACAGTGAACCGATTCTGATATACCTTGGTGACTGTGTTAGGGAGTATATAAAACACACAAACACCAAATTTCGTGATACTCAAATGAAAAACATATGAGTTATTAAAGTTAAGCCCTATTCTTGACCGATCGTTCCTATGGGAGCTATATAATATAGTCAACCGATTGTGATAAACCTTGGTGACTGTGTTAGGGAGTATATAAAACAAACAAACACCAAATTTCGTGATACTCAAATGAAAAACAATTGAGTTATTGATGTTAAGCTCTATTCTTGACCGATCGTTCCTATGGAAGCTATATGACACAGTGAACCGATTCTGATACATCTTGGTGACTGTGTTAGGGAGTATATAAAACACACAAACACCAAATTTCGTGATACTCAAATGAAAAACAATTGAGTTATTGATGTTAAGCCCTATTCTTGACCGATCGTTCCTATGGAAGCTATATAATATAGTCAACCGATTGTGATAAACCTTGGTGACTGTGTTAGGGAGTATATAAAACACACAAACACCAAATTTCGTGATACTCAAATGAAAAACAATTGAGTTATTGATGTTAAGCTCTATTCTTGACCGATCGTTCCTATGGAAGCTATATGACACAGTGAACCGATTCTGATATACCTGGGTGACTGTGTTAGGGAGTATATAAAACACACAAACACCAAATTTCGTGATACTCAAATGAAAAACACATGAGTTATTGAAGTTAAGCCCTATTCTTGACCGATCGTTCCTATGGAAGCTATATGATATAGTCAACCGATTGTGATAAACCTTGGTGACTGTGTTAGGGAGTATATAAAACACACAAACACCAAATTTCGTGATACTCAAATGAAAAACAATTGAGTTATTGATGTTAAGCCCTATTCTTGACCGATCGTTCCTATGGAAGCTATATGACACAGTGAACCGATTCTGATACACCTTGGTGACTGTGTTAGGGAGTATATAAAACACACAAACACCAAATTTCGTGATACTCAAATGAAAAACAATTGAGTTATTGATGTTAAGCTCTATTCTTGACCGATCGTTCCTATGGAAGCTATATACACAGTCAACCGATTCTGATACACCTTGGTGACTGTGTTAGGGAGTATATAAAAAACAACACCCAAATTTCGTGATACTCAAATGAAAAACATTGAGTTATTGATGTTAAGCCCTATTCTTGACCGATCGTTCCTATGGAAGCTATATGACACAGTGAACCGATTCTGATAAACCTTGGTGACTGTGTTAGGGAGTATATAAAACACACAAACACCAAATTTCGTGATACTCAAATGAAATCAACTGAGTTACTAATGTTAAGCCCTATTCTTGACCGATCGTTCCTATGGAAGCTATATGACACAGTGAACCGATTCTGATACACCTTGGTGACTGTGTTAGGGAGTATATAAAACACACAAACACCAAATTTCGTGATACTCAAATGAAGAACATATGAGTTATTGAAGTTAAGCCCTATTCTTGACCGATCGTTCCTATGGAAGCTATATAATATAGTCAACCGATTGTGATAAACCTTGGTGACTGTGTTAGGGAGTATATAAAACACACAAACACCAAATTTCGTGATACTCAAATGAAAAACAAATGAGTTATTGAAGTTAAGCTCTATTCTTGACCGATCGTTCCTATGGAAGCTATATGACACAGTGAACCGATTCTGATACACCTTGGTGACTGTGTTAGGGAGTATATAAAACACACAAACACCAAATTTCGTGATACTCAAATGAAAAACATTGAGTTATTGAAGTTAAGCCCTATTCTTGACCGATCGTTCCTATGGGAGCTATATGACATAGTCAACCGATTCTGATATACCTTGGTGACTGTGTTAGGGAGTATATAAAACAAACAAACACCAAATTTCGTGATACTCAAATGAAAATCAACTGAGTTACTAATGTTAAGCCCTATTCTTGACCGATCGTTCCTATGGAAGCTATATGACACAGTGAACCGATTCTGATACACCTTGGTGACTGTGTTAGGGAGTATATAAAACACACAAACACCAAATTTCGTGGTACTCAAATGAAGAACATATGAGTTATTGAAGTTAAGCCCTATTCTTGACCGATCGTTCCTATGGGAGCTATATAATATAGTCAACCGATTCTGATAAACCTTGGTGACTGTGTTAGGGAGTATATAAAACACACAAACACCAAATTTCGTGATACTCAAATGAAAAACAATTGAGTTATTGATGTTAAGCTCTATTCTTGACCGATCGTTCCTATGGAAGCTATATGACACAGTGAACCGATTCTGATACACCTTGGTGACTGTGTTAGGGAGTATATAAAACACACAAACACCAAATTTCGTGATACTAAATGAAAAACACTGAGTTATTGATGTTAAGCCCTATTCTTGACCGATCGTTCCTATGGAAGCTATATGACACAGTGAACCGATTCTGATAAACCTTGGTGACTGTGTTAGGGAGTATATAAAACACACAAACACCAAATTTCGTGATACTCAAATGAAAATCAACTGAGTTACTAATGTTAAGCCCTATTCTTGACCGATCGTTCCTATGGAAGCTATATGATATAGTCAACCGATTGTGATACACCTTGGTGACTGTGTTAGGGAGTATATAAAACACACAAACACCAAATTTCGTGATACTCAAATGAAAAACATATGAGTTATTGAAGTTAAGCCCTATTCTTGACCGATCGTTCCTATGGGAGCTATATGATATAGTCAACCGATTCCAATAAAACTTGGAGAATGTGTTAGGGAGTATATAAAACATACAAACACTAAATTTCCTGATACTTAAATAATAAACAAATGAGTTACTCATGTTAAGCCCTATTCTTGACCGATCGTTCCTATGGAAGCTATATGACACAGTGAACCGATTCTGATACACCTTGGTGACTGTGTTAGGGAGTATATAAAACACACAAACACCAAATTTCGTGATACTCAAATGAAGAACAATGAGTTATTGAATGTTAAGCCCTATTCTTGACCGATCGTTCCTATGGAAGCTATATAATATAGTCAACCGATTGTGATAAACCTTGGTGACTGTGTTAGGGAGTATATAAAACACACAAACACCAAATTTCGTGATACTCAAATGAAAAACAATTGAGTTATTGATGTTAAGCCCTATTCTTGACCGATCGTTCCTATGGAAGCTATATGACAGTGAACCGATTCTGATAAACCTTGGTGACTGTGTTAGGGAGTATATAAAACACACAAACACCAAATTTCGTGATACTCAAATGAAAAACCATATGAGTTATTGATGTTAAGCCCTATTCTTGACCGATCGTTCCTATGGAAGCTATATGATACAGTCAACCGATTCTGATACACCTTGGTGACTGTGTTAGGGAGTATATAAAACACACAAACACCAAATTTCGTGATACTCAAATGAAAAACAAATGAGTTATTGATGTTAAGCCCTATTCTTGACCGATCGTTCCTATGGAAGCTATATGATACAGTGAACCGATTCTGATAAACCTTGGTGACTGTGTTAGGGAGTATATAAAACAAACAAACACCAAATTTCGTGATACTCAAATGAAAAACAATTGAGTTATTGATGTTAAGCCCTATTCTTGACCGATCGTTCCTATGGAAGCTATATGACACAGTGAACCGATTCTGATACACCTTGGTGACTGTGTTAGGGAGTATATAAAACACACAAACACCAAATTTCGTGATACTCAAATGAAAAACAACTGAGTTATTGAAGTTAAGCCCTATTCTTGACCGATCGTTCCTATGGAAGCTATATAACACAGTCAACCGATTCTGATAAACCTTGGTGACTGTGTTAGGGAGTATATAAAACACACAAACACCAAATTTCGTGATACTCAAATGAAAAACAATTGAGTTATTGATGTTAAGCCCTATTCTTGACCGATCGTTCCTATGGAAGCTATATGACACAGTGAACCGATTCTGATACACCTTGGTGACTGTGTTAGGGAGTATATAAAACACACAAACACCAAATTTCGTGATACTCAAATGAAAAACACTGAGTTATTGAAGTTAAGCCCTATTCTTGACCGATCGTTCCTATGGAAGCTATATGATATAGTCAACCGATTCTGATAAACCTTTGACGTGTTAGAGAAAAAACACACAAACACCAAATTTCGTGATACTCAAAAAAAACAATAGTTATATAACCCACCAAGTGAACCGATTCTATATACCTTGGTGACTGTGTTAGGGAGTATATAAAACACACAAACACCAAATTTCGTGATACTCAAATGAAAATCAACTGAGTTACTAATGTTAAGCCCTATTCTTGACCGATCGTTCCTATGGAAGCTATATGACACAGTGAACCGATTCTGATATACCTGGGTGACTGTGTTAGGGAGTATATAAAACACACAAACACCAAATTTCGTGGTGCTCAAATGAAGAACATATGAGTTATTGAAGTTAAGCCCTATTCTTGACCGATCGTTTCTATGGAAGCTATATGATATAGTCAACCGATTGTGATAAACCTTGTGACTGTGTTAGGAGTATATAAAACAACAAACACCAAATTTCGTGATACTCAAATGAAAAACAATTGAGTTATTGATGTTAAGCCTATTCTTACCGATCGTTCCTATGGAGCTATATGACACAGTGAACCGATTCTGATATACCTTGGTGACTGTGTTAGGGAGTATATAAAACAAACAAACACCAAATTTCGTGATACTCAAATGAAAATCAACTGAGTTACTAATGTTAAGCCCTATTCTTGACCGATCGTTCCTATGGGAGCTATATAACATAGTCAACCGATTCTGATAAACTTGGTGACTGTATTAGGGAGTATATAAAACACACAAACACCAAATTTCGTGATACTCAAATGAAAAACATATGAGTTATTGAAGTTAAGCCCTATTCTTGACCGATCGTTTCTATGGAAGCTATATATAAGTAACCGATTTATAAACTTTCACCATACACAGTGAACCATTCTGATACATCTTGGTGACTGTGTTAGGGAGTATATAAAACACACAAACACCAAATTTCGTGATACTCAAATGAAAATCAACTGAGTTACTAATGTTAAGCCCTATTCTTGACCGATCGTTCCTATGGGAGCTATATAATATAGTCAACCGATTGTGATAAACTTGGTGACTGTATTTGGGAGTATATAAAACACACAAACACCAAATTTCGTGATACTCAAATGAAGAACATATGAGTTATTGATGTTAAGCCCTATTCTTGACCGATCGTTCCTATGGAAGCTATATGACACAGTGAACCGATTCTGATACACCTTGGTGACTGTGTTAGGGAGTATATAAAACAAACAAACACCAAATTTCGTGATACTCAAATGAAATCAACTGAGTTACTAATGTTAAGCCCTATTCTTGACCGATCGTTCCTATGGGAGCTATATAATATAGTCAACCGATTGTGATAAACCTTGGTGACTGTATTTGGGAGTATATAAAACACACAAACACCAAATTTCGTGATACTCAAATGAAAATCAACTGAGTTACTAATGTTAAGCCCTATTCTTGACCGCTCGTTCCTATGGAAGCTATATGACACAGTGAACCGATTCTGATACATCTTGGTGACTGTGTTAGGGAGTATATAAAACACACAAACACCAAATTTCGTGGTACTCAAATGAAGAACATATGAGTTATTGAAGTTAAGCCCTATTCTTGACCGATCGTTTCTATGGAAGCTATATGATATAGTCAACCGATTGTGATAAACCTTGGTGACTGTGTTAGGGAGTATATAAAACACACAAACACCAAATTTCGTGATACTCAAATGAAAAACAATTGAGTTATTGATGTTAAGCCCTATTCTTGACCGATCGTTCCTATGGAAGCTATATGACACAGTGAACCGATTCTGATACATCTTGGTGACTGTGTTAGGGAGTATATAAAACACACAAACACCAAATTTCGTGGTGCTCAAATGAAGAACATATGAGTTATTGAAGTTAAGCCCTATTCTTGACCGATCGTTCCTATGGAAGCTATATGACACAGTGAACCGATTCTGATACACCTTGGTGACTGTGTTAGGGAGTATATAAAACAAACAAACACCAAATTTCGTGATACTCAAATGAAAATCAACTGAGTTATTAATGTTAAGCCCTATTCTTGACCGATCGTTCCTATGGGAGCTATATATATAGTCAACCGATTGTGATACACCTTGGTGACTGTATTTGGGAGTATATAAAACACACAAACACCAAATTTCGTGATACTCAAATGAAAACATATGAGTTATTGAAGTTAAGCCCTATTCTTGACCGATCGTTCCTATGGAAGCTATATGACACAGTCAACCGATTCTGATACACCTTGGTGACTGTGTTAGGGAGTATATAAAACACACAAACACCAAATTTCGTGATACTCAAATGAAAATCAACTGAGTTACTAATGTTAAGCCCTATTCTTGACCGATCGTTCCTATGGAAGCTATATGACACAGTGAACCGATTCTGATACATCTTGGTGACTGTGTTAGGGAGTATATAAAACACACAAACACCAAATTTCGTGATACTCAAATGAAAAACATATGAGTTATTGAAGTTAAGCCCTATTCTTGACCGATCGTTCCTATGGAAGCTATATGACACAGTGAACCGATTCTGATACATCTTGGTGACTGTGTTAGGGAGTATATAAAACACACAAACACCAAATTTCGTGATACTCAAATGAAAAACAATTGAGTTATTGATGTTAAGCCCTATTCTTGACCGATCGTTCCTATGGGAGCTATATGACACAGTGAACCGATTCTGATACACCTTGGTGACTGTGTTAGGGAGTATATAAAACAAACAAACACCAAATTTCGTGATACTCAAATGAAATCAACTGAGTTACTAATGTTAAGCCCTATTCTTGACCGATCGTTCCTATGGAAGCTATATGACATAGTCAACCGATTCTGATACACCTTGGTGACTGTATTAGGGAGTATATAAAACACACAAACACCAAATTTCGTGATACTCAAATGAAAAACATATGAGTTATTGATGTTAAGCCCTATTCTTGACCGATCGTTCCTATGGAAGCTATATGACACAGTGAACCGATTCTGATACATCTTGGTGACTGTGTTAGGGAGTATATAAAACACACAAACACCAAATTTCGTGATACTCAAATGAAAATCAACTGAGTTACTAATGTTAAGCCCTATTCTTGACCGATCGTTCCTATGGGAGCTATATAATATAGTCAACCGATTGTGATAAACCTTGGTGACTGTATTTGGGAGTATATAAAACACACAAACACCAAATTTCGTGATACTCAAATGAAAAACAATTGAGTTATTGATGTTAAGCTCTATTCTTGACCGATCGTTCCTATGGAAGCTATATGACACAGTGAACCGATTCTGATACACCTTGGTGACTGTGTTAGGGAGTATATAAAACACACAAACACCAAATTTCGTGGTACTCAAATGAAGAACATATGAGTTATTGAAGTTAAGCCCTATTCTTGACCGATCGTTCCTATGGAAGCTATATGACACAGTGAACCGATTCTGATACACCTTGGTGACTGTGTTAGGGAGTATATAAAACACACAAACACCAAATTTCGTGATACTCAAATGAAAAACAACTGAGTTATTGATGTTAAGCCCTATTCTTGACCGATCGTTCCTATGGAAGCTATATGATATAGTCAACCGATTCTGATATACCTTGGTGACTGTGTTAGGGAGTATATAAAACACACAAACACCAAATTTCGTGATACTCAAATGAAGAACATATGAGTTATTGATGTTAAGCCCTATTCTTGACCGATCGTTCCTATGGAAGCTATATAATATAGTCAACCGATTGTGATAAACCTTGGTGACTGTGTTAGGGAGTATATAAAACACACAAACACCAAATTTCGTGATACTCAAATGAAAAACAATTGAGTTATTGATGTTAAGCTCTATTCTTGACCGATCGTTCCTATGGAAGCTATATGACACAGTGAACCGATTCTGATACATCTTGGTGACTGTGTTAGGGAGTATATAAAACACACAAACACCAAATTTCGTGGTGCTCAAATGAAGAACATATGAGTTATTGAAGTTAAGCCCTATTCTTGACCGATCGTTCCTATGGAAGCTATATAATATAGTCAACCGATTGTGATAAACCTTGGTGACTGTGTTAGGGAGTATATAAAACAAACAAACACCAAATTTCGTGATACTCAAATGAAAAACAATTGAGTTATTGATGTTAAGCTCTATTCTTGACCGATCGTTCCTATGGAAGCTATATGACACAGTGAACCGATTCTGATACATCTTGGTGACTGTGTTAGGGAGTATATAAAACACACAAACACCAAATTTCGTGGTGCTCAAATGAAGAACATATGAGTTATTGAAGTTAAGCCCTATTCTTGACCGATCGTTCCTATGGAAGCTATATAATATAGTCAACCGATTGTGATAAACCTTGGTGACTGTGTTAGGGAGTATATAAAACACACAAACACCAAATTTCGTGATACTCAAATGAAAATCAACTGAGTTACTAATGTTAAGCCCTATTCTTGACCGATCGTTCCTATGGAAGCTATATGACACAGTGAACCGATTCTGATACATCTTGGTGACTGTGTTAGGGAGTATATAAAACACACAAACACCAAATTTCGTGATACTCAAATGAAGAACATATGAGTTATTGAAGTTAAGCCCTATTCTTGACCGATCGTTCCTATGGAAGCTATATAATATAGTCAACCGATTGTGATAAACCTTGGTGACTGTGTTAGGGAGTATATAAAACACACAAACACCAAATTTCGTGATACTCAAATGAAAAACAATTGAGTTATTGATGTTAAGCCCTATTCTTGACCGATCGTTCCTATGGAAGCTATATGACACAGTGAACCGATTCTGATATATCTGGGTGACTGTGTTAGGGAGTATATAAAACAAACAAACACCAAATTTCGTGATACTCAAAT
>JBAMCD010000064.1:0-11046 GCA_037075365.1 Drosophila emarginata | reverse complement strand
CTTAAAGTCACATCTTTTTAACTTAATAATATTCTCACTTACTCTAGTTTTTACTCTTAGGCTGCAAACAACAACTGCAGTATCGAACACGCGGTGTGTTGCTAACTAGTTTAAGTTACGTACACATAGGTACATACATACATACTCAGGAAAAGTACCGCAAGAAAGATGATAGAAAGGAGCACGCACAAAACCGAGTTTTGCATTCGCTGTAGAGCGGCTGTACATTTATAAATTTGCTTTATATGCTTGATTTTTACAGTGGGTCAAATGTAATTTATTTGCGGACATAAATTTCGGCAACAGCCACCATCGGTAGTTTTCTGTCAATATCGATAGTGTTGCACATTTTTAATAATTACACATCACTTAAATGACGCAAGAGACGGGGCTGGGCTGTTGACACTTCTGTAAAAAATATGTGAAATTAAATACATATGTACATACATACATACATATACAACAATCCTGTAGGATTTGAAATACATATTTGACGAATTTCAAAAGAGAGGCCAATTACAAAATTTTTTATTCTTTGATAAATTTTCACTGATATATCTTAAATTTACCACTTTAAATGAACCAGTACCACTTTAAAATTTTAAAATAAATCAAACGAGAAGATCTGATAAATACATATTTAATTTTGCAACAAAAATTTTTCAAAGAATTTTTTAACTTTAAAGAAGTTAAAATTAAAAATACACAATTTTCATTTCACAAATACTACGGGAAAACCAAGCTTATAATAGACATACCTACATACATACAGCTGTGGTGAAAATAATAGCACCATAGGATGTTGCGAAATGCAAAGTTGTCAGTCAAATTTTAAAAATAACTGAATTTTTAAGATCCTATACCCATAGGGTAAAAGGTATATTAAAGTCGCTAAAATGTATGTAACAGGCAGAAGGAAAATTTTCCGTCTCATAAAGTATATATATTCTTGATCAGTATCAATAGCGAAGTCGATTGAGACATGTCCGTCTGTCCGTCCGTCCGTATGAACACCGAGATCTCAGAGACTATAAAAGCTAGAGCAACCTAATTTGGTGTCAACATCCATCTATTGTATAAGCAGATCAAGCTTGTTTCAAATTTTTGCCACGCCCACTTCCGGCCCCGCGATTCGGAAAAAACCTATAACTAGAGCAATATTAAAGATATCGTATTCTTATTTGGCATGCACATTAATATAGCCAAAATGCACCAGCTGAACAAATTTCTGAAATCGGACAATAATTATCGGAGATATACGTATTTCCATTTTGTACTGGAACGCCCCATGCAAAATGGGCTGTTAAGTGTGAGCGAGATAGCATGCGTTCGCTGTTGCTGCATGCTAAGAGAATTTTTTTGTAAATTGATGGCGATTTTGATCGTTTTTGACTTTATGGAGTACTTTTACTTGGTACAGGGTATACTCAATGTCGGCAGGGACGACTTGCTTGCTTCATTTTGAACATAAAGTGATTTTATTCAACTAATTAATCTATTAAAATATTTGTAAAAATAAAGGACTCCATATTTCTTGAGAATTTCAAAATATATTCATTTATCATATTGGTTAGGTCAAAAATAAGGCGGTAACAAAAATAGCACTATCCAATCACAACGGCGAAAACAAAAAATTAACTTAAAAATGTAAAACAAAAATACTTTTAATTCAGAACTATGGTATTTAAGTAGTGTGTTAATGTTTGGTTGAGTATCCTTTATTGGCTATTACGGCCGCACAGCGCCTTGGCATGGAATTCACTAAACCTGCATCTAGAAATATGAATCCTTTCCCAACTTTCTTTTACAACTATCCAACTATGCTTCATTTGATGTTGGGTTGTAGATGTGAACGGCCTTTTTGACATCAGTTCACAAATTCTCAATTGGTTTGAGATCCGGAGACTGTGGAAGCCATTCCATGACGTTGATGGTGTTGTCCATAAAGCCACTTTTTAGCTTTCTTGCTCGTGTGCTAGGGTCATTGTCCTGCTGGTAGACCCAAACTAATAGCATTTCGTCCACTGTATGTGGTAGCAGTACATTTTGCAGGATATCAACGTAGACGTGGTGATCTATGATCGTCTTAATCCAATGAATCGGACCTACTCCATAATACGAAAAGCACGCCCAAATCATAATGTTGGAACCCCCGTGCTTCACCGTTTTTTTTTACTGGCCACATTGGTCTGTACTCCTTATTTGGTGGTCTTCGAACGAAAGTACGAGAACCTGTCCCTCCATATAATACGATTTTGCTCTCGTCTGTCACACAATACATTCCTCCACTTTTCCACTGACCATTTGGAGTGTTGCATAGCAAACTTCATGCGTTTAACAAAGTGTTTACTGGTCAATAGTAGCACTCTTCTCGGACTACATGCATTTATATACGACCTATTTCGGCGAATGTTTTGCCTTCTTTTAGCATTTTTAGGATAACTTTCCTTTTTTCATCACGGCAGTGCTTTTCACTTGTTCCGCATATTAAAAAAATAGCTTTTCATTTTGATTTTAAACTATGTTTTCTTTTTAAAAATAGCTTTTTCTAATAAGCAAGGAGGCTTTCCCAATGACAATTTTTTTTCAAATGCTTTTTTCTATGACAACATGTGCTTAGTGCTATTTTTTTCACCGCGCTATATCAAATTTCTTGGCACTGATTATCAAATGTGTACACAATATATCCAAATATTGTAGGGCATCCAACTCCCTTGCTTGAGATGCACCCTCAAACCATCACCAGAAGTTTACCAAACTTGACAGTCGGCATTATATTCTTCGACTCTAGGGCTTTTAATGGCCCTCACCACACTCTGCTAGGGTTCATCATTATAATACAGCATCATTTTGGTTTTATCAAAAAATATAACCTCATCCCAATATGATTTAACTTTTCCTTTTTCGTCGAAATCAGACAATAATTATCGGATATATACGTATATCCGTTTTGTACTTTCGACCCCTAGTGCAACATGGGATATTAAAAGTGAGCGAGATAGCATGTGTTCGCTGTTACTGCATGTTAAGATAATTTTCTTGTAAATTGATAGTGATTTTGATCGTTTTTGACTTCATGAAGTACTTTTACTTATTACAGGGTGTACTTAATGTCGGCAGGGACGACTTGCTTGCTTCATTTACTTTTTTATCGTTGAAGCACTTCGTTGGAACAATCTGTTATTATGTTTATTCGATTTGCTCTCATTTTGTATGTATATTTCTAAGTAAATTATTGAAATGACATTTAAAGTAAATATTTTCCCCAAAATGTATTCATCATGCTCTAAATAATGCCAAGCGTAAAATATGGCGGCTAAAAAAAAAGGAAAAGTGTTTTTTTGAGTTAAGTTTAATTCGTTGTTTATTTATAAAAAAGTGCCAATGAAGTTAATTTCAAGAAACATCATGTTATATTTTATAACCTAACTATCGGAATTACACGATATTTTTAAGTTATTAATAAGAAGTTATTTGTTTTTGCAAATAGTGTTAGTTTAGTGAGATTGCTTGTTTTTTTAATTTGTTTTAATAGGTCTGTGACATTATAGTTTTCTGTAAATATAAGGGGTAGAGTGCTTCGTTGACTTTCTCATTTCCCAGAATCTGGCAATGACCAGGGATCCAGATTATTTTTTAATTTGTTTAGGTGGCTTAAGAGGGTCTGTCTAATTTGGAAGGGAGAAAAGGATGGATTGTTGGGGTTAGCTATAGCTTGAATAGACGAAAGTGAGTCAGTACAGATGGCAGTTTGAAGTGGAAGGACTTTGGCTAAGTTGGTTGCAATGAAGATTGCTATAATTTCAGCGGAAAAAAAACTGCTATGATTTTGTCATTTTTGGATCCGTCGGTGTAAATAAAGTTATAGTTGGGGTATTTCAGTTGTTGGGTTTCTTTGAATAATTTACGGTATATTTCGGGAGTTGTGGAAGATTTAGGTAGAGCATGGAGTGAGTAGTCTATGTACTGGTCGATATTTGCTTAGAGGGAGACTTTTCCCGTGCTGGTTGTAGAGGTGTAGTAGGGAAATTAAGGGGTTTGTTTAAAATTATAGCTCTTTGTAGTGCGGAGCATATTCTTGGTGTAGGTTTTTTAGATTTATTAATTTTATTGACAAGAGTGGCAAGTTGAGAGGAGTAAGATTGTAGGATGGGTTTGATGAGTTTGTAGTCATTAAAAGTTTTTCTGTTCTCAAAGGGAGATATGTTCGACTCAAATAAAAGGTTTTGGGTGGGAGTTGTTCTGAATGCTCCCAGGGCCATTCGAATGGCTGAGTGGTATATGGATTTTAGTTTATTTGTATCAGATGGGGGGGCATTTCCGTAGAGTTATATTCCATATTCGATTTTGGACAATAATATGAGGTTAATGACGTTTAGAAGGGAGAGGGGGTTGCAACGATAACTGCTATTGGATAGGCATTTAATAATGTTTAGCTTTTTTGAGAGGGAGGAGATTAGGTATGATATGTGATCGGACCATTTCTATTTCTTGTTGAAGACTATTCCGAGAATCTTTAGGGATTGGACATTGGAGATGTTGGCAAGGGATGTGTGTAGAAAAGCTTGACACCTTTTTTTTTTGCAAAAATGTATATTTTTGCATTTGGGTATGCTGAGTTTGGCTCCAGAGTAGTCGCACCATTTGAGTATGTCGTTAAAAAGAGAGTCTAGGGAGAAGCTGCTTAGTTTGTTGAGTTTTTTTAACTATCAGGTAGTCGTCTGCATAGGCATTGAAGTCAACTTTTCTGTGACCAAGAATTGTTCTATTTAGTTTATTATATGCGATAAGGAAAAGGATGACTGAGAGGGGGAGAGCCTTGGGGTATGCCATTGTGTTGAGGGCGGACGGAGGACAAGTGTCCGTTGACACTTACTACGATTTTCCTGTTGGTCATGAAGTTGTAAACGAACTTTATGATTTTGGGACCTATTTTCCAAAGTTTTAGTTCGTCTATGACGGAGTGTATGCCGATTTTATCAAAAGCTTTTTCTAAATCGAGTGAGACTATTGATAAATGGTTCTTGGTGGAAAGGGCGGAAGATATCAGATAGTCTATCGATAGTAGAGAATCTGATATAGATTTTCCTTTCCTAAAGCCGCTTTGTCGGCTATTGATAGGTTTGTTGACTGAGACAAACCACCATAGTCGATTTGCAATAATCTTGTCAAGGGTTTTGGCAAAGCAGGAGTTAAGAGAGATTGGTCTATAGGAATTAAGGTTGGTTTTGTTTGTGTTGGGTTTGTGAATAGGGATAATTTTACTTAGTTTGTAATTTTGAAAAATGTAATTATTGAAGATATTGTTGAAGTGTTGTGTTACTCTATCTTTGACTGTAGAGTGTAAGCTTTTTAGCATAGGGTATGATATTCTATCTTGTCCGGGGGTTTTGCCAGAAAGTTTAGATAAGGCCATGGAGAGTTCGATGGATGAGATGGGCAATTCAATTTGGAGGGCGGTGGAGGAGGGGAGTATGAATGAGTCGATACGGATGTAGCTTGTTTGTTGTTCGAAAAGGTGCTTGAGAAGTTAGAATTCTCTGATTGATGACCAGAAGCAGCAAAACTCTTCAGCTATTAATTGGCTATTTGTGATTGTTGTAGTGGGAGAGGCGAATTATTGGATACAGTGGATTGGGAGACGTTGTTTGAGGCCACAGAATTTACGTATTGTTGACCAAATTTTAGAAGAAGGGGTATTTGGAGAAATCTCAGCAGTAAATGATTCAATCGATTTTCTTTTAGATTGCTTAATTTCTCTTTTAAAGAGGGCATTAGCTTTCTTGCAGTTGACGATGTTGTCGAAGCATATATTGGTTTTAAGGCGTGACCAAAAGATTTTTTTTCTTTTTTAAGGGCGGATAGTTTGGAGTTCCACCAAGGGACAGTGCGATTATTTTGAAGAGAAGGGTTGGTTTGGGGGATACTAAGACTCGCGCTTTCGCGTACTATTTTAATAAGGTTAGCTGCCTCTTTGTTTAAATTTTGGCTGGGGGGACGGAGAGAGTGGATAGAAAGACTTAGCTCCGTGTATTTGGGCCAATCTGCGGAATCAATTTTGAATTTCGGTGTAAGTTTTGGTGGAGGAGTTGGCTCAAAGAGATATGTTAAAATAGGGAAGTGGTCGCTGCCGTAGGTGTCGGATTCAACTTTCCATGAGGTTTCCATGGCAATAGAAGGGGTAGAGAGGGTGAGATCGATGTGGGTGAATGTGTGCTGGGTGGAATAATGCGTTGGGGAACCATCGTTAAGGAGAATTAGGGGTGATTGGTAAATGAATTTACAAATAGTATTACCTCGACGATTGTTAACAGGGGAGCCCCAAAGGGCATGCCAACTATTAAAGTCGCCAGGGATGATAAATAAGTCGAATGTATCTCTGAGATGGCGGATAGAGAAATTTTTGTAAGGAGCGATATATGAACTGAATATATTGAATGTTATTTTGGATTTAATTTTTACACCTACGGTGTCGAAGTGTTGGATTGGAGATAGAATCGTATGTTCAATTGAATCGTGAATTAGCAGGGCTACGCCACCGGAGGATCCTTGGGAGGAGTTTAGTGAATAGATTTTGTAGTTAATGGGTGTTGGAATGTTAGTTTGGGGTTTTAGATGGGTTTCTTGTAGTGATATAATTTTTGGAGAATATTTTTTTATTAGAATTTGTAATTGATCGTAGTTATTTACGTATCCATTGCAATTCCATTGAATAATTTTTAAAAACATGATTCAGTATTGAGAGATGCTATTAAAGATAGAGTTCAATTACTTATTAATTATAATCTGTGGTGTGAAAGGGAAAGGCTTTATGTTGTGTTATTTGGTTTAGGTTTGAGTGTGTGTTTGGCTTTTAATGATGTTTTAAGATTTTTGTCTGATTTTGGATATATCTTAATTTTTGTATCGGTTAATATTGTTGTTTGAAGGTTAGGTGTAGGTAAGATGATGGCATCAATATCCATTTCGGCGTCCGTAGGGGCTTCAATTGTGTCGGTTATATTTTTCCTTGTATTTTTTAATTGGGGGGTACTTGAAGTAAGGGGGCAGATATCGGAGTAGTCGACTATAGGATTGCGTGTTGTGTTTGAACGTTCGGTAGGATTGACCATTACTGGGTTTTACCTCAGGAGTGTTGGAGTCTCGAGTGACAGAGGCGTATGATGTGTTGAGGTGTCTCTCGTTGTAGATTTGGATGGCGTCTTTAAATGTTGTTTTCTCCAGTGTTTTGATGGTTATGATGTCTTTGTTCTTGATGTAGGATTGGCACTTACGATCTCTACAGCTGTGATGGTAGTTGTTGAAGTACCTTCCTTGCAGTTACTGCAACAAATCAGATTATTACATTTGTCGTTAGGGGTCGTCGATCTTTAGATGGAATTGGTTGCTGCAATGAAGGCAGAGTTTGTTTCCTCGGCATCGCTTTGTGGAGTGACACAATCTTCCGCAATCTCTGCACATCATTGGTTGGGGTATGTAAGGGCGCACTTTGGACTTTGAGGTATCCAATTGAGAGATATTCTGGTAAATGTGGAGAAGCGAACGTTAAGATAATGAGGCCTGTTTCTTTTAGTAAGTTTGTGTCTTTGTCTTTTTTTAGTATTCTTTTTGTTTCAATTACATTTTGGCTATTTAGTTCTCTAGTAATGTCGTCTTCAGTAATATCTCGAAGGCTATTGCAATAGATGACACCTTTAGAAAAGTTTCTTGTTTTGTGTTCACTGACTTCGACTTTAATGTTGTTGGAGAACGATGTCAACGTAATTAATTTGGTGGCTTGGAAAAGGTTGGAGGTTTCGACTTCCAGAGTTCCACTTTTGAAGTTAGTTGAGACTTTAGTTACTTTTCCTGAACAGTTGTTTTGGACAAGAAAAGTAGAGACGTGAGCAAGGCCATCGTTACTTTCAATTCTTGTGATTATCCAGAATTTTTGATTCAGGCGAAGAGTGCGTGAAATGTTTGTTATTGTCTGTTGGAAATTGTAGTAAATCCGGAGGTTTGGTCATCTTTGTTGTCATTTTTGGCGAGTGTCGCCAGACAAGCGCCGTTGGTTGCGTTTTATCGGTTGATGTGGAGTTTGTTGTTGGAGTATTTTTAAAGGGAAAAAGAAAGAGGAGAAACGATTACCGTTTCTAGTGTGTTTTTTTTTTTTTTTTGTTGTTTGGAGTTATTCGCAAGTTAATTTTTAGGCACGTCTGGTCTCAATGAGAGTTGATTTGTGACTGACTTGCTTTTATATTTTTGCAAAAACAATAAGTTTTTCTTTTTCAAAAAGCAGTCTATCATGAATGGACAGTTGAATAAAATTATGCCATATAATTCAGTGCCAAACTTCTGGCAACGAGCTCTAAAATTCTGTAGGTACACAATTCAAGCTTAAAGTCACATCTTTTTAACTTAATAATATTCTCACTTACTCTAATTTTTACTCTTAGGCTGCAAACAAACAACTGTAGTATCGAACACGCGGTGTGTTGCTAACTAGCTTAAGTTATACATACATATGTACATACATACATACTCAGGAAAAGTACCACATAAGAAAAGATGATAGAAAGGACCACGCACAAAAACCGAGTTTTGCATTCGCTGTGAGCGGCTGTACATTTATAAATTTGCTTTATATGCTTGATTTTTACAGTGAGTCAAATGTAATTTATTTGCGGACATAAATTTAAACGGCAATAAAAACCATCGATGATTTTCTGTCAATATCGATAGTGTTGAACATTTTTAATAATTACACATCACTTATATGACGCAAGAGACGGGGCTGGGCTGTTGACACTTCTGTAAAAAATATGTGAAAATTAAATACATACATACATACATATAACAACAATCCTATAGATTTGAAATACATATTTGACGAATTTCAAAAGAGAGGCCAATTACAAAATCCGTCCGTCCGTATGAACATAGCAGCTCCCAGAGACTATAAAAAAACTAGAGCAGCGAAATTTGGTGTCAACATCCGTCTATTGTATAAGCAGATCAAGCTTGTTGCAAATTTTTGCCACGCCCACTTCCGGCCCCGCGATTCGGAAAAAACCTATAACTAGAGCAATATTAAAGATATCGTATTCTTATTTGGCATGCACATTAATATAGCCAAAATGCACCAGCCGACCATTTTGACCAATTCGACTGAAATCGGACTATAATTATCGGAGATATACGTATTTCCATTTTGTACTGGAACGCCCCATGCAAAATGGGCTGTTAAGTGTGAGCGAGATAGCATGCGTTCGCTGTTGCTGCATGCTAAGAGAATTTTTTTGTAAATTGATGGCGATTTTGATCGTTTTTGACTTTATGGAGTACTTTTACTTGGTACAGGGTATACTCAATGTCGGCAGGGACGACTTGCTTGCTTCATTTTGAACATAAAGTGATTTTATTCAACTAATTAATCTATTAAAATATTTGTAAAAATAAAGGACTCCATATTTCTTGAGAATTTCAAAATATATTCATTTATCATATTAGTTAGGTCAAAATAAGGCGGTAACAAAAATAGCACTATCCAATCACAGCGGCGAAAACAAAAAATGAACTTAAAAATGTAAAACAAAAATACTTTTAATTCAGAACTATGGTATTTAAGTAGTGTGTTAATGTTTGGTTGATGTCCCTTATTGGCTATTACGGCCGCACAGCGCCTTGGCATGGAATTCACTAAATCCTGGCATCTAGAAATATGAATCCTTTCCCAACTTTCTTTTACAATTATCCAACTATGCTTCATTTGATGTTGGGTTGTAGATGTGAACGGCAGTTTTGACATCTGTTCTAAATTCTCAATTGGTTTGATATCCGGAGACTGTGGAGGCCATTCCATGACGTTGATGGTGTTGTCCGCAAACCACTTTTTAGCTTTCTTGCTCGTGTGCTTGGGGTCATTGTCCTGCTGGTAGACCCAAACTAATGGCATTTCGTCCTCTGTATGTGGTAGCAGTACATTTTGCAGGATATCAACGTAGACGTGGTGATCTATGATCGTCTTAATCCAATGAATCGGACCTACTCCATAATACGAAAAGCACGCCCAAATCATAATGTTGGAACCCCCGTGCTTCACCGTTTTTTTTGTGTACATTGGTCTGTACTCCTTATTTGGTGGTCTTCGAACAAAAGTACGAGAACCTGTCCCTCCATATAATACGATTTTGCTCTCGTCTGTCCACAATACATTCCTCCACTTTTCCACTGACCATTTGGAGTGTTGCATAGCAAACTTCATGCGTTTAGCTGCGTGTTTACTGGTCAATAGTAGCACTCTTCTCGGACTACATGCATTTATATACGACCTATTTCGGCGAATGTTTTGCCTTCTTTTAGCATTTTTGGATAACTTTCCTTTTTTCATCACGGCAGTGCTTTTCGCGACGCATATTAAAAAAAATAGCTATTCATTTTGATTTTAAACTATGTTTTCTTTTTAAAAATTACTTTTTCTAATAAACAGGAGGGTTTCCCAATGACAATTTTTTGCGCCCATTCGTTTTTTTCTATGACAACATGAGCTTAGTGCTATTTTTTATCACCGCGCATATATCAAAACTTCTTGGCACTGACTATCAAATGTGTACGCAATATATCCAAATATTGTGGGGCATCCATTGTGCTCTCAACAAACCACAAGTCGCCAACTCCCTTGCTTGAGATGCACCCTCAAACCATCACCGAAGTTTACCAAACTTTACAGTCGGCATTATATTCTTCGACTCGAGGGCTTTTAATGGCTTTCACCACACTCTGCTGGGTTCATCATTATAATACAGCATCATTTTGGTTTCATCAAAAAATATAACCTCATCCCAATATGATTTAACTTTTCCTTTTTCGTCGAAATCAGACAATAATTATCGGATATATACGTATATCCGTTTTGTACTGCGACGCCTAGTGCAACATGGGATATTAAAAGTGAGCGAGATAGCATGTGTTCGCTGTTGCTGCATGTTAAGAGAATTTTGTTGTAAATTGATGGTGATTTTGATCGTTTTTGACTTCATGAAGTACTTTTACTTATTACAGGGTGTA
>JBAMCD010000061.1:0-10081 GCA_037075365.1 Drosophila emarginata | reverse complement strand
TTAAATTATGGAAACAGCGTGGAGTAGTATGGCCGCTGAATTAGCTTGGATGAGATGTGTTTAATATAGCTCTATTTATATGTTTTCTCTTAATTGCGAACTTGATCTCCGTCAACCCTAGACGGATGCTGTCCCCAAAATAAGGTTGCTCTAGCTCTCAAAGTCTCTGAAATCTTGGTGTTCACACAGACACACGGCCAGACGGATGTGCAGACAGTCGGAGTGATGGTCAAACGGGCAAGTCTTAATCCACTCTGCTGTTGATGCTGATAAGGATATACTCTATGAGATCGGATATGTTGTCTTTTATATACATACTGATGGGCAGACAGACATGTCTTAATCGACTCGGCTGTTGTTGCTGATAAGGATATACTCTAATTGATCGGAAATGTTTCCTTGTAAATACCATTTAAATTATGGAACCAGGGTGGAATAACAAGGCTGCTGTTTTTCTCGAACTTGATCTCCGTCAACCCTAGACGGATGCTGTCCCCAAAATAAGGTTGCTCTAGCTCTCAAAGTCTCTGAAATCTTGGTGTTCACACAGACACACGGCCAGACGGATGTGCAGACAATCGGAGTGATGGTCAAACGGGCAAGTCTTAATCCACTCTGCTGTTGATGCTGATAAGGATATACTCTATGAGATCGAAAATGTTTTCTTTTATATACATACTGATGGGCAGACAGACATGTCTTAAACCACTCGTCTGTTGATGCTGATAAGGATATACTCTATAAGATCGGATATGTTGTCTTTTATATACATACTGATGGGCAGACAGACATGTCTTAATCGACTCGGCTGTTGTTGCTGATAAGGATATACTCTAATTGATCGGAAATATTTCCTTGTAAATACCATTTAAACTATGGAACCAGGGTGGAATAACAAGGCTGCTGCGAACTTGATCTCCGTAAACCCTAGACGGATGCTGTCCCCAAAATAAGGTTGCTCTAGCTCTCAAAGTCTCTGAAATCTTGGTGTTCACACAGACACACGGCCAGACGGATGTGCAGACAATCGGAGTGATGGTCAAACGGGCAAGTCTTAATCCACTCTGCTGTTGATGCTGATAAGGATATACTCTATGAGATCGAAAATGTTTTCTTTTATATACATACTGATGGGCAGACAGACATGTCTTAAACCACTCGTCTGTTGATGCTGATAATGATATACTCTATAAGATCGGATATGTTGTCTTTTATATACATACTGATGGGCAGACAGACATGTCTTAATCGACTCGGCTGTTGTTGCTGATAAGGATATACTCTAATTGATCGGAAATATTTCCTTGTAAATACCATTTAAACTATGGAACCAGGGTGGAATAACAAGGCTGCTGCGAACTTGATCTCCGTAAACCCTAGACGGATGCTGTCCCCAAAATAAGGTTGCTCTAGCTCTCAAAGTCTCTGAAATCTTGGTGTTCACACAGACACACGGCCAGACGGATGTGCAGACAATCGGAGTGATGGTCAAACGGGCAAGTCTTAATCCACTCTGCTGTTGATGCTGATAAGGATATACTCTATGAGATCGAAAATGTTTTCTTTTATATACATACTGATGGGCAGACAGACATGTCTTAAACCACTCGTCTGTTGATGCTGATAAGGATATACTCTATAAGATCGGATATGTTGTCTTTTATATACATACTGATGGGCAGACAGACATGTCTTAATCGACTCGGCTGTTGTTGCTGATAAGGATATACTCTAATTGATCGGAAATATTTCCTTGTAAATACCATTTAAACTATGGAACCAGGGTGGAATAACAAGGCTGCTGCGAACTTGATCTCCGTAAACCCTAGACGGATGCTGTCCCCAAAATAAGGTTGCTCTAGCTCTCAAAGTCTCTGAAATCTTGGTGTTCACACAGACACACGGCCAGACGGATGTGCAGACAGTCGGAGTGATGGTCAAACGGGCAAGTCTTAATCCACTCTGCTGTTGATGCTGATAAGGATATACTCTATGAGATCGAAAATGTTTTCTTTTATATACATACTGATGGGCAGACAGACATGTCTTAAACCACTCGTCTGTTGATGCTGATAAGGATATACTCTATAAGATCGGATATGTTGTCTTTTATATACATACTGATGGGCAGACAGACATGTCTTAATCGACTCGGCTGTTGTTGCTGATAAGGATATACTCTAATTGATCGGAAATATTTCCTTGTAAATACCATTTAAACTATGGAACCAGGGTGGAATAACAAGGCTGCTGCGAACTTGATCTCCGTAAACCCTAGACGGATGCTGTCCCCAAATAAGGTTGCTCTAGCTCTCAAAGTCTCTGAAATCTTGGTGTTCACACAGACACACGGCCAGACGGATGTGCAGACAGTCGGAGTGATGGTCAAACGGGCAAGTCTTAATCCACTCTGCTGTTGATGCTGATAAGGATATACTCTATGAGATCGAAAATGTTTTCTTTTATATACATACTGATGGGCAGACAGACATGTCTTAAACCACTCGTCTGTTGATGCTGATAAGGATATACTCTATAAGATCGGATATGTTGTCTTTTATATACATACTGATGGGCAGACAGACATGTCTTAATCGACTCGGCTGTTGTTGCTGATAAGGATATACTCTAATTGATCGGAAATATTTCCTTGTAAATACCATTTAAACTATGGAACCAGGGTGGAATAACAAGGCTGCTGCGAACTTGATCTCCGTAAACCCTAGACGGATGCTGTCCCCAAAATAAGGTTGCTCTAGCTCTCAAAGTCTCTGAAATCTTGGTGTTCACACAGACACACGGCCAGACGGATGTGCAGACAGTCGGAGTGATGGTCAAACGGGCAAGTCTTAATCCACTCTGCTGTTGATGCTGATAAGGATATACTCTATGAGATCGAAATGTTTTCTTTTATATACATACTGATGGGCAGACAGACATGTCTTAAACCACTCTTCTGTTGATGCTGATAAGGATATACTCTAATTGATCGGAAATATTTCCTTGTAAATACCATTTAAACTATGGAACCAGGGTGGAATAACAAGGCTGCTGCGAACTTGATCTCCGTAAACCCTAGACGGATGCTGTCCCCAAAATAAGGTTGCTCTAGCTCTCAAAGTCTCTGAAATCTTGGTGTTCACACAGACACACGGCCAGACGGATGTGCAGACAGTCGGAGTGATGGTCAAACGGGCAAGTCTTAATCCACTCTGCTGTTGATGCTGATAAGGATATACTCTATGAGATCGAAAATGTTTTCTTTTATATACATACTGATGGGCAGACAGACATGTCTTAAACCACTCGTCTGTTGATGCTGATAAGGATATACTCTATAAGATCGGATATGTTGTCTTTTATATACATACTGATGGGCAGACAGACATGTCTTAATCGACTCGGCTGTTGTTGCTGATAAGGATATACTCTAATTGATCGGAAATATTTCCTTGTAAATACCATTTAAACTATGGAACCAGGGTGGAATAACAAGGCTGCTGCGAACTTGATCTCCGTAAACCCTAGACGGATGCTGTCCCCAAATAAGGTTGCTCTAGCTCTCAAAGTCTCTGAAATCTTGGTGTTCACACAGACACACGGCCAGACGGATGTGCAGACAGTCGGAGTGATGGTCAAACGGGCAAGTCTTAATCCACTCTGCTGTTGATGCTGATAAGGATATACTCTATGAGATCGAAAATGTTTTCTTTTATATACATACTGATGGGCAGACAGACATGTCTTAAACCACTCTCTTTATAATGATATACTCTATAAGATCGGATATGTTGTCTTTTATATACATACTGATGGGCAGACAGACATGTCTTAATCGACTCGGCTGTTGTTGCTGATAAGGATATACTCTAATTGATCGGAAATATTTCCTTGTAAATACCATTTAAACTATGGAACCAGGGTGGAATAACAAGGCTGCTGCGAACTTGATCTCCGTAAACCCTAGACGGATGCTGTCCCCAAAATAAGGTTGCTCTAGCTCTCAAAGTCTCTGAAATCTTGGTGTTCACACAGACACACGGCCAGACGGATGTGCAGACAATCGGAGTGATGGTCAAACGGGCAAGTCTTAATCCACTCTGCTGTTGATGCTGATAAGGATATACTCTATGAGATCGAAATGTTTTCTTTTATATACATACTGATGGGCAGACAGACATGTCTTAAACCACTCTTCTGTTGATGCTGATAAGGATATACTCTAATTGATCGGAAATTTTCCTTGTAAATACCATTTAAACTATGGAACCAGGGTGGAATAACAAGGCTGCTGCGAACTTGATCTCCGTAAACCCTAGACGGATGCTGTCCCCAAAAAAGGTTGCTCTAGCTCTCAAAGTCTCTGAAATCTTGGTGTTCACACAGACACACGGCCAGACGGATGTGCAGACATCGGAGTGATGGTCAAACGGGCAAGTCTTAATCCACTCTGCTGTTGATGCTGATAAGGATATACTCTATGAGATCGGAAATGTTTTCTTTTATATACATACTGATGGGCAGACAGACATGTCTTAAACCACTCTTCTGTTGATGCTGATAAGGATATACTCTAATTGATCGGAAATATTTCCTTGTAAATACCATTTAAACTATGGAACCAGGGTGGAATAACAAGGCTGCTGCGAACTTGATCTCCGTAAACCCTAGACGATGCTGTCCCCAAATAAGGTTGCTCTAGCTCTCAAAGTCTCTGAAATCTTGGTGTTCACACAGACACACGGCCAGACGGATGTGCAGACAATCGGAGTGATGGTCAAACGGGCAAGTCTTAATCCACTCTGCTGTTGATGCTGATAAGGATATACTCTATGAGATCGAAAATGTTTTCTTTTATATACATACTGATGGGCAGACAGACATGTCTTAAACCACTCGTCTGTTGATGCTGATAAGGATATACTCTAATTGATCGGAAATATTTCCTTGTAAATACCATTTAAACTATGGAACCAGGGTGGAATAACAAGGCTGCTGCGAACTTGATCTCCGTAAACCCTAGACGGATGCTGTCCCCAAAATAAGGTTGCTCTAGCTCTCAAAGTCTCTGAAATCTTGGTGTTCACACAGACACACGGCCAGACGGATGTGCAGACAATCGGAGTGATGGTCAAACGGGCAAGTCTTAATCCACTCTGCTGTTGATGCTGATAAGGATATACTCTATGAGATCGAAAATGTTTTCTTTTATATACATACTGATGGGCAGACAGACATGTCTTAAACCACTCGTCTGTTGATGCTGATAAGATATACTCTATAAGATCGGATATGTTGTCTTTTATATACATACTGATGGGCAGACAGACATGTCTTAATCGACTCGGCTGTTGTTGCTGATAAGGATATACTCTAATTGATCGGAAATATTTCCTTGTAAATACCATTTAAACTATGGAACCAGGGTGGAATAACAAGGCTGCTGCGAACTTGATCTCCGTAAACCCTAGACGGATGCTGTCCCCAAATAAGGTTGCTCTAGCTCTCAAAGTCTCTGAAATCTTGGTGTTCACACAGACACACGGCCAGACGGATGTGCAGACAGTCGGAGTGATGGTCAAACGGGCAAGTCTTAATCCACTCTGCTGTTGATGCTGATAAGGATATACTCTATGAGATCGAAAATGTTTTCTTTTATATACATACTGATGGGCAGACAGACATGTCTTAAACCACTCTCTGTTGATCTGATAAATATACTCAATCCCTAACCATCTCTTTATCTGATAAGAATACTCTAAACATATTCTTATATACATACTGATGGGCAGACAGACATGTCTTAATCGACTCGGCTGTTGTTGCTGATAAGATATACTCTAATTGATCGGAAATTTTCCTTGTAAATACCATTTAAATATGGAACCAGGGTGATAACAGCTCTCAATCCCATTGATCGGAAATTTTCCTTGTAAATACCATTTAAACTATGGAACCAGGGTGGAATAACAAGGCTGCTGCGAACTTGATCTCCGTAAACCCTAGACGGATGCTGTCCCCAAAATAAGGTTGCTCTAGCTCTCAAAGTCTCTGAAATCTTGGTGTTCACACAGACACACGGCCAGACGGATGTGCAGACAGTCGGAGTGATGGTCAAACGGGCAAGTCTTAATCCACTCTGCTGTTGATGCTGATAAGGATATACTCTATGAGATCGAAAATGTTTTCTTTTATATACATACTGATGGGCAGACAGACATGTCTTAAACCACTCGTCTGTTGATGCTGATAATGATATACTCTATAAGATCGGATATGTTGTCTTTTATATACATACTGATGGGCAGACAGACATGTCTTAATCGACTCGGCTGTTGTTGCTGATAAGGATATACTCTAATTGATCGGAAATATTTCCTTGTAAATACCATTTAAACTATGGAACCAGGGTGGAATAACAAGGCTGCTGCGAACTTGATCTCCGTAAACCCTAGACGGATGCTGTCCCCAAAATAAGGTTGCTCTAGCTCTCAAAGTCTCTGAAATCTTGGTGTTCACACAGACACACGGCCAGACGGATGTGCAGACAGTCGGAGTGATGGTCAAACGGGCAAGTCTTAATCCACTCTGCTGTTGATGCTGATAAGGATATACTCTATGAGATCGAAAATGTTTTCTTTTATATACATACTGATGGGCAGACAGACATGTCTTAAACCACTCGTCTGTTGATGCTGATAAGGATATACTCTATAAGATCGGATATGTTGTCTTTTATATACATACTGATGGGCAGACAGACATGTCTTAATCGACTCGGCTGTTGTTGCTGATAAGGATATACTCTAATTGATCGGAAATATTTCCTTGTAAATACCATTTAAACTATGGAACCAGGGTGGAATAACAAGGCTGCTGCGAACTTGATCTCCGTAAACCCTAGACGGATGCTGTCCCCAAAATAAGGTTGCTCTAGCTCTCAAAGTCTCTGAAATCTTGGTGTTCACACAGACACACGGCCAGACGGATGTGCAGACAGTCGGAGTGATGGTCAAACGGGCAAGTCTTAATCCACTCTGCTGTTGATGCTGATAAGGATATACTCTATGAGATCGGAAATGTTTTCTTTTATATACATACTGATGGGCAGACAGACATGTCTTAAACCACTCTTCTGTTGATGCTGATAAGGATATACTCTAATTGATCGGAAATATTTCCTTGTAAATACCATTTAAACTATGGAACCAGGGTGGAATAACAAGGCTGCTGCGAACTTGATCTCCGTAAACCCTAGACGGATGCTGTCCCCAAAATAAGGTTGCTCTAGCTCTCAAAGTCTCTGAAATCTTGGTGTTCACACAGACACACGGCCAGACGGATGTGCAGACAATCGGAGTGATGGTCAAACGGGCAAGTCTTAATCCACTCTGCTGTTGATGCTGATAAGGATATACTCTATGAGATCGAAAATGTTTTCTTTTATATACATACTGATGGGCAGACAGACATGTCTTAAACCACTCGTCTGTTGATGCTGATAAGGATATACTCTATAAGATCGGATATGTTGTCTTTTATATACATACTGATGGGCAGACAGACATGTCTTAATCGACTCGGCTGTTGTTGCTGATAAGGATATACTCTAATTGATCGGAAATATTTCCTTGTAAATACCATTTAAACTATGGAACCAGGGTGGAATAACAAGGCTGCTGCGAACTTGATCTCCGTAAACCCTAGACGGATGCTGTCCCCAAAATAAGGTTGCTCTAGCTCTCAAAGTCTCTGAAATCTTGGTGTTCACACAGACACACGGCCAGACGGATGTGCAGACAATCGGAGTGATGGTCAAACGGGCAAGTCTTAATCCACTCTGCTGTTGATGCTGATAAGGATATACTCTATGAGATCGAAAATGTTTTCTTTTATATACATACTGATGGGCAGACAGACATGTCTTAAACCACTCGTCTGTTGATGCTGATAATGATATACTCTATAAGATCGGATATGTTGTCTTTTATATACATACTGATGGGCAGACAGACATGTCTTAATCGACTCGGCTGTTGTTGCTGATAAGGATATACTCTAATTGATCGGAAATATTTCCTTGTAAATACCATTTAAACTATGGAACCAGGGTGGAATAACAAGGCTGCTGCGAACTTGATCTCCGTAAACCCTAGACGGATGCTGTCCCCAAAATAAGGTTGCTCTAGCTCTCAAAGTCTCTGAAATCTTGGTGTTCACACAGACACACGGCCAGACGGATGTGCAGACAATCGGAGTGATGGTCAAACGGGCAAGTCTTAATCCACTCTGCTGTTGATGCTGATAAGGATATACTCTATGAGATCGAAAATGTTTTCTTTTATATACATACTGATGGGCAGACAGACATGTCTTAAACCACTCTTCTGTTGATGCTGATAAGAATATACTCTAATTGATCGGAAATGTTTCCTTGTAAATACCATTTAAACTATGGAACCAGGGTGGAATAACAAGGCTGCTGCGAACTTGATCTCCGTAAACCCTAGACGGATGCTGTCCCCAAAATAAGGTTGCTCTAGCTCTCAAAGTCTCTGAAATCTTGGTGTTCACACAGACACACGGCCAGACGGATGTGCAGACAGTCGGAGTGATGGTCAAACGGGCAAGTCTTAATCCACTCTGCTGTTGATGCTGATAAGGATATACTCTATGAGATCGAAAATGTTTTCTTTTATATACATACTGATGGGCAGACAGACATGTCTTAAACCACTCGTCTGTTGATGCTGATAAGGATATACTCTATAAGATCGGATATGTTGTCTTTTATATACATACTGATGGGCAGACAGACATGTCTTAATCGACTCGGCTGTTGTTGCTGATAAGGATATACTCTAATTGATCGGAAATATTTCCTTGTAAATACCATTTAAACTATGGAACCAGGGTGGAATAACAAGGCTGCTGCGAACTTGATCTCCGTAAACCCTAGACGGATGCTGTCCCCAAAATAAGGTTGCTCTAGCTCTCAAAGTCTCTGAAATCTTGGTGTTCACACAGACACACGGCCAGACGGATGTGCAGACAGTCGGAGTGATGGTCAAACGGGCAAGTCTTAATCCACTCTGCTGTTGATGCTGATAAGGATATACTCTATGAGATCGGAAATGTTTTCTTTTATATACATACTGATGGGCAGACAGACATGTCTTAAACCACTCGTCTGTTGATGCTGATAAGGATATACTCTAATTGATCGGAAATATTTCCTTGTAAATACCATTTAAACTATGGAACCAGGGTGGAATAACAAGGCTGCTGCGAACTTGATCTCCGTAAACCCTAGACGGATGCTGTCCCCAAAATAAGGTTGCTCTAGCTCTCAAAGTCTCTGAAATCTTGGTGTTCACACAGACACACGGCCAGACGGATGTGCAGACAATCGGAGTGATGGTCAAACGGGCAAGTCTTAATCCACTCTGCTGTTGATGCTGATAAGGATATACTCTATGAGATCGAAAATGTTTTCTTTTATATACATACTGATGGGCAGACAGAAACTGATGGGCAGACAGACATGTCTTAAACCACTCGTCTGTTGTTGCTGATAAGGATATACTCTAATTGATCGGAAATATTTCCTTGTAAATACCATTTTAACTATGGAAGGGGGAAAAAAAAGGCGCGAACCTTTCCCCCCACCCCCCCCCGGAGCTTTCCCCCAAAAAAGGTTTCTCTAGCTCTCAAAGTCTCTGAAATCTTGGTGTTCACCCAGACCCACGGCCAGACGGATGTGCAGACAATCGGAGTGATGGTCAAACGGGCAAGTCTTAATCCACTCTGCTGTTGATGCTGATAAGGATATACTCTATAAGATCGGATATGTTGTCTTTTATATACATACTGATGGGCAGACAGACATGTCTTAAACCACTCGTCTGTTGATGCTGATAAGGATATACTCTATAAGATCGGAAATGTTTTCTTTTAAATACATTTAAACATTATGGAAACAGGGTGGAATAACAAGGCTGCTGCAGGCCGACTGATGGACAATATTTCTTTATAAGTACCAATTTACACTATGGAAACAGGCTAGAATGGCAAGGGTGCT
>JBAMCD010000060.1:0-32308 GCA_037075365.1 Drosophila emarginata | reverse complement strand
TGATAAAGGTTTCATCCATCATGTTAGCCGTAATGACATGCTCTATGCCAGAATCCTCTCTAACGCAAGCGCAAATCACATTCTTGATATAATTAGGAAAAAATGGGAAAGCCTACAAATATAATTAACTTGTAAAAGAAGTGGTTATTATATCTAGACCAATCCACAGGATGTCAATCAAAGCGGATATCTTCGCCTTCGAATAGGAGCTGATTTCTATAGGCTTGCTGAGTCAGGCTATTGAAAATTGTTTCATCCATCATGTTAGCCGTAATGAAATGCTCTGTGCCAGAATCCATGAAAATCACATTCTTGATATAATTAGGAAAAAATGGGAAAGCTTACAAATATAATTAACTGGTAAAAGAAGTGGTTATTATAGCTCAACCAAGTCACAGGATGCCAATCAAAGCACATATCTTCGCCTTTTAATAGGAGCTGATTTTTATAGGCTTGCTGAGTCAGGCTATTGAAAATTGATTCATCCATCATGTTAGCCGTAATGAAACGCTCTGTGCCAGAATCCATGAAAATCACATTCTTGATATAATTAGGAAAAAATGGGAAAGCTTACAAATATAATTAACTGGTAAAAGAAGTGGTTATTATAGCTAAACCAAGTCACATGAAGCAAATAAAAGCGGATATCTTCGCCTTTTAATAGGAGCTGATTTCTATAGGCTTGCTGAGTCAGGCTATTGATAATTGTTTCATCCATCATGTTAGCCGTAATAAAATGCTCTGTGCCAGAATCCATGAAAATCACATTCTTGATATAATTAGGAAAAAATGGGAAATCTTACAAATATAATAAACTTGTAAAAGAAGTTGTTATTACATTTAGACCAAGCCACAGGATGCCAATCAAAGCGGATATCTTCGCCTTCAAATAGGAGCCGATTTCTATAGGCTTGCTGAGCCAGACTATTGAAAAAGGTTTCATCCATCATGTTAGCCGTAATGACATGCTCTGTGCCAGAATCCTCTCTAACGCAAGCGCAAATCACATTCTTAATATAATTAGGAAAAAATGGGAAATCTTACAAATATAATTAACTTGTAAAAGAAGTGGTAATTATATCTAGACTAAGTCACATAATGCCAATCAAAGTGGTTTCCTTTGCCTCCGAATAGGAGCTGATTTCTATAGGCTTGCTGAGCCAGACTCTTTGAAAAGGTTTCATCCATCATGTTAGCCGTAATGACTTGCTCTGTACCAGAATCCTTTCCAATGCAAATCACATTCTTGATACGTATCATTTTATAGCACTTGCACGAACATTATATAAAATCTGTTGTATTGTCGGTCATAGTACCAAAGTTTGGACTTTGCATTTTGACCATATGTGCATTGTTATTAAAATTAGCTTACAGGAGATCGAAAGGATACTTATCCAGCTTTGCCCTGAAAATTCAGACTTTGCTGCAATTGTTTTAATAACTGCTTCATTTCAATTGGGATATTATTCAGAAAGCGTTTCCGACCAGCGTTTTAGATTATCTTTATCATATGGAATATTGAACCAGCCCTTGGTTTCTCTATGAATTTATTATTTACCCGTAGCACATTTGCGGTATAGATTGCAGTGAGGCACGTTCTTGAAATTCTCTAATGATGAGAATGAGAAGCTAACAAATATAATTAACTGGTAAAAGAATTGGTAATTATATCTAGACCATGTTACAGGCTGTCAATCGAAGCGCATTCCTTCGCCTTTCAATGGGAGCTGATTTCTATAGTCGTGATGAGTCAGGCTATTGAAACAAGTTTCATCCATCAGGTTAGCCGTAATGACATGCTCTGTGCCAGAATCTATTAAAAAACACATTCTTGATATAATTATAAAAAAATGGGAAAGCTTACAAATATAATTAACTTGTAAAAGAAGTGGTTATTATAGCTAAACCAAGTCACATGAAGCAAATAAAAGCGGATATTTTCGCCTTCGAATAGGAGCTGATTTCTATAGGCTTGCTGAGCCAGACTATTGATAAAGGTTTCATCCATCATGTTAGCCGTAATGACATGCTCTATGCCAGAATCCTCTCTAACGCAAGCGCAAATCACATTCTTGATATAATTAGGAAAAAATGGGAAAGCCTACAAATATAATTAACTTGTGAAAGAAGTGGTTATTATATCTAGACCAATCCACCGGATGTCAATCCAAGCGGATATCTTCGCCTTCGAATAGGAGCTGATTTCTATAGGCTTGCTGAGTCAGGCTATTGAAAATTGTTTCATCCATCATGTTAGCCGTAATGAAATGCTTTGTACCAGAATCCTCTCTAAAGCAAGCGCAAATCACATTCTTGATATAATTAGGAAAAAATGGGAAATCTTACATATATAATTAACTGGTAAAAGAAGTGGTTATTATATCTAGACCAATCCACAGGATGTCAATCAAAGCGGATATCTTCGCTTTCGAATAGGAGCTGATTTCTATAGGCTTGCTGAGTCAGGCTATTGAAAATTGTTTCATCCATCATGTTAGCCGTAATGAAATGCTCTGTACCAGAATCCTCTCTAACGCAAGCGCAAAACACGTTCCTGATATAATTAGGAAAAAATGGGAAAGTCTACAAATATAATTAACTTGTAAAAGAAGTGGTTATTATATCTAGACCAATCCACAGGATGTCAATCAAAGCGGATATCTTCGCCTTCGAATATGAGCTGATTTCTATAGGCTTGCTGAGTCAGGCTATTGAAAATTGTTTTATCCATCATGTTAGCCGTAATGAAATGCTCTGTACCAGAATCCTCTCTAAAGCAACCGCAAATCACATTCTTGATATAATTAGGAAAAAATGGGAAATCTTACATATATAATTAACTGGTAAAAGCAGTGGTAATTGTATCTAGACCAAGTCACAGGATGCTAATCAAAGCGGATATCTTTGCCTCCGAATAGGAGCTGATTTCTATAGGCTTGCTGAGCCAGACTATTGAAAAAGGTTTCATCCATCATGTTAGCCGTAATGACATGCTCTGTGCCAGAATCCTCTCCAACGCTAGCGCAAATCACATACGTGATATAATTAGGAAAAAATGGGAAAGCTTACAAATATAATTAACTGGTAAAAGCAGTGGTAATTGCATCTAGACCAAGTCACAGGATGTCAATCAAAGCACATATCTTCGCCTTTTAATAGGAGCTGATTTTTATAGGCTTGCTGAGTCAGGCTATTGAAAATTGATTCATCCATCATGTTAGCCGTAATGAAACGCTCTGTGCCAGAATCCATGAAAATCACATTCTTGATATAATTAGGAAAAAATGGGAAAGCTTACAAATATAATTAACTGGTAAAAGAAGTGGTTATTATAGCTCAACCAAGTCACAGGATGCCAATCAAAGCACATATCTTCGCCTTTTAATAGGAGCTGATTTTTATAGGCTTGCTGAGTCAGGCTATTGAAAATTGATTCATCCATCATGTTAGCCGTAATGAAACGCTCTGTGCCAGAATCCATGAAAATCACATTCTTGATATAATTAGGAAAAAATGGGAAAGCTTACAAATATAATTAACTGGTAAAAGAAGTGGTTATTATAGCTAAACCAAGTCACATGAAGCAAATAAAAGCGGATATCTTCGCCTTTTAATAGGAGCTGATTTCTATAGGCTTGCTGAGTCAGGCTATTGATAATTGTTTCATCCATCATGTTAGCCGTAATAAAATGCTCTGTGCCAGAATCCATGAAAATCACATTCTTGATATAATTAGGAAAAAATGGGAAATCTTACAAATATAATAAACTTGTAAAAGAAGTTGTTATTACATTTAGACCAAGCCACAGGATGCCAATCAAAGCGGATATCTTCGCCTTCAAATAGGAGCCGATTTCTATAGGCTTGCTGAGCCAGACTATTGAAAAAGGTTTCATCCATCATGTTAGCCGTAATGACATGCTCTGTGCCAGAATCCTCTCTAACGCAAGCGCAAATCACATTCCTGATATAATTAGGAAAAATGGTAAATCTGACAAATATAATTAACTGGTAAAAGAAGTGGTTATTGTATCTAGACCAAGTCACAGGATGCTAATCAAAGCGGATATCTTTGCCTCCGAATAGGAGCTGATTTCTATAGGCTTGCTGAGCCAGACTATTGAAAAAGGTTTCATCCATCGTGTAAGCCGTAATGACATGCTCTGTGCCAGAATCCTCTCTAACGCAAGCGCAAATCACATTCCTGATATAATTAGGAAAAAATGGGAAATCTTACAAATATAATTAACTTGTAAAAGCAGTGGTAATTGTATCTAGACCAAGCGGATATCTTCGCCTTCGAATAGGAGCTGATTTCTATAGGCTTGCTGAGCCAGACTATTGAAAAAGGTTTCATCCATCATGTTAGCCGTAATGACATGCTTTGTGCCAGAATCCTCTCTAACGCAAGCGCAAATCACATTTTTGATATAATTAGGAAAAAATGGGAAAGCTTACAAATATAATTAACTGGTAAAAGCAGTGGTAATCATATCTAGACCAAGTCACAGGATGCCAAACAAAGCGGATATCTTCGCCTTTTAATAGGAGCTGATTTTTATAGGCTTGCTGAGTCAGGCTATTGAAAATTGTTTCATCCATCATATTAGCCGTAATGAAATGCTCTGTGCCAGAATCCATGAAAATAACATTCTTGATATAATTAGGAAAAAATGGGAAATCTTACAAATATAATTAACTGGTAAAAGCAGTGGTAATTGTATCTAGACCAAGTCACAGGATGCCAAACAAAGCGGATATCTTCGCCTTTTAATAGGAGCTGATTTCTATAGGCTTGCTGAGCCAGACTATTGAAAAAGGTTTTATCCATCATGTTAGCCGTAATGACATGCTCTGTGCCAGAATCCTCTCTAACGCAAGCGCAAATCACATTTTTGATATAATTAGGAAAAAATGGGAAATCTTACAAATATAATAAACTTGTAAAAGAAGTTGTTATTACATTTAGACCAAGCCACAGGATGCCAATCAAAGCGGATATCTTCGCCTTCAAATAGGAGCCGATTTCTATAGGCTTGCTGAGCCAGACTATTGAAAAAGGTTTCATCCATCATGTTAGCCGTAATGACATGCTCTGTGCCAGAATCCTCTCTAACGCAAGCGCAAATCACATTTTTGATATAATTAGGGAAAAATGGGAAAGCTTACAAATATAATTAACTTGTTAAAGAAGTGGTTATTGTAGCTAAACCAAGTCACATGAAGCAAATAAAAGCGGATATCTTCGCCTTTTAATAGGAGCTGATTTCTATAGGCTTGCTGAGTCAGGCTATTGAAAATTGTTTCATCCATCATATTAGCCGTAATGAAATGCTCTGTGCCAGAATCCATGAAAATCACATTCTTGATATAATTAGGAAAAAATGGGAAATCTTACAAATATAATTAACTGGTAAAAGCAGTGGTAATTGTATCTAGACCAAGTCACAGGATGCCAAACAAAGCGGATATCTTCGCCTTTTAATAGGAGCTGATTTTTATAGGCTTGCTGAGTCAGGCTATTGAAAATTGTTTCATCCATCATATTAGCCGTAATGAAATGCTCTGTGCCAGAATCCATGAAAATCACATTCTTGATATAATTAGGAAAAAATGGGAAATCTTACAAATATAATTAACTGGTAAAAGCAGTGGTAATTGTATCTAGACCAAGTCACAGGATGCCAAACAAAGCGGATATCTTCGCCTTTTAATAGGAGCTGATTTCTATAGGCTTGCTGAGCCAGACTATTGAAAAAGGTTTTATCCATCATGTTAGCCGTAATGACATGCTCTGTGCCAGAATCCTCTCTAACGCAAGCGCAAATCACATTCTTGATATAATTAGGAAAAAATGGGAAAGCCTACAAATATAATTAACTGGTAAAAGCAGTGGTAATTGTATCTAGACCAAGTCACAGGATGCCAAACAAAGCGGATATCTTCGCCTTTTAATAGGAGCTGATTTCTATAGGCTTGCTGAGCCAGACTATTGAAAAAGGTTTTATCCATCATGTTAGCCGTAATGACATGCTCTGTGCCAGAATCCTCTCTAACGCAAGCGCAAATCACATTTTTGATATAATTAGGAAAAAATGGGAAAGCTTACAAATATAATTAACTTGTAAAAGAAGTGGTTATTGTAGCTAAACCAAGTCACATGAAGCAAATAAAAGCGGATATCTTCGCCTTTTAATAGGAGCTGATTTCTATAGGCTTGCTGAGTCAGGCTATTGATAATTCTTTCATCCATCATGTCAGCCGTAATGAAATGCTCTGTACCAGAATCCTCTCTAAAGCAAGCGCAAATCACATTCTTGATATAATTATGAAGAAATGGGAAATCTTACAAATATAATTAACTTGTAAAAGAAGTGGTTATTATATCTAGACCAAGTCACAGGATGTCAATCAAAGCGGATATCTTCGCCTTTTAATAGGAGCTGATTTCTATAGTCGTGCTGAGTCAGGCTATTGAAAATTGTTTTATCCATCAGGTTAGCCGTAATGACATGCTCTGTGCCAGAATCCTCTCTAAAGCAAATCACATTCTTGATACGTATTATTTTATTGCACTTGCACGAACATTATATAAATCTGTGGTATTGTCGGTCATAGTACCAAAGTTTGGACTTTGCATTTTGACCATATGTGCATTGCTATTAAAATTAGTTTACAGGAGATCGAAAGGATACTTACACAGTTTTGCCCTGAAAGTTCAGACTTTGCTGCAATTGTTTTAATAACTGCCTCATTTCAATTGGGATATTATTCAGAAAGCGTTTCCGACCAGCGTTTTAGATTATCTTTATCATATGGAATATTGAACCAGCCCTTGGTTTCTCTATGAATTTATTATTTACCCGTAGCACATTTGCGGTATAGATTGTAGTGAGGCACGTTCTTGAAATTCTCTAATGATGAGAATGAGAAGCTAACAAATATAATTAACTGGTAAAAGAATTGGTAATTATATCTAGACCATGTTACAGGATGTCAATCGAAGCGCATTCCTTCGCCTTTCAATGGGAGCTGATTTCTATAGTCGTGCTGAGTCAGGCTATTGAAAATTGTTTCATCCATCAGGTTAGCCGTAGTGACATGTACTGTGCCAGAATCTATTAAAAAACACATTCTTGATATAATTATAAAAAAATGGGAAAGCTTACAAATATAATTAACTTGTAAAAGAAGTGGTTATTATATCTAGACCAAGTCACAGGATGCCAACCAAAGCGGATATCTTCGCCTTTTAATAGGAGCTGATTTCTATAGGCTTGCTGAGCCAGACTATTGATAAAGGTTTTATCCATCATGTTAGCCGTAATGACATGCTCTGTGCCAGAATCCTCTCTAACGCAAGCGCAAATCACATTCTTGATATAATTAGGAAAAAATGGGAAAGCCTACAAATATAATTAACTTGTAAAAGAAGTGGTTATTATATCTAGACCAAGCCACAGGATGCTAATCAAAGCGGATATCTTCGCCTCCGAATAGGAGCTGATTTCTATAGGCTTGCTGAGCCAGACTATTAAAAAAGGTTTCATCCATCATGTTAGCCGTAATGACATGCTCTGTGCCAGAATCCTCTCTAACGCAAGCGCAAATCACATTCCTGATATAATTAGGAAAAATGGTAAATCTGACAAATATAATTAACTGGTAAAAGAAGTGGTTATTGTATCTAGACCAAGTCACAGGATGCTAATCAAAGCGGATATCTTTGCCTCCGAATAGGAGCTGATTTCTATAGGCTTGCTGAGCCAGACTATTGAAAAAGGTTTCATCCATCGTGTAAGCCGTAATGACATGCTCTGTGCCAGAATCCTCTCTAACGCAAGCGCAAATCACATTCCTGATATAATTAGGAAAAATGGTAAATCTTACAAATATAATTAACTGGTAAAAGCAGTGGTAATTGCATCTAGACCAAGTCACAGGATGCCAATCAAAGCGGATATCTTTGCCTCCGAATAGGAGCTGATTTTTATAGGCTTGCTGAGTCAGGCTATTGAAAATTGATTCATCCATCATGTTAGCCGTAATGAAACGCTCTGTGCCAGAATCCATGAAAATCACATTCTTGATATAATTAGGAAAAAATGGGAAAGCTTACAAATATAATTAACTGGTAAAAGAAGTGGTTATTATAGCTCAACCAAATCACAGGATGCCAATCAAAGCACATATCTTCGCCTTTTAATAGGAGCTGATTTTTATAGGCTTGCTGAGTCAGGCTATTGAAAATTGATTCATCCATCCTGTTAGCCGTAATGAAACGCTCTGTGCCAGAATCCATAAAAATCACATTCTTGATATAATTAGGAAAAAATGGGAAAGCTTACAAATATAATTAACTGGTAAAAGAAGTGGTTATTATAGTTAAACCAAGTCACATGAAGCAAATAAAAGCGGATATCTTCGCCTTTTAATAGGAGCTGATTTCTATAGGCTTGCTGAGTCAGGCTATTGATAATTGTTTCATCCATCATGTTAGCCGTAATAAAATGCTCTGTGCCAGAATCCATGAAAATCACATTCTTGATATAATTAGGAAAAAATGGGAAATCTTACAAATATAATAAACTTGTAAAAGAAGTTGTTATTACATCTAGACCAAGCCACAGGATGCCAATCAAAGCGGATATCTTCGCCTTCGAATAGGAGCCGATTTCTATAGGCTTGCTGAGCCAGACTATTGAAAAAGGTTTCATCCATCATGTTAGCCGTAATGACATGCTCTGTGCCAGAATCCTCTCTAACGCAAGCGCAAATCACATTCGTGATATAATTAGGAAAAAATGGGAAATCTTACAAATATAATTAACTTGTAAAAGAAGTGGTAATGCCAATCAAAGTGGTTTCCTTCGCCTCCGAATAGGAGCTGATTTCTATAGGCTTGCTGAGCCAGACTCTTTGAAAAGGTTTCATCCATCATGTTAGCCATAATGACTTGCTCTGTGCCAGAATCCTTTCCAATGCAAATCACATTCTTGATACGTATCATTTTATAGCACTTGCACGAACATTATATAAAATCTGTTGTATTGTCGGTCATAGTACCAAAGTTTGGACTTTGCATTTTGACCATATGTGCATTGTTATTAAAATTAGCTTACAGGGGATCGAAAGGATACTTATCCAGCTTTGCCCTGAAAATTCAGACTTCCCTGCAATTGTTTTAATAACTGCTTCATTTCAATTGGGATATTATTCAGAAAGCGTTTCCGACCAGCGTTTTAGATTATCTTTATCATATGGAATATTGAACCAGCCCTTGGTTTCTCTATGAATTTATTATTTACCCGTAGCACATTTGCGGTATAGATTGTAGTGAGGCACGTTCTTGAAATTCTCTAATGATGAGAATGAGAAGCTAACAAATATAATTAACTGGTAAAAGAATTGGTAATTATATCTAGACCATGTTACAGGATGTCAATCGAAGCGCATTCCTTCGCCTTTCAATGGGAGCTGATTTCTATAGGCTTGCTGAGTCTCTAATGATGAGAATGAGAAGCTAACAAATATAATTAACTGGTAAAAGAATTGGTAATTATATCTAGACCATGTTACAGGATGTCAATCGAAGCGCATTCCTTCGCCTTTCAATGGGAGCTGATTTCTATAGGCTTGCTGAGTCAGGCTATTGAAAATTGTTTCATCCATCATGTTAGCCGTAATGAAATGCTCTGTACCAGAATCCTCTCTAAAGCAAGCGCTTATCACATTCTTGATATAATTAGGAAAAAATGGGAAATCTTACAAATATAATTAACTTGTAAAAGCAGTGGTAATTGTATCTAGACCAAGCGGATATCTTCGCCTTCGAATAGGAGCTGATTTCTATAGGCTTGCTGAGCCAGACTATTGAAAAAGGTTTCATCCATCATGTTAGCCGTAATGACATGCTCTGTGCCAGAATCCATGAAAATCACATTCTTGATATAATTAGGAAAAAATGGGAAATCTTACAAATATAATTAACTGGTAAAAGCAGTGGTAATTGTATCTAGACCAAGTCACAGGATGCCAAACAAAGCGGATATCTTCGCCTTTTAATAGGAGCTGATTTCTATAGGCTTGCTGAGTCAGGCTATTGAAAATTGTTTCATCCATCATGTTAGCCGTAATGAAATGCTCTGTACCAGAATCCATGAAAATCACATTCTTGATATAATTAGGAAAAAATGGGAAATCTTACAAATATAATTAACTTGTAAAAGCAGTGGTAATTGTATCTAGACCAAGCGGATATCTTCGCCTTCGAATAGGAGCCGATTTCTATAGGCTTGCTGAGCCAGACTATTGAAAAAGGTTTCATCCATCATGTTAGCCGTAATGACATGCTCTGTGCCAGAATCCATGAAAATCACATTCTTGATATAATTAGGAAAAAATGGGAAATCTTACAAATATAATTAACTTGTAAAAGCAGTGGTAATTGTATCTAGACCAAGCGGATATCTTCGCCTTCGAATAGGAGCCGATTTCTATAGGCTTGCTGAGCCAGACTATTGAAAAAGGTTTCATCCATCATGTTAGCCGTAATGACATGCTTTGTGCCAGAATCCTCTCTAACGCAAGCGCAAATCACATTCGTGATATAATTAGGAAAAAATGGGAAAGCTTACAAATATAATTAACTGGTAAAAGCAGTGGTAATCGTATCTAGACCAAGTCACAGGATGGCAAACAAAGCGGATATCTTCGCCTTTTAATAGGAGCTGATTTTTATAGGCTTGCTGAGTCAGGCTATTGAAAATTGTTTCATCCATCATGTTAGCCGTAATGAAATGCTCTGTACCAGAATCCATGAAAATCACATTCTTGATATAATTAGGAAAAAATGGGAAATCTTACAAATATAATTAACTGGTAAAAGCAGTGGTAATTGTATCTAGACCAAGTCACAGGATGCCAAACAAAGCGGATATCTTCGCCTTTTAATAGGAGCTGATTTCTATAGGCTTGCTGAGCCAGACTATTGAAAAAGGTTTTATCCATCATGTTAGCCGTAATGACATGCTCTGTGCCAGAATCCTCTCTAACGCAAGCGAAAATCACATTTTTGATATAATTAGGAAAAAATGGGAAAGCTTACAAATATAATTAACTTGTAAAAGAAGTGGTTATTGTAGCTAAACCAAGTCACATGAAGCAAATAAAAGCGGATATCTTCGCCTTTTAATAGGAGCTGATTTCTATAGGCTTGCTGAGTCAGGCTATTGATAATTCTTTCATCCATCATGTCAGCCGTAATGAAATGCTCTGTACCAGAATCCTCTCTAAAGCAAGCGCAAATCACATTTTTGATATAATTAGGAAAAAATGGGAAAGCTTACAAATATAATTAACTTGTAAAAGAAGTGGTTATTGTAGCTAAACCAAGTCACATGAAGCAAATAAAAGCAGATATCTTCGCCTTCGAATAGGAGCTGATTTCTATAGGCTTGCTGAGTCAGGCTATTGAAAATTGTTTCATCCATCATGTTAGCCGTAATGAAATGCTCTGTACCAGAATCCTCTCTAAAGCAAATCACATTCTTGATACGTATCATTTTATAGCACTTGCACGAACATTATATAAATCTGTGGTATTGTCGGTCATAGTACCAAAGTTTGGACTTTGCATTTTGACCATATGTGCATTGCTATTAAAATTAGTTTACAGGAGATCGAAAGGATACTTACACAGTTTTGCCCTGAAAGTTCAGACTTTGCTGCAATTGTTTTAATAACTGCCTCATTTCAATTGGGATATTATTCAGAAAGCGTTTCCGACCAGCGTTTTAGATTATCTTTATCATATGGAATATTGAACCAGCCCTTGGTTTCTCTATGAATTTATTATTTACCCGTAGCACATTTGCGGTATTGATTGTGGTGAAGCGCTTTCTTGAAATTCTCCAATGGCGAGAGTGGGAAGCTAACAAATATAATTAACTGGTAAAAGCAGTGGAAATTATATCTAGACCAAGTCACAGGATGTCAATCAAAGCGGATATCTTCGCCTTTTAATAGGAGCTGATTTCTATAGGCGTGCTGAGTCAGGCTATTGAAAATTGTTTTATCCATCAGGTTAGCCGTAATGACATGCTCTGTGCCAGAATCCTCTCTAATGCAAATCACATTCTTGATACGTATCATTTTATAGCACTTGCACGAACATTATATAAATCTGTGGTATTGTCGGTCATAGTACCAAAGCTTGGATTTCGCGTTTTGACCATATGTACATTGTTATTAAAATAAGCTTATAGGAGATCGAAGGGATACTTATACAGCTTTGCCCTGAAGATCCAGACTTTGTTGCAATTGTTTTAATAACTGCTTCATTTCAATTGGGATATTATTCAGAAAGCGTTTCCGAACAGCGTTTTAGATTATCTTTATCATATGGAATATTGAACCAGCCCTTGGTTTCTCTATGAATTTATTATTTACCCGTAACACATTTGCGGTATTGATTGTGGTGAAGCACGTTCTTGAAATTCTCCAATGGCGAGAATGAGAAGCTTACAAATATAATTAACTGGTAAAAGCAGTGGAAATTATATCTAGACCATGTTACAGGATTTCAATCGAAGCGCATTCCTTCGCCTTTCAATGGGAGCTGATTTCTATAGTCGTGCTGAGTCAGGCTATTGAAACAAGTTTCATCCATCATGTTAGCCGTAATGAAATGCTTTGTGCCAGAATCCTCTCTAATGCAAATCACATTCTTGATACGTATCATTTTATAGCACTTGCACGAACATTATATAAATCTGTGGTATTGTCGGTCATAGTACGAAAGTTTGGACTTTGCATTTTGACCATATGTGCATTGTTATTAAAATTAGCTTACAGGAGATCGAAAGGATAGTTATTCAGCTTTGCCCTGAAAATTCAGACTTCCCTGCAATTGTTTTAATAACTGCTTCATTTCAATTGGGATATTATTCAGAAAGCGTTTCCGACCAGCGTTTTAGATTATCTTTATCATATGGAATATTGAACCAGCTCTTGGTTTCTCTATGAATTTATTATTTACCCGTAGCACATTTGCGGTATTGATTGTAGTGAGGCACGTTCTTGAAATTCTCTAATGATGAGAATGAGAAGCTTACAAATATAATTAACTGGTAAAAGAATTGGTAATTATATCTAGACCATGTTACAGGCTGTCAATCGAAGCGCATTCCTTCGCCTTTCAATGGGAGCTGATTTCTATAGTCGTGCTGAGTCAGGCTATTGAAACAAGTTTTATCCATCAGGTAAGCCGTAATGACATGCACTGTGCCAGAATCTATTGAAAAACACATTCTTGATATAATTATAAAAAATGGGAAAGCTTACAAATATAATTAACTTGTAAAAGAAGTGGTTATTATATCTAGACCAAGTCACAGGATGCCAACCAAAGCGGATATCTTCGCCTTTTAAGAGGAGCTGATTTCTATAGGCTTGCTGAGTCAGGCTATTGAAAATTGTTTCATCTATCATGTTAGCCGTAATGAAATGCTCTGTACCAGAATCCTCTCTAAAGCAAGCGCAAATCACATTCTTGATATAATTATGAAGAAATGGGAAATCTTACAAATATAATTAACTGGTAAAAGCAGTGGTAATTGTAACTAGACCAAGTCGCAGGATGCCAATCAAAGCGGATATCTTCGCCTTTTAATAGGAGCTGATTTTTATAGGCTTGCTGAGTCAGGCTATTGAAAATTGATTCATCCATCATGTTAGCCGTAATGAAATGCTCTGTACCAGAATCCTCTCTAAAGCAAGCGCAAATCACATTCTTGATATAATTATGAAGAAATGGGAAATCTTACAAATATAATTAACTGGTAAAAGCAGTGGTAATTGTAACTAGACCAAGTCGCAGGATGCCAATCAAAGCGCATAAATTCGCCTTTTAATAGGAGCTGATTTCTATAGGCTTGCTGAGCCAGACTATTGAAAATTGTTTCATCCATCATGTTAGCCGTAAAGACATGCTCTGTGCCAGAATCCTCTCTAACGCAAGCGCAAATCACATTCTTGATATAATTAGGAAAAAATGGGAAATCTGACAAATATAATTAACTGGTAAAAGCAGTGGTAATTGTATCTAGACCAAGTCAAGAGCAATCAAAGCGGATATCTTCGCCTTCGAATAGGAGCTGATTTCTATAGGCTTGCTGAGCCAGACTATTGATAAAGGTTTCATCCATCATGTAAGCCGTAATGACATGCTCTGTGCCAGAATCCTCTCTAACGCAAGCGCAAATCACATTCTTGATATAATTAGGAAAAAATGGGAAATCTTACAAATATAATTAACTGGTAAAAGCAGTGGTAATTGTATCTAGACCAAGTACAACGGATATCTTCGCCTTCGAATAGGAGCTGATTTCTATAGGCTTGCTGAGCCAGACTATTGAAAAAGGTTTCATCCATCATGTTAGCCGTAATGACATGCTCTGTGCCAGAATCCTCTCTAATGCAAGCGCAAATCACATTCTTGATATAATTAGGAAAAAATGGGAAATCTTACAAATATAATTAACTGGTAAAAGCAGTGGTAATTGTATCTAGACCAAGTCACAGGATGCCAATCAAAGCGGATATCTTCGCCTTCGAATAGGAGCTGATTTCTATAGGCTTGCTGAGCCAGACTATTGATAAAGGTTTCATCCATCATGTTAGCCGTAATGACATGCTCTGTGCCAGAATCCTCTCTAACGCATGAGCAAATCACATTCTTGATATAATTAGGAAAAAATGGGAAATCTTACAAATATAATTAACTGGTAAAAGCAGTGGTAATTGTATCTAGACCAAGTCACAGGATGCCAACCAAAGCGGATATCTTCGCCTTTTAATAGGAGCTGATTTCTATAGGCTTGCTGAGCCAGACTATTGAAAAAGGTTTCATCCATCATGTTAGCCGTAATGACATGCTCTGTGCCAGAATCCTCTCTAACGCAAGCGCAAATCACATTCTTGATATAATTAGGAAAAAATGGGAAAGCTTACAAATATAATTAACTTGTAAAAGAAGTGGTTATTATATCTAGACCAAGCCACAGGATGTCAATCAAAGCGGATATCTTCGCCTTCGAATAGGAGCTGATTTCTATAGGCTTGCTGAGTCAGGCTATTGAAAATTGTTTCATCCATCATGTTAGCCGTAATGAAATGCTCTGTACCAGAATCCTCTCTAAAGCAAGCGCAAATCACATTCTTGATATAATTAGGAAAAAATGGGAAATCTTACAAATATAATTAACTGGTAAAAGCAGTGGTAATTGTATCTAGACCAAGTCACAGGATGCCAATCAAAGCGGATATCTTCGCCTTCGAATAGGAGCTGATTTCTATAGGCTTGCTGAGTCAGGCTATTGAAAATTGTTTCATCCATCATGTTAGCCGTAATGACATGCTCTGTACCAGAATCCTCTCTAACGCAAGCGCAAATCACATTCCTGATATAATTAGGAAAAAATGGGAAAGCTTACAAATATAATTAACTGGTAAAAGAAGTGGTAATTATATCTAGACCAAGTCCACAGGATGTCAATCAAAGCGGATATCTTCGCCTTCGAATAGGAGCTGATTTCTATAGGCTTGCTGAGTCAGGCTATTGAAAAATGTTTCATCCATCATGTTAGCCGTAATGAAATGCTCTGTACCAGAATCCTCTCTAAAGCAACCGCAAATCACATTCTTGATATAATTAGGAAAAAATGGGAAATCTTACAAATATAATTAACTGGTAAAAGCAGTGGTAATTGTATCTAGACCAAGTCACAGGATGCTAATCAAAGCGGATATCTTCGCCTTCGAATAGGAGCTGATTTCTATAGGCTTGCTGAGCCAGACTATTGAAAAAGGTTTCATCCATCATGTTAGCCGTAATGACATGCTCTGTGCCAGAATCCTCTCTAACGCAAGCGCAAATCACATTCGTGATATAATTAGGAAAAAATGGGAAAGCTTACAAATATAATTAACTGGTAAAAGCAGTGGTAATTGTATCTAGACCAAGTCACAGGATGTCAATCAAAGCGGATATCTTCGCCTTTTAATAGGAGCTGATTTTTATAGGCTTGCTGAGTCAGGCTATTGAAAATTGTTTCATCCATCATGTTAGCCGTAATGAAATGCTCTGTGCCAGAATCCATGAAAATCACATTCTTGATATAATTAGGAAAAAATGGGAAAGCTTACAAATATAATTAACTGGTAAAAGAAGTGGTTATTATAGCTCAGACCAAGTCACAGGATGCCAATCAAAGCGGATATCTTCGCCTTTTAATAGGAGCTGATTTCTATAGGCTTGCTGAGTCAGGCTATTGAAAATTGTTTCATCCATCATGTTAGCCGTAATGAAATGCTCTGTGCCAGAATCCTCTGTAATGAAAGCGCTAATCACATTCTTGATATAATTAGGAAAAAATGGGAAAGCTTACAAATATAATTAACTGGTAAAAGAAGTGGTTATTATAGCTAAACCAAGTCACATGAAGCAAATAAAAGCGGATATCTTCGCCTTTTAATAGGAGCTGATTTCTATAGGCTTGCTGAGTCAGGCTATTGATAATTGTTTCATCCATCATGTTAGCCGTAATGAAATGCTCTGTGCCAGAATCCCTATGAAAATCACATTCTTGATATAATTAGGAAAAAATGGGAAATCTTACAAATATAATAAACTTGTAAAAGAAGTTGTTATTATATCTAGACCAAGTCACAGGATGCCAATCAAAGCGGATATCTTCGCCTTCAAATAGGAGCCGATTTCTATAGGCTTGCTGAGCCAGACTATTGAAAAAGGTTTCATCCATCATGTTAGCCGTAATGACATGCTCTGTGCCAGAATCCTCTCTAACGCAAGCGCAAATCACATTCTTGATATAATTAGGAAAAAATGGGAAATCTTACAAATATAATTAACTTGTAAAAGAAGTGGTAATTATATCTAGACTAAGTCACAGGATGCCAATCAAAGCGGTTATCTTCGCCTCCGAATAGGAGCTGATTTCTATAGGCTTGCTGAGCCAGACTCTTTGAAAAGGTTTCATCCATCATGTTAGCCGTAATGACATGCTCTGTGCCAGAATCCTCTCCAATGCAAATCACATTCTTGATACGTATCATTTTATAGCACTTGCACGAACATTATATAAAATCTGTGGTATTGTCGGTCATAGTACCAAAGTTTGGACTTTGCATTTTGACCATGTGTGCATTGTTATTAAAATTAGCTTACAGGAGATCGAAAGGATACTTATCCAGCTTTGCCCTGAAAATTCAGACTTTGCTGCAATTGTTTTAATAACTGCTTCATTTCAATTGGGATATTATTCAGAAAGCGTTTCCGACCAGCGTTTTAGATTATCTTTATCATATGGAATATTGAACCAGCCCTTGGTTTCTCTATGAATTTATTATTTACCCGTAGCACATTTGCGGTATTGATTGCAGTGAGGCACGTTCTTGAAATTCTCTAATGATGAGAATGAGAAGCTAACAAATATAATTAACTGGTAAAAGAATTGGTAATTATATCTAGACCATGTTACAGGCTGTCAATCGAAGCGCATTCCTTCGCCTTTCAATGGGAGCTGATTTCTATAGTCGTGCTGAGTCAGGCTATTGAAACCAGTTTCATCCATCAGGTTAGCCGTAATGACATGCTCTGTGCCAGAATCTATTAAAAAACACATTCTTGATATAATTATAAAAAAATGGGAAAGCTTACAAATATAATTAACTTGTAAAAGAAGTGGTTATTATAGCTAAACCAAGTCACATGAAGCAAATAAAAGCGGATATTTTCGCCTTCGAATAGGAGCTGATTTCTATAGGCTTGCTGAGCCAGACTATTGATAAAGGTTTCATCCATCATGTTAGCCGTAATGACATGCTCTATGCCAGAATCCTCTCTAACGCAAGCGCAAATCACATTCTTGATATAATTAGGAAAAAATGGGAAAGCCTACAAATATAATTAACTTGTAAAAGAAGTGGTTATTATATCTAGACCAAGCCACAGGATGTCAATCCAAGCGGATATCTTCGCCTTCGAATAGGAGCTGATTTCTATAGGCTTGCTGAGTCAGGCTATTGAAAATTGTTTCATCCATCATGTTAGCCGTAATGAAATGCTTTGTACCAGAATCCTCTCTAAAGCAAGCGCAAATCACATTCTTGATATAATTAGGAAAAAATGGGAAATCTTACATATATAATTAACTGGTAAAAGAAGTGGTTATTATATCTAGACCAAGCCACAGGATGTCAATCAAAGCGGATATCTTCGCCTTCGAATAGGAGCTGATTTCTATAGGCTTGCTGAGTCAGGCTATTGAAAATTGTTTCATCCATCATGTTAGCCGTAATGAAATGCTCTGTACCAGAATCCTCTCTAACGCAAGCGCAAAACACATTCCTGATATAATTAGGAAAAAATGGGAAAGTCTACAAATATAATTAACTGGTAAAAGAAGTGGTTATTATATCTAGACCAAGCCACAGGATGTCAATCAAAGCGGATATCTTCGCCTTTCAATGGGAGCTGATTTCTATAGGGTTGCTGAGTCAGGCTATTGAAAATTGTTTCATCCATCATGTTGGCCGTAATGACATGCTCTGTGGCAGAATCCTCTCTAAAGCAACCGCAAATCACATTCTTGATATAATTAGGAAAAAATGGGAAATCTTACAAATATAATTAACTGGTAAAAGCAGTGGTAATTGTATCTAGACCAAGTCACAGGATGCTAATCAAAGCGGATATCTTCGCCTTCGAATAGGAGCTGATTTCTATAGGCTTGCTGAGCCAGACTCTTGAAAATTGTTTTATCCATCATGTTAGCCGTAATGACATGCTCTGTGCCAGAATCCTCTCCAACGCTAGCGCAAATCACATTCTTGATATAATTAGGAAAAAATGGGAAAGCTTACAAATATAATTAACTGGTAAAAGCAGTGGTAATTGTATCTAGACCAAGTCACAGGATGTCAATCAAAGCGGATATCTTCGCCTTTTAATAGGAGCTGATTTTTATAGGCTTGCTGAGTCAGGCTATTGAAAATTGATTCATCCATCATGTTAGCCGTAATGAAATGCTCTGTGCCAGAATCCATGAAAATCACATTCTTGATATAATTAGGAAAAAATGGGAAAGCTTACAAATATAATTAACTGGTAAAAGAAGTGGTTATTATAGCTAAACCAAGTCACAGGATGCCAATCAAAGCGCATATCTTCGCCTTTTAATAGGAGCTGATTTTTATAGGCTTGCTGAGTCAGGCTATTGAAAATTGATTCATCCATCATGTTAGCCGTAATGAAACGCTCTGTGCCAGAATCCTCTCTAATGAAGGCAATCACATTCTTGATATAATTAGGAAAAAATGGGAAAGCTTACAAATATAATTAACTGGTAAAAGAAGTGGTTATTATAGCTAAACCAAGTCACATGAAGCAAATAAAAGCGGATATCTTCGCCTTTTAATAGGAGCTGATTTCTATAGGCTTGCTGAGTCAGGCTATTGATAATTGTTTCATCCATCATGTTAGCCGTAATGAAATGCTCTGTGCCAGAATCCCATGAAAATCACATTCTTGATATAATTAGGAAAAAATGGGAAATCTTACAAATATAATAAACTTGTAAAAGAAGTGGTTATTATATCTAGACCAAGCCACAGGATGCCAATCAAAGCGGATATCTTCGCCTTCAAATAGGAGCTGATTTCTATAGGCTTGCTGAGCCAGACTATTGAAAAAGGTTTCATCCATCATGTTAGCCGTAATGACATGCTCTGTGCCAGAATCCTCTCTAACGCAAGCGCAAATCACATTCTTAATATAATTAGGAAAAAATGGGAAATCTTACAAATATAATTAACTTGTAAAAGAAGTGGTAATTATATCTAGACTAAGTCACAGAATGCCAATCAAAGCGGTTTCCTTCGCCTCCGAATAGGAGCTGATTTCTATAGGCTTGCTGAGCCAGACTCTTGGAAAAGGTTTCATCCATCATGTTAGCCGTAATGACTTGCTCTGTGCCAGAATCCTTTCCAATGCAAATCACATTCTTGATACGTATCATTTTATAGCACTTGCACGAACATTATATAAAATCTGTTGTATTGTCGGTCATAGTACCAAAGTTTGGACTTTGCATTTTGACCATATGTGCATTGTTATTAAAATTAGCTTACAGGAGATCGAAAGGATACTTATCCAGCTTTGCCCTGAAAATTCAGACTTTGCTGCAATTGTTTTAATAACTGCTTCATTTCAATTGGGATATTATTCAGAAAGCGTTTCCGACCAGCGTTTTAGATTATCTTTATCATATGGAATATTGAACCAGCCCTTGGTTTCTCTATGAATTTATTATTTACCCGTAGCACTTTTGCGGTATAGATTGTAGTGAGGCACGTTCTTGAAATTCTCTAATGATGAGAATGAGAAGCTTACAAATATAATTAACTGGTAAAAGAATTGGTAATTATATCTAGACCATGTTACAGGCTGTCAATCGAAGCGCATTCCTTCGCCTTTCAATGGGAGCTGATTTCTATAGTCGTGCTGAGTCAGGCTATTGAAACAAGTTTCATCCATCAGGTTAGCCGTAATGACATGCTCTGTGCCAGAATCTATTAAAAAACACATTCTTGATATAATTATAAAAAAATGGGAAAGCTTACAAATATAATTAACTTGTAAAAGAAGTGGTTATTATAGCTAAACCAAGTCACATGAAGCAAATAAAAGCGGATATTTTCGCCTTCGAATAGGAGCTGATTTCTATAGGCTTGCTGAGTCAGGCTATTGAAAATTGTTTCATCCATCATGTTAGCCGTAATGAAATGCTCTGTACCAGAATCCTCTCTAAAGCAAGCGCTAATCACATTCTTGATATAATTAGGAAAAAATGGGAAATCTTACAAATATAATTAACTTGTAAAAGCAGTGGTAATTGTATCTAGACCAAGCGGATATCTTCGCCTTCGAATAGGAGCTGATTTCTATAGGCTTGCTGAGCCAGACTATTGAAAAAGGTTTCATCCATCATGTTAGCCGTAATGACATGCTTTGTGCCAGAATCCTCTCTAACGCAAGCGCAAATCACATTTTTGATATAATTAGGAAAAAATGGGAAAGCTTACAAATATAATTAACTGGTAAAAGCAGTGGTTATCATATCTAGACCAAGTCACAGGATGCCAATCAAAGCGGATATCTTCGCCTTTTAATAGGAGCTGATTTTTATAGGCTTGCTGAGTCAGGCTATTGAAAATTGTTTCATCCATCATGTTAGCCGTAATGAAATGCTCTGTGCCAGAATCCATGAAAATAACATTCTTGATATAATTAGGAAAAAATGGGAAATCTTACAAATATAATTAACTGGTAAAAGCAGTGGTAATTGTATCTAGACCAAGTCACAGGATGCTAATCAAAGCGGATATCTTCGCCTTTTAATAGGAGCTGATTTCTATAGGCTTGCTGAGCCAGACTATTGTAAAAGGTTTCATCCATCATGTTAGCCGTAATGACATGCTCTGTGCCAGAATCCTCTCTAACGCAAGCGCAAATCACATTTTTGATATAATTAGGAAAAAATGGGAAAGCTTACAAATATAATTAACTTGTAAAAGAAGTGGTTATTATAGCTAAACCAAGTCACATGAAGCAAATAAAAGCGGATATCTTCGCCTTTTAATAGGAGCTGATTTCTATAGGCTTGCTGAGTCAGGCTATTGAAAATTGTTTCATCCATCATGTTAGCCGTAATGAAATGCTCTGTGCCAGAATCCCATGAAAATCACATTCTTGATATAATTAGGAAAAAATGGGAAATCTTACAAATATAATTAACTGGTAAAAGCAGTGGTAATTGTATCTAGACCAAGTCACAGGATGCCAATCAAAGCGGATATCTTCGCCTTTTAATAGGAGCTGATTTTTATAGGCTTGCTGAGTCAGGCTATTGAAAATTGTTTCATCCATCATGTTAGCCGTAATGAAATGCTCTGTGCCAGAATCCATGAAAATCACATTCTTGATATAATTAGGAAAAAATGGGAAATCTTACAAATATAATTAACTGGTAAAAGCAGTGGTAATTGTATCTAGACCAAGTCACAGGATGCTAATCAAAGCGGATATCTTCGCCTTTTAATAGGAGCTGATTTCTATAGGCTTGCTGAGCCAGACTATTGAAAAAGGTTTCATCCATCATGTTAGCCGTAATGACATGCTCTGTGCCAGAATCCTCTCTAACGCAAGCGCAAATCACATTCTTGATATAATTAGGAAAAAATGGGAAAGCTTACAAATATAATTAACTGGTAAAAGCAGTGGTAATTGTATCTAGACCAAGTCACAGGATGCCAATCAAAGCGGATATCTTCGCCTTTTAATAGGAGCTGATTTCTATAGGCTTGCTGAGCCAGACTATTGATAAAGGTTTCATCCATCATGTTAGCCGTAATGACATGCTCTGTGCCAGAATCCTCTCTAACGCAAGCGCAAATCACATTTTTGATATAATTAGGAAAAAATGGGAAAGCTTACAAATATAATTAACTTGTAAAAGAAGTGGTTATTGTAGCTAAACCAAGTCACATGAAGCAAATAAAAGCGGATATCTTCGCCTTTTAATAGGAGCTGATTTCTATAGGCTTGCTGAGTCAGGCTATTGATAATTCTTTCATCCATCATGTCAGCCGTAATGAAATGCTCTGTGCCAGAATCCTCTCTAAAGCAAGCGCAAATCACATTCTTGATATAATTATGAAAAAATGGGAAATCTTACAAATATAATTAACTTGTAAAAGAAGTGGTTATTATATCTAGACCAAGTCACAGGATGTCAATCAAAGCGGATATCTTCGCCTTCGAATAGGAGCTGATTTCTATAGGCTTGCTGAGTCAGGCTATTGAAAATTGTTTCATCCATCATGTTAGCCGTAATGAAATGCTCTGTGCCAGAATCCTCTCTAAAAGCAAATCACATTCTTGATACGTATCATTTTATAGCACTTGCACGAACATTATATAAATCTGTGGTATTGTCGGTCATAGTACCAAAGTTTGGACTTTGCATTTTGACCATATGTGCATTGCTATTAAAATTAGCTTACAGGAGATCGAAAGGATACTTACACAGTTTTGCCCTGAAAGTTCAGACTTTGCTGCAATTGTTTTAATAACTGCCTCATTTCAATTGGGATATTATTCAGAAAGCGTTTCCGACCAGCGTTTTAGATTATCTTTATCATATGGAATATTAAACCAGCCCTTGGTTTCTCTATGAATTTATTATTTACCCGTAGCACATTTGCGGTATTGATTGTGGTGAAGCGCTTTCTTGAAATTCTCCAATGGCGAGAATGAGAAGCTTACAAATATAATTAACTGGTAAAAGCAGTGGAAATTATATCTAGACCAAGTCACAGGATGCCAATCAAAGCGCATATCTTCGCCTTTTAATAGGAGCTGATTTTTATAGGCTTGCTGAGTCAGGCTATTGAAAATTGTTTCATCCATCATGTTAGCCGTAATGAAACGCTCTGTGCCAGAATCCTCTCTAACGCAAGCGCAAATCACATTCTTGATATAATTAGGAAAAAATGGGAAAGCTTACAAATATAATTAACTGGTAAAAGAAGTGGTTATTATAGCTAAACCAAGTCACAGGATGCAAGTCAAAGCGGATATCTTCGCCTTCGAATAGGAGCCGATTTCTATAGGCTTGCTGAGCCAGACTATTGTAAAAGGTTTCATCCATCATGTTAGCCGTAATGACATGCTCTGTGCCAGAATCCTCTCTAACGCAAGCGCAAATCACATTTTTGATCTAATTAGAAAAAAATGGGAAAGCTTACAAATATAATTAACTGGTAAAAGAAGTGGTTATTATAGCTAAACCAAGTCACAGGATGCAAGTCAAAGCGGATATCTTCGCCTTCGAATAGGAGCTTAATTCTATAGGCTTGCTGAGCCAGACTATTGTAAAAGGTTTCATCCATCATGTTAGCCGTAATGACATGCTCTGTGCCAGAATCCTCTCTAACGCAAGCGCAAATCACATTTTTGATCTAATTAGGAAAAAATGGGAAATCTTACAAATATAATTAACTGGTAAAAGCAGTGGTAATTGTATCTAGACCAAGTCACAGGATGCCAATCAAAGCGGATATCTTCGCCTTCGAATAGGAGCTGATTTTTATAGGCTTGCTGAGCCAGGCTATTGAAACAAGTTTCATCCATCAGGTTAGCCGTGACATGCACTGTGCCAGAATCTATTAAAAACACATTCTTGATATAATTATAAAAAAATGGGAAAACTTACAAATATAATTAACTTGTAAAAGAAGTGGTAATTATATCTAGACCAAGCCACAGGATGTCAATCAAAGCGGATATCTTCGCCTTCGAAAAGGAGCAGATTTCTATAGGCTTGCTGAGCCAGACTATTTATAAAGGTTTCATCCATCTTGTTAGCCGTAATAACATGCTCTGTGCCAGAATCCTTCCTAATGCAAATCACATTCTTGATACGTATCATTTTATAGCACTTGCACGAACATTATATAAAATCTGTTGTATTGTCGGTCATAGTACCAAAGTTTGGACTTTGCATTTTGACCATATGTGCATTATTATTAAATTTAGCTTACAGGAGATCGAAAGGATACTTATCCAGCTTTGCCCTGAAAATTCAGACTTTGCTGCAATTGTTTTAATAACTGCTTCATTTCAATTGGGATATTATTCAGAAAGCGTTTCCGACCAGCGTTTTAGATTATCTTTATCATATGGAATATTGAACCAGCCCTTGGTTTCTCTATGAGTTTATTATTTACCCGTAGCACATTTGCGGTATTGATTGTAGTGAGGCACGTTCTTGAAATTCTCTAATGATGAGAATGAGAAGCTTACAAATATAATTAACTGGTAAAAGAAGTGGTAATTATATCTAGACCATGTTACAGGATGTCAATCGAAGCGCATTCCTTCGCCTTTCAATGGGAGCTGATTTCTATAGTCGTGCTGAGTCAGGCTATTGAAACAAGTTTCAACCATCATGTTAGCCGTAATGACATGCTCTGTGCCAGAATCCTCTCTAACGCAAGCGCAAATCACATTCCTGATATAATTAGGAAAAATGGGAAATCTTACAAATATAATTAACTGGTAAAAGCAGTGGTAATTGTATCTAGACCAAGTCACAGGATGCTAGTCAAAGCGGATATCTTCGCCTCCGAATAGGAGCTGATTTCTATAGGCTTGCTGAGTCAGGCTATTGATAATTGTTTCATCCATCATGTTAGCCGTAATGAAATGCTCTGTGCCAGAATCCTCTCTAAAGCAAGCGCTAATCACATTCTTGATATAATTAGGAAAAAATGGGAAAGCTTACAAATATAATTAACTGGTAAAAGCAGTGGTAATTGTATCTAGACCAAGTCACAGGATGCCAATCAAAGCGGATATCTTCGCCTTCGAATAGGAGCTTAATTCTATAGGCTTGCTGAGCCAGACTATTGTAAAAGGTTTCATCCATCATGTTAGCCGTAATGACATGCTCTGTGCCAGAATCCTCTCTAACGCAAGCGCAAATCACATTCTTGATATAATTAGGAAAAAATGGGAAAGCTTACAAATATAATTAACTGGTAAAAGCAGTGGTAATTGTATCTAGACCAAGTCACAGGATGCTAGTCAAAGCGGATATCTTCGCCTCCGAATAGGAGCTGATTTCTATAGGCTTGCTGAGTCAGGCTATTGATAATTGTTTCATCCATCATGTTAGCCGTAATGAAATGCTCTGTGCCAGAATCCTCTCTAAAGCAAGCGCTAATCACATTCTTGATATAATTAGGAAAAAATGGGAAAGCTTACAAATATAATTAACTGGTAAAAGCAGTGGTAATTGTATCTAGACCAAGTCACAGGATGCCAATCAAAGCGGATATCTTCGCCTTCGAATAGGAGCTGATTTCTATAGGCTTGCTGAGTCAGGCTATTGATAATTGTTTCATCCATCATGTTAGCCGTAATGAAATGCTCTGTGCCAGAATCCTCTCTAACGCAAGCGCAAATCACATTCTTGATATAATTAGGAAAAAATGGGAAATCTTACAAATATAATTAACTGGTAAAAGAAGTGGTTATTATAGCTAAACCAAGTCACAGGATGCAAGTCAAAGCGGATATCTTCGCCTTCGAATAGGAGCTTAATTCTATAGGCTTGCTGAGCCAGACTATTGTAAAAGGTTTCATCCATCATGTTAGCCGTAATGACATGCTCTGTGCCAGAATCCTCTCTAACGCAAGCGCAAATCACATTCTTGATATAATTAGGAAAAAATGGGAAAGCTTACAAATATAATTAACTGGTAAAAGCAGTGGTAATTGTATCTAGACCAAGTCACAGGATGCCAATCAAAGCGGATATCTTCGCCTTCGAATAGGAGCTGATTTTTATAGGCTTGCTGAGCCAGGCTATTGAAACAAGTTTCATCCATCAGGTTAGCCGTAATGACATGCACTGTGCCAGATTCTATTAAAAAACACATTCTTGATATAATTATAAAAAAATGAGAAAACTTACAAATATAATTAACTTGTAAAAGAAGTGGTTATTATATCTAGACCAAGCCACAGGATGTCAATCAAAGCGGATATCTTCGCCTTCGAATAGGAGCCGATTTCTATAGGCTTGCTGAGCCAGACTATTGAAAAAGGTTTCATCCATCATGTTAGCCGTAATGACATGCTCTGTGCCAGAATCCTCTCTAACGCAAGCGCAAATCACATTCTTAATATAATTAGGAAAAAATGGGAAAGCTTACAAATATAATTAACTGGTAAAAGCAGTGGTAATTGTATCTAGACCAAGTCACAGGATGCCAATCAAAGCGGATATCTTCGCCTTCGAATAGGAGCTGATTTTTATAGGCTTGCTGAGCCAGGCTATTGAAACAAGTTTCATCCATCAGGTTAGCCGTAATGACATGCACTGTGCCAGAATCTATTAAAAAACACATTCTTGATATAATTATAAAAAAATGGGAAAACTTACAAATATAATTAACTTGTAAAAGAAGTGGTAATTATATCTAGACCAAGCCACAGGATGTCAATCAAAGCGGATATCTTCGCCTTCGAAAAGGAGCAGATTTCTATAGGCTTGCTGAGCCAGACTATTGATAAAGGTTTCATCCATCATGTTAGCCGTAATGACATGCTCTGTGCCAGAATCCTCTCTAACGCAAGCGCAAATCACATTCCTGATATAATTAGGAAAAATGGGAAATCTTACAAATATAATTAACTGGTAAAAGCAGTGGTAATTGTATCTAGACCAAGTCACAGGATGCTAATCAAAGCGGATATCTTCGCCTCCGAATATTCTCTGGACGTTGACGCGTACTATGCGCAGTACGTTTAAGTGGCCCATGCGACACCAGGTCAATGCCTGTTACGCGCGAACCCTAGCAGACAGCATGCAAAAACGAAGTCGCGTGGACAACAGACGACAATTAGAACATACCTAAAGTTAAAACTAAAATTAAAACTAACTACGAGCTAGATAGCTAAGGATAGAAGTTTTTAAAGTAGGAATAGAGGACTCTGATCCGATTAAGTGATAAAGGCGATTATAATCGGAACAAAGGACACGGAAAGGTTCATGTAAAGTATAGTTTGAAATGCAACTTGTCAAAGTTAATGGGACATAATTTCTAGTTAGTCTACAAGGTACAGATAGATTGACCTGTTTTAATAAATTAGGAGAGTCTATTTGCCCATTAAGAAGCTTGTGGATAAACAAAGTACCAAGCATTACTCTACGATTAATTAAAGAAGGAAGATTGATTAGAAGAAGTCTACTAGAATACGATGGCAAGTTAACATTGCAATCCCAGTTTAAACCACGAAGAGCAAAAATCAAAAATTGCTTTTGAACGGATTCAATTCTAATTTGGTGTGATTCATATTGAGGTGACCAAACGCATGATCCGTACTCCAGAATAGGACGGACCAGTGAAATAAAAAGGGTTTTGGTTGTGTAAGGATCGTCGAATTCCTTCGACCATCGCTTGACGAAACCAAGAACACTAATGGCTTTGCTGACTAGGGTAGAAATATGACGAGTGAAACTTAATTTATGGTCCATGAGTACACCCAAATCACTCATCTCATTTAAACGTTCAAGTGGAGTATTATTAAGGTAATAAGTTTCTAGGTGAAAGGAAGATCTATAAAACGACATGACATTACACTTCGAAATATTTAAGTTTAATAAGTTAATTTCACACCAAGTCTGGAGGTTGTTAAGATCGGCTTGAAGCAGACGCGGGAACCTGAATCTTTGAAACTAAGGAAAAGTTTAACATCATCAGCGTACATAAGCACACGAGAGTGAATTACGACGGAAGGAAGATCATTAATAAAGAGAGTAAAAAGCAATGGTCCAAGATGGCTACCCTGTGGCACTCCAGAAGTTACTTTGATGGTCTTAGACAGTGAGGATTTAAATAGGACCTTTTGTGTACGGTCAGTCAAATATTGCAGAATCCAGTTGAGCAGAAGGCGTGGAAGACCAATTTCGTTCAGCTTGTACAAAAGCAGTGTATGATTAACAGAATCAAAGGCCTTACTGAAGTCGGTATAAATGACATCAGTTTGCGATTTATTCCTGAATCCTTCGATCGATAAAGAAGTAAACTCTAACAGGTTAGTGGTAGTAGATCTGCGTTTCATGAACCCATGTTGGGTAGATGAAAGTACAGAACTACAGAAATGTTGTAATTGAGAAGTTATAATTTTCTCAAAGGCCTTCGGTATAGCGGACAATTTAGAAATACCCCTATAATTTGATGCGATGGACTTGTTACCCTTTTTATGGAGAGGAATAATAAAAGATTCCTTCCAAATAGATGGGAAAGTAGAAGTTTTAACGGACAAAGTAAATAACTTATGAATTTGGTTACATAAAGTGTCAGCGCAAAACCTGAGTACACAACCAGGTATCCCATCTGGTCCTGGTGAGTGCACAGGTTTTACTGAAGTAAGCACGCTTAGGAGCGAACTTTCATCGATCACAGGATTAAAGATACAATTAGACCTATTCAACTGATAAGGATACGAAGATTTAGCGTGATATTCCTTGGAGGAATAAGTTGTATTGAAAAAATCAGAAAACATATCGGCAATGGCCTGATCATCGTTAGCTTTTTTATTTTCAAAACATAGGTAAGAAGGATGCACTGATGCCTTGCGTTTGGCGTTGACAAAGTTATAAAATCGCTTAGGATCACGGGAAAACTGAAGTTTACAGCGCCATAAGTAATCCTTATAACATTGTGTATTAAGCACTGAAAAATTTGATCGAGCAACTACATAAAGAGAAAAATCGGACACTTGACCGGATTTTTTATATTTTTTATAATATCTAGATTTTACATTCTTTAAATTAGATAACTCACGTGAAAACCATGGCGGCTTGTCAGTTGACACATGGGTGACACGTGGGACACAAGCATCAAAAAGTAAAAACATAGTATTATAGAAAAATGAAATAGCAGCGTCTAAATCGTTGCAAGAATACAGATAAGACCAATCTGTAGCAAGAATAAGCTCATTGAGCTTCAAAAAGTTAGTTTTACGAAAGCAACGAGTGCGAGATGTCGAGTTGGTAATCGGCAATCGAAAAGGAAGGTTTATGGTTAAGTCCAAAGTTGGATGGAAATTGTCTTCGGGGACAACTAAAGGATCGATTCTCGAAATAGAGCAGTCGGAAGAATCTAACATAAATATAAGATGTAGTAATCTACCATTTCTATTATGCACAGTGTTAACTTGGGTTAAGGATAACTCAAGAAGACCATCAATAAAGCAGTGTGAGGAGGAAGGCACCAGCATGGAAGACTCATCTGATGGATACCAAGAAATGTCAGGCAAATTAAAATCCCCAAGAACGATTAGTAAATCTGCATCGGAAAGATGGGAGGATACAGAGCAAATTGCTTCTAAATGGCTGGTGTATACCGCCATTTCAGATTTTGGTGGAATATATGAGCAAGTTACAAAGGCAGAATACGATTGTAGAGATATTTTGACACTAACAAATTCAATGTCAAGAGTTGCTGTGAAGGTCACTAATTCAGAGGGAAGGGGTTAGTTGACAGCAATTAAAATCCGCCTCCATTTCTGAATGTTCGATCGTATCTATATGTAGAAAATATTGTGGGAAAAACGGATGCATCTGATATGTCTGGCTTTAGCCACGTTTCAGTAAAGGCCAAAATATGAAAGTCAAAGGATAGGCTATCTACATAGAGTTTAGAAAGTTTAGATTTTAGTCCTCTAACATTCTGATAGGCCAGAACAAGGGACGAAATTAGTTTTTTGACCCGCCAGTGGGTACTGACGTGCCTGAAGGTAGGGAAAGATTGGTGCTACCTGGTGCGGAAGGCAAACGAATCGGAGGCCGATTTTCCCTCTTTTTAGCTATATACTCCTTAACTACTAAGTGTTCCGGCCAAAAATCTTTATGACATATTTGGTCAAAAAGATTTGGCGGAACACTAAGTTTAAAAGACGAAATGTCACGGGAATATGAAAATTTAAACTTTTCCACCGCAATGTTAGGCTCTATGATTTTTGCCCGGATGTGGGCTATGACATCATCTGAGGTAGTGTTGGGATCTAGCCTCGAAACAAAAACTTGCTTTTTTGGTGGAATACCGACAAGAAGCGAGCTCGAGGCACCAACCGCAGCAGCAGCCACAGATTTTGGCGCTGGAGCTACTGCGGCGGATAACGCCTTGAGAACCCCCCTTGTTACAATTTTATTGGGAACATCTCTAGAAGAGGATGTTCGCCCGGATGCATCGGACACTACACCCGATATCGCATCAGTTTGCGGGACAGGATTGCCAGGGGAAATGGCAATAGTGTCCGCACCTGCAGCCAATACTGGACTCCTAAACGATATCAGGTGCTGAGAATTCGGGGTTATTGGGTTGTTACCTGAAGACGGAGCCGTTAAAAGTAGAGATGCTGGTGGATCGGGAGAGAAATGCCGAGGAATGGTCTTCTTCCGCTTCGGGGATTCGCTTAATAATTTATAACTATTAAACTGAGTTTCCAGAGTTGAAAACTCTTCCCGAAGCTTTAGAAAGCCAGCCGACAAAGTTTTGAATCCCTCCCTAGTCCGCCTCATAAATATACGCATTTCCATTTCAACGTCCCGGCATGCTTCACAACTCCATTTCAGGCCCCCCCCATTTCCAATGCTATCCTTAACTCTGGCCGTATAACCAGCACATTTAAGGTGCATAACATTGTCACACAGCCAGCATAAAAGGTAGTCTTCTTGGAGCTTTTGGGGATGAGGGCACTGTTTAAATGAGCAGACCAACATTATTAATTATTTTTATTGTTTTTTTTTTTTTTTTTTTTTATTAAGAGAAGATTTTAAGTAAAGGGCGAATTACAATAAAAAGCAAAAAAAGCGTATAAGAAGCACAAGGTAGCACAAGGGTTAAAGGTGCAATAATAAGCACTTGAAAAAAGAGAGAAACAATTTAGAGTTGAGATAAACACACAACAACAAAAAAAAACTGATACAACCGCGAGAGTAACGGTCACGAACGCGAGCAATGTAATAACGCGAGAGCAAATACTGCACAAGCAACAACACTACTGAGTACGCGAGAGCGCGAATGTAAGTAAAAGAGATCAGAAACACAAAATCAAAGTATGCAGGCACAACAACAAAGCTGTTATTTTTGTTGTTTAGTAAAATAAAATTTAATAATAGCTTTGATTAAATGTTTAAGAACAAATAAAATTTAACAGTCGTCGAAAATAACTTGATCATTAATTATAGAAGCACAAAAGAAGTTTTTAACAGCAGTTAAACTGATGCAAATTATTAAAAGCGAGAGCGCAAAAAAAACACGACCGACTTCGATGAAGTGAGAATTGCAATTTTGAATAGAGAATAGAGAATAGGAGCTGATTTCTATAGGCTTGCTGAGCCAGACTATTGAAAAAGGTTTCATCCATCATGTTAGCCGTAATGACATGCTCTGTGCCAGAATCCTCTCTAACGCAAGAGCAAATCACATTCCTGATATAATTAGGAAAAAATGGTAAATCTGACAAATATAATTAACTGGTAAAAGAAGTGGTTGTTATATCTAGACCAAGTCACAGGATGCCAACCAAAGCGGATATCTTCGCCTTTTAATAGGAGCTGATTTCTATAGGCTTGCTGAGCCAGACTAT
>JBAMCD010000058.1:0-70202 GCA_037075365.1 Drosophila emarginata | reverse complement strand
TTATCCTCAAAAAAAGAATATATGAACATAAACCTTAATAGCAGGATTTACTGTGACTCTCTGAAGGTTACTGATTGATTCTTCATTTGTTTAGCGACGCAAAATATTGGATTCCCGTATTTCCTACTGTCCTCAAAATAAAGAATATATGAATATAAACTTAAATGGCGGGATTTTTTATGACTCTCTAAAGGTTAATGATTGACAGACTATTGGAATCTCGAATTTCCTATTAAAAAAAAATATATGAACATAAACCTAAATAGCAGGATTTACTGTGACTCTCTAAAGGTTAGTAATTGACTCGTCATTTGTTTAGTGACGTAAAATATTGGATTCCCGAACTTCCTACTGTCCTCAAAATAAAGAACATATGAACATTAACTTAAATGGTGGAATTTACAATGACACTCTAAAGGTTACTAATTCACTCGTCATTTGTTTAGTGACGCAAAATATTAGATTGCCGAATTTCCTACTGTTCTTAAGATAAAGAATAAATGAACATAAACTTAATTGGCATGATTTACTATGAATCTCTAAAGGTTATTTATTCACTCGTCATTTGTTTAGTGATGCAAATTATTAGATTGCCGAATTTCCTACGGTTCTTAAGATAAAGAATAATTGAAAATAAAGTTAAATGGTGGGATTTACTATGACTCTTTAAACGTTACTAGTTGACTCGTCATTTGTTTGGTGACTCAAAATATTGGAATGCCGAATTTCCTACTGTCCTCAAAATAAAGAACATATGAACATTAACTTAAATGGTGGAATTTACAATGACTCTCTAAAGGTTACTAATTGACTCGTCATTTGTTTAGTGACGCAAAATATTAGATTGCCGAATTTCCTACTGTTCTTAAGATAAAGAATAAATGAACATAAACTTAATTGGCGGGATTTACTATGAATCTCTAAAGGTTATTTATTCACTCGTCATTTGTTTAGTGATGCAAATTATTAGATTGCCGAATTTCCTACGGTTCTTAAGATAAAGAATAAATGAAAATAAAGTTAAATGGTGGGATTTACTATGACTCTTTAAACGTTACTAGTTGACTCGTCATTTGTTTGGTGACTCAAAATATTGGAATGCCGAATTTCCTACTGTCCTCAAAATAAAGAACATATGAACATTAACTTAAATGGTGGAATTTACAATGACTCTCTAAAGGTTACTAATTGACTCGTCATTTGTTTAGTGACGCAAAATATTAGATTGCCGAATTTCCTACTGTTCTTAAGATAAAGAATAAATGAACATAAACTTAATTGGCGGGATTTACTATGAATCTCTAAAGGTTATTTATTCACTCGTCATTTGTTTAGTGACGCAAAATATTAGATTGGCGAATTTCTTACTGTTCTTAAGATAAAGAATAAATGAACATAAACTTAAATGGCGGTATTTGCTATGACACTCTAAAGGTTATTATATAACTGGTAATTTTTTAGTGACTCAAAAGATTGGATTCCCGAATTTCCTACTGTTCTCAAAAAAAAGAATATATGAACATGAACTTAAACGGCGGGATTAACTATGATTAACTAATGGCAAAATATTGGATTCCCGAATTCCCTACTGTTCTCAAAATAAAGAATATATGAACATGAACTTAAACGGCGGGATTAACTATGACTGACTAATGGCAAAATATAGGATTGCCGAATTTCCTACTGTCCTCAAAATAAAGAATATATGAATATAAACTTAAATGGCGGGATTTTTTATGACTCTCTAAAGGTTAATGATTGACAGACTATTGGAATCTCGAATTTCCTATTATCCTCAAAAAAAGAATATATGAATATAAACCTAAATAGCAGGATTTACTGTGACTCTCTGAAGGTTACTGATTGATTCTTCATTTGTTTAGCGACGCAAAATATTGGATTCCCGTATTTCCTACTGTCCTCAAAATAAAGAATATATGAATATAAACTTAAATGGTGGAATTTACTATGAGTCTCTAAAGGTTACTAATCCACTCGTCATTTGTAATGGAATGCCGAATTTTGTACTGTCTTCAAAATAAAGAATACATATATGAACATAAACTTAAACGGCGGGATTATCTACGACTGACTAATGGCAAAATATAGGATTGCCGAATTTCCTACTGTCCCCAAAATAAAGAACATATGAACATTAACTTAAATGGTGGAATTTACAATGACTCTCTAAAGGTAACTTATCCACTCGTCATTTGTAATGGAATGCCGAATTTTGTACTGTCTTCAAAATAAAGAATACATATATGAACATAAACTTAAACGGCGGGATTATCTACGACTGACTAATGGCAAAATATAGGATTGCCGAATTTCCTTCTGTCCCCAAAATAAAGAACATATGAACATTAACTTAAATGGTGGAATTTACAATGACTCTCTAAAGGTAACTTATCCACTCGTCATTTGTTTAGTGACGCAAAATATTGGATTGCCGAATTTCCTACTGTCCTCAAAATAAAGAATATATGAATATAAACTTAAATGGCGGGATTTTTTATGACTCTCTAAAGGTTAATGATTGACATACTATTGGAATCTCGAATTTCCTATTATCCTCAAAAAAAGAATATATGAACATAAACCTTAATAGCAGGATTTACTGTGACTCTCTGAAGGTTACTGATTGATTCTTCATTTGTTTAGCGACGCAAAATATTGGATTCCCGTATTTCCTACTGTCCTCAAAATAAAGAATATATGAATATAAACTTAAATGGCGGGATTTTTTATGACTCTCTAAAGGTTAATGATTGACAGACTATTGGAATCTCGAATTTCCTATTATCCTCAAAAAAAAATATATGAACATAAACCTAAATAGCAGGATTTACTGTGACTCTCTAAAGGTTAATGATTGACTCGTCATTTGTTTAGTGACGTAAAATATTGGATTCCCGAACTTCCTACTGTCCTCAAAATAAAGAACATATGAACATTAACTTAAATGGCGGGATTTACTATGAATCTCTAAAGGTTATTTATTCACTCGTCATTTGTTTAGTGATGCAAATTATTAGATTGCCGAATTTCCTACGGTTCTTAAGATAAAGAATAAATGAAAATAAAGTTAAATGGTGGGATTTACTATGACTCTTTAAACGTTACTAGTTGACTCGTCATTTGTTTGGTGACTCAAAATATTGGAATGCCGAATTTCCTACTGTCCTCAAAATAAAGAACATATGAACATTAACTTAAATGGTGGAATTTACAATGACTCTCTAAAGGTTACTAATTCACTCGTCATTTGTTTAGTGACTCAAAAGATTGGATTCCCGAATTTCCTACTGTCTTCAAAATAAAAAATATATGAATATAAACTTAAATGGTGGAATTTACAATGACTCTCTAAAGGTTACTAATTCACTCGTCATTTGTTTAGTGACGCAAAGTTATGGAATCTCGAATTTCCTATTATCCTCAAAAAAAAGAATATATGAACATAAACTTAAATAGCAGGATTTACTGTGACTCTCTAAAGGTTAATGATTGACTCGTCATTTGTTTAGTGACGTAAAATATTGGATTCCCGAACTTCCTACTGTCCTCAAAATAAAGAACATATGAACATTAACTTAAATGGTGGAATTTACAATGACTCTCTAAAGGTAACTTATCCACTCGTTATTTGTTTAGTGACGCAAAATATTGGATTGCCGAATTTCCTACTGTCCTCAAAATAAAGAATATATGAATATAAACTTAAATGGCAGGATTTTTTATGACTCTCTAAAGGTTAATGATTGACAGACTATTGGAATCTCGAATTTCCTATTATCCTCAAAAAAAGAATATATGAACATAAACCTTAATAGCAGGATTTACTGTGACTCTCTGAAGGTTACTGATTGATTCTTCATTTGTTTAGCGACGCAAAATATTGGATTCCCGTATTTCCTACTGTCCTCAAAATAAAGAATATATGAATATAAACTTAAATGGCGGGATTTTTTATGACTCTCTAAAGGTTAATGATTGACAGACTATTGGAATCTCGAATTTCCTATTATCCTCAAAAAAAAATATATGAACATAAACCTAAATAGCAGGATTTACTGTGACTCTCTAAACGTTACTAGTTGACTCGTCATTTGTTTAGCGACGCAAAATATTGGAATGCCGAATTTCCTACTGTCCTCAAAATAAAGAACATATGAACATTAACTTAAATGGTGGAATTTACAATGACTCTCTAAAGGTTACTAATTGACTCGTCATTTGTTTAGTGACGCAAAATATTAGATTGCCGAATTTCCTACTGTTCTTAAGATAAAGAATAAATGAACATAAACTTAATTGGCGGGATTTACTATGAATCTCTAAAGGTTATTTATTCACTCGTCATTTGTTTAGTGATGCAAATTATTAGATTGCCGAATTTCCTACGGTTCTTAAGATAAAGAATAAATGAAAATAATGTTAAATGGTGGGATTTACTATGACTCTTTAAACGTTACTAGTTGACTCGTCATTTGTTTGGTGACTCAAAATATTGGAATGCCGAATTTCCTACTGTCCTCAAAATAAAGAACATATGAACATTAACTTAAATGGTGGAATTTACAATGACTCTCTAAAGGTTACTAATTGACTCGTCATTTGTTTAGTGACGCAAAATATTAGATTGCCGAATTTCCTACTGTTCTTAAGATAAAGAATAAATGAACATAAACTTAATTGGCGGGATTTACTATGAATCTCTAAAGGTTATTTATTCACTCGTCATTTGTTTAGTGACGCAAAATATTAGATTGGCGAATTTCTTACTGTTCTTAAGATAAAGAATAAATGAACATAAACTTAAATGGCGGTATTTGCTATGACACTCTAAAGGTTATTATATAACTGGTAATTTTTTAGTGACTCAAAAGATTGGATTCCCGAATTTCCTACTGTTCTCAAAAAAAAGAATATATGAACATGAACTTAAACGGCGGGATTAACTATGACTGACTAATGGCAAAATATTTGATTCCCGAATTCCCTACTGTTCTCAAAATAAAGAATATATGAACATGAACTTAAACGGCGGGATTAACTATGACTGACTAATGGCAAAATATAGGATTGCCGAATTTCCTACTGTCCTCAAAATAAAGAATATATGAATATAAACTTAAATGGCGGGATTTTTTATGACTCTCTAAAGGTTAATGATTGACAAACTATTGGAATCTCGAATTTCCTATTATCCTCAAAAAAAGAATATATGAATATAAACCTAAATAGCAGGATTTACTGTGACTCTCTGAAGGTTACTGATTGATTCTTCATTTGTTTAGCGACGCAAAATATTGGATTCCCGTATTTCCTACTGTCCTCAAAATAAAGAATATATGAATATAAACTTAAATGGTGGAATTTACTATGAGTCTCTAAAGGTTACTAATCCACTCGTCATTTGTAATGGAATGCCGAATTTTGTACTGTCTTCAAAATAAAGAATACATATATGAACATAAACTTAAACGGCGGGATTATCTACGACTGACTAATGGCAAAATATAGGATTGCCGAATTTCCTTCTGTCCCCAAAATAAAGAACATATGAACATTAACTTAAATGGTGGAATTTACAATGACTCTCTAAAGGTAACTTATCCACTCGTCATTTGTTTAGTGACGCAAAATATTGGATTGCCGAATTTCCTACTGTCCTCAAAATAAAGAATATATGAATATAAACTTAAATGGCGGGATTTTTTATGACTCTCTAAAGGTTAATGATTGACAGACTATTGGAATCTCGAATTTCCTATTATCCTCAAAAAAAGAATATATGAACATAAACCTTAATAGCAGGATTTACTGTGACTCTCTGAAGGTTACTGATTGATTCTTCATTTGTTTAGCGACGCAAAATATTGGATTCCCGTATTTCCTACTGTCCTCAAAATAAAGAATATATGAATATAAACTTAAATGGCGGGATTTTTTATGACTCTCTAAAGGTTAATGATTGACAGACTATTGGAATCTCGAATTTCCTATTATCCTCAAAAAAAGAATATATGAACATAAACCTAAATAGCAGGATTTACTGTGACTCTCTAAAGGTTAATGATTGACTCGTCATTTGTTTGGTGACGTAAAATATTGGATTCCCGAACTTCCTACTGTCCTCAAAATAAAGAACATATGAACATTAACTTAAATGGTGGAATTTACAATGACTCTCTAAAGGTTACTAATTCACTCGTCATTTGTTTAACGACGCAAAATATTAGATTGCCGAATTTCCTACTGTTCTTAAGATAAAGAATAAATGAACATAAACTTAATTGGCGGGATTTACTATGAATCTCTAAAGGTTATTTATTCACTCGTCATTTGTTTAGTGATGCAAATTATTAGATTGCCGAATTTCCTACGGTTCTTAAGATAAAGAATAAATGAAAATAAAGTTAAATGGTGGGATTTACTATGTCTCCTAAAACGTTACTAGTTGACTCGTCATTTGTTTAGTGACTCAAAATATTGGAATGCCGATTTTCCTACTGTCCTCAAAATAAAGAACATATGAACATTAACTTAAATGGTGGAATTTACAATGACTCTCTAAAGGTTACTAATTCACTCGTCATTTGTTTAGTGACTCAAAAGATTGGATTCCCGAATTTCCTACTGTCTTCAAAATAAAAAATATATGAATATAAACTTAAATGGTGGAATTTACAATGACTCTCTAAAGGTTACTAATTCACTCGTCATTTGTTTAGTGACGCAAAGTTATGGAATCTCGAATTTCCTATTATCCTCAAAAAAAAGAATATATGAACATAAACTTAAATAGCAGGATTTACTGTGACTCTCTAAAGGTTAATGATTGACTCGTCATTTGTTTAGTGACGTAAAATATTGGATTCCCGAACTTCCTACTGTCCTCAAAATAAAGAACATATGAACATTAACTTAAATGGTGGAATTTACAATGACTCTCTAAAGGTAACTTATCCACTCGTTATTTGTTTAGTGACGCAAAATATTGGATTGCCGAATTTCCTACTGTCCTCAAAATAAAGAATATATGAATATAAACTTAAATGGCAGGATTTTTTATGACTCTCTAAAGGTTAATGATTGACAGACTATTGGAATCTCGAATTTCCTATTATCCTCAAAAAAAGAATATATGAACATAAACCTTAATAGCAGGATTTACTGTGACTCTCTGAAGGTTACTGATTGATTCTTCATTTGTTTAGCGACGCAAAATATTGGATTCCCGTATTTCCTACTGTCCTCAAAATAAAGAATATATGAATATAAACTTAAATGGCGGGATTTTTTATGACTCTCTAAAGGTTAATGATTGACAGACTATTGGAATCTCGAATTTCCTATTATCCTCAAAAAAAAATATATGAACATAAACCTAAATAGCAGGATTTACTGTGACTCTCTAAAGGTTAATAATTGACTCGTCATTTGTTTAGTGACGTAAAATATTGGATTCCCGAACTTCCTACTGTCCTCAAAATAAAGAACATATGAACATTAACTTAAATGGTGGAATTTACAATGACACTCTAAAGGTTACTAATTCACTCGTCATTTGTTTAGTGACGCAAAATATTAGATTGCCGAATTTCCTACTGTTCTTAAGATAAAGAATAAATGAACATAAACTTAATTGGCGGGATTTACTATGAATCTCTAAAGGTTATTTATTCACTCGTCATTTGTTTAGTGATGCAAATTATTAGATTGCCGAATTTCCTACGGTTCTTAAGATAAAGAATAAATGAAAATAAAGTTAAATGGTGGGATTTACTATGAATCTCTAAAGGTTATTTATTCACTCGTCATTTGTTTAGTGACGCAAAATATTAGATTGGCGAATTTCTTACTGTTCTTAAGATAAAGAATAAATGAACATAAACTTAAATGGTGGTATTTGCTATGACACTCTAAAGGTTATTATATAACTGGTAATTTTTTAGTGACTCAAAAGATTGGATTCCCGAATTTCCTACTGTTCTCAAAAAAAAGAATATATGAACATGAACTTAAATGGTGGAATTTACAATGACTCTCTAAAGGTTACTAATTGACTCGTCATTTGTTTAGTGACTCAAAATATTGGAATGCCGAATTTCCTACTGTCCTCAAAATAAAGAACATATGAACATTAACTTAAATGGTGGAATTTACAATGACTCTCTAAAGGTTACTAATTGACTCGTCATTTGTTTAGTGACGCAAAATATTAGATTGCCGAATTTCCTACTGTTCTTAAGATAAAGAATAAATGAACATAAACTTAATTGGCGGGATTTACTATGAATCTCTAAAGGTTATTTATTCACTCGTCATTTGTTTAGTGACGCAAAATATTAGATTGGCGAATTTCTTACTGTTCTTAAGATAAAGAATAAATGAACATAAACTTAAATGGTGGTATTTGCTATGACACTCTAAAGGTTATTATATAACTGGTAATTTTTTAGTGACTCAAAAGATTGGATTCCCGAATTTCCTACTGTTCTCAAAAAAAGAATATATGAACATGAACTTAAACGGCGGGATTAACTATGACTGACTAATGGCAAAATATTGGATTCCCGAATTCCCTACTGTTCTCAAAATAAAGAATATATGAACATGAACTTAAACGGCGGGATTAACTATGACTGACTAATGGCAAAATATAGGATTGCCGAATTTCCTACTGTCCTCAAAATAAAGAATATATGAATATAAACTTAAATGGCGGGATTTTTTATGACTCTCTAAAGGTTAATGATTGACAGACTATTGGAATCTCGAATTTCCTATTATCCTCAAAAAAAGAATATATGAATATAAACCTAAATAGCAGGATTTACTGTGACTCTCTGAAGGTTACTGATTGATTCTTCATTTGTTTAGCGACGCAAAATATTGGATTCCCGTATTTCCTACTGTCCTCAAAATAAAGAATATATGAATATAAACTTAAATGGTGGAATTTACTATGAGTCTCTAAAGGTTACTAATCCACTCGTCATTTGTAATGGAATGCCGAATTTTGTACTGTCTTCAAAATAAAGAATACATATATGAACATAAACTTAAACGGCGGGATTATCTACGACTGACTAATGGCAAAATATAGGATTGCCGAATTTCCTACTGTCCCCAAAATAAAGAACATATGAACATTAACTTAAATGGTGGAATTTACAATGACTCTCTAAAGGTAACTTATCCACTCGTCATTTGTAATGGAATGCCGAATTTTGTACTGTCTTCAAAATAAAGAATACATATATGAACATAAACTTAAACGGCGGGATTATCTACGACTGACTAATGGCAAAATATAGGATTGCCGAATTTCCTTCTGTCCCCAAAATAAAAAATATATGAATATAAACTTAAATGGTGGAATTTACAATGACTCTCTAAAGGTTACTAATTCACTCGTCATTTGTTTAGTGACGCAAAGTTATGGAATCTCGAATTTCCTATTATCCTCAAAAAAAAGAATATATGAACATAAACTTAAATAGCAGGATTTACTGTGACTCTCTAAAGGTTAATGATTGACTCGTCATTTGTTTAGTGACGTAAAATATTGGATTCCCGAACTTCCTACTGTCCTCAAAATAAAGAACATATGAACATTAACTTAAATGGTGGAATTTACAATGACTCTCTAAAGGTAACTTATCCACTCGTTATTTGTTTAGTGACGCAAAATATTGGATTGCCGAATTTCCTACTGTCCTCAAAATAAAGAATATATGAATATAAACTTAAATGGCAGGATTTTTTATGACTCTCTAAAGGTTAATGATTGACAGACTATTGGAATCTCGAATTTCCTATTATCCTCAAAAAAAGAATATATGAACATAAACCTTAATAGCAGGATTTACTGTGACTCTCTGAAGGTTACTGATTGATTCTTCATTTGTTTAGCGACGCAAAATATTGGATTCCCGTATTTCCTACTGTCCTCAAAATAAAGAATATATGAATATAAACTTAAATGGCGGGATTTTTTATGACTCTCTAAAGGTTAATGATTGACAGACTATTGGAATCTCGAATTTCCTATTATCCTCAAAAAAAAATATATGAACATAAACCTAAATAGCAGGATTTACTGTGACTCTCTAAAGGTTAATAATTGACTCGTCATTTGTTTAGTGACGTAAAATATTGGATTCCCGAACTTCCTACTGTCCTCAAAATAAAGAACATATGAACATTAACTTAAATGGTGGAATTTACAATGACACTCTAAAGGTTACTAATTCACTCGTCATTTGTTTAGTGACGCAAAATATTAGATTGCCGAATTTCCTACTATTCTTAAGATAAAGAATAAATGAACATAAACTTAATTGGCGGGATTTACTATGAATCTCTAAAGGTTATTTATTCACTCGTCATTTGTTTAGTGATGCAAATTATTAGATTGCCGAATTTCCTACGGTTCTTAAGATAAAGAATAAATGAAAATAAAGTTAAATGGTGGGATTCACTATGACTCTTTAAACGTTACTAGTTGACTCGTCATTTGTTTGGTGACTCAAAATATTGGAATGCCGAATTTCCTACTGTCCTCAAAATAAAGAACATATGAACATTAACTTAAATGGTGGAATTTACAATGACTCTCTAAAGGTTTCTAATTGACTCGTCATTTGTTTAGTGACGCAAAATATTAGATTGCCGAATTTCCTACTGTTCTTAAGATAAAGAATAAATGAACATAAACTTAATTGGCGGGATTTACTATGAATCTCTAAAGGTTATTTATTCACTCGTCATTTGTTTAGTGACGCAAAATATTAGATTGGCGAATTTCTTACTGTTCTTAAGATAAAGAATAAATGAACATAAACTTAAATGGCGGTATTTGCTATGACACTCTAAAGGTTATTATATAACTGGTAATTTTTTAGTGACTCAAAAGATTGGATTCCCGAATTTCCTACTGTTCTCAAAAAAAAGAATATATGAACATGAACTTAAACGGCGGGATTAACTATGACTGACTAATGGCAAAATATTGGATTCCCGAATTCCCTACTGTTCTCAAAATAAAGAATATATGAACATGAACTTAAACGGCGGGATTAACTATGACTGACTAATGGCAAAATATAGGATTGCCGAATTTCCTACTGTACTCAAAATAAAGAATATATGAATATAAACTTAAATGGCGGGATTTTTTATGACTCTCTAAAGGTTAATGATTGACAGACTATTGGAATCTCGAATTTCCTATTATCCTCAAAAAAAGAATATATGAATATAAACCTAAATAGCAGGATTTACTGTGACTCTCTGAAGGTTACTGATTGATTCTTCATTTGTTTAGCGACGCAAAATATTGGATTCCCGTATTTCCTACTGTCCTCAAAATAAAGAATATATGAATATAAACTTAAATGGTGGAATTTACTATGAGTCTCTAAAGGTTACTAATCCACTCGTCATTTGTAATGGAATGCCGAATTTTGTACTGTCTTCAAAATAAAGAATACATATATGAACATAAACTTAAACGGCGGGATTATCTACGACTGACTAATGGCAAAATATAGGATTGCCGAATTTCCTACTGTCCCCAAAATAAAGAACATATGAACATTAACTTAAATGGTGGAATTTACAATGACTCTCTAAAGGTAACTTATCCACTCGTCATTTGTAATGGAATGCCGAATTTTGTACTGTCTTCAAAATAAAGAATACATATATGAACATAAACTTAAACGGCGGGATTATCTACGACTGACTAATGGCAAAATATAGGATTGCCGAATTTCCTTCTGTCCCCAAAATAAAGAACATATGAACATTAACTTAAATGGTGGAATTTACAATGACTCTCTAAAGGTAACTTATCCACTCGTCATTTGTTTAGTGACGCAAAATATTGGATTGCCGAATTTCCTACTGTCCTCAAAATAAAGAATATATGAATATAAACTTAAATGGCGGGATTTTTTATGACTCTCTAAAGGTTAATAATTGACATACTATTGGAATCTCGAATTTCCTATTATCCTCAAAAAAAGAATATATGAACATAAACCTTAATAGCAGGATTTACTGTGACTCTCTGAAGGTTACTGATTGATTCTTCATTTGTTTAGCGACGCAAAATATTGGATTCCCGTATTTCCTACTGTCCTCAAAATAAAGAATATATGAATATAAACTTAAATGGCGGGATTTTTTATGACTCTCTAAAGGTTAATGATTGACAGACTATTGGAATCTCGAATTTCCTATTATCCTCAAAAAAAGAATATATGAACATAAACCTAAATAGCAGGATTTACTGTGACTCTCTAAAGGTTAATGATTGACTCGTCATTTGTTTAGTGACGTAAAATATTGGATTCCCGAACTTCCTACTGTCCTCAAAATAAAGAACATATGAACATTAACTTAAATGGTGGAATTTACAATGACTCTCTAAAGGTTACTAATTCACTCGTCATTTGTTTAACGACGCAAAATATTAGATTGCCGAATTTCCTACTGTTCTTAAGATAAAGAATAAATGAACATAAACTTAATTGGCGGGATTTACTATGAATCTCTAAAGGTTATTTATTCACTCGTCATTTGTTTAGTGATGCAAATTATTAGATTGCCGAATTTCCTACGGTTCTTAAGATAAAGAATAAATGAAAATAAAGTTAAATGGTGGGATTTACTATGTCTCTTAAAACGTTACTAGTTGACTCGTCATTTGTTTAGTGACTCAAAATATTGGAATGCCGATTTTCCTACTGTCCTCAAAATAAAGAACATATGAACATTAACTTAAATGGTGGAATTTACAATGACTCTCTAAAGGTTACTAATTCACTCGTCATTTGTTTAGTGACTCAAAAGATTGGATTCCCGAATTTCCTACTGTCTTCAAAATAAAAAATATATGAATATAAACTTAAATGGTGGAATTTACAATGACTCTCTAAAGGTTACTAATTCACTCGTCATTTGTTTAGTGACGCAAAGTTATGGAATCTCGAATTTCCTATTATCCTCAAAAAAAAGAATATATGAACATAAACTTAAATAGCAGGATTTACTGTGACTCTCTAAAGGTTAATGATTGACTCGTCATTTGTTTAGTGACGTAAAATATTGGATTCCCGAACTTCCTACTGTCCTCAAAATAAAGAACATATGAACATTAACTTAAATGGTGGAATTTACAATGACTCTCTAAAGGTAACTTATCCACTCGTTATTTGTTTAGTGACGCAAAATATTGGATTGCCGAATTTCCTACTGTCCTCAAAATAAAGAATATATGAATATAAACTTAAATGGCAGGATTTTTTATGACTCTCTAAAGGTTAATGATTGACAGACTATTGGAATCTCGAATTTCCTATTATCCTCAAAAAAAGAATATATGAACATAAACCTTAATAGCAGGATTTACTGTGACTCTCTGAAGGTTACTGATTGATTCTTCATTTGTTTAGCGACGCAAAATATTGGATTCCCGTATTTCCTACTGTCCTCAAAATAAAGAATATATGAATATAAACTTAAATGGCGGGATTTTTTATGACTCTCTAAAGGTTAATGATTGACAGACTATTGGAATCTCGAATTTCCTATTATCCTCAAAAAAAAATATATGAACATAAACCTAAATAGCAGGATTTACTGTGACTCTCTAAAGGTTAATAATTGACTCGTCATTTGTTTAGTGACGTAAAATATTGGATTCCCGAACTTCCTACTGTCCTCAAAATAAAGAACATATGAACATTAACTTAAATGGTGGAATTTACAATGACACTCTAAAGGTTACTAATTCACTCGTCATTTGTTTAGTGACGCAAAATATTAGATTGCCGAATTTCCTACTGTTCTTAAGATAAAGAATAAATGAACATAAACTTAATTGGCGGGATTTACTATGAATCTCTAAAGGTTATTTATTCACTCGTCATTTGTTTAGTGATGCAAATTATTAGATTGCCGAATTTCCTACGGTTCTTAAGATAAAGAATAAATGAAAATAAAGTTAAATGGTGGGATTTACTATGACTCTTTAAACGTTACTAGTTGACTCGTCATTTGTTTGGTGACTCAAAATATTGGAATGCCGAATTTCCTACTGTCCTCAAAATAAAGAACATATGAACATTAACTTAAATGGTGGAATTTACAATGACTCTCTAAAGGTTACTAATTGACTCGTCATTTGTTTAGTGACGCAAAATATTAGATTGCCGAATTTCCTACTGTTCTTAAGATAAAGAATAAATGAACATAAACTTAATTGGCGGGATTTACTATGAATCTCTAAAGGTTATTATATAACTGGTAATTTTTTAGTGACTCAAAAGATTGGATTCCCGAATTTCCTACTGTTCTCAAAAAAAAGAATATATGAACATGAACTTAAACGGCGGGATTAACTATGACTGACTAATGGCAAAATATTGGATTCCCGAATTCCCTACTGTTCTCAAAATAAAGAATATATGAACATGAACTTAAACGGCGGGATTAACTATGACTGACTAATGGCAAAATATAGGATTGCCGAATTTCCTACTGTCCTCAAAATAAAGAATATATGAATATAAACTTAAATGGCGGGATTTTTTATGACTCTCTAAAGGTTAATGATTGACAGACTATTGGAATCTCGAATTTCCTATTATCCTCAAAAAAAGAATATATGAATATAAACCTAAATAGCAGGATTTACTGTGACTCTCTGAAGGTTACTGATTGATTCTTCATTTGTTTAGCGACGCAAAATATTGGATTCCCGTATTTCCTACTGTCCTCAAAATAAAGAATATATGAATATAAACTTAAATGGTGGAATTTACTATGAGTCTCTAAAGGTTACTAATCCACTCGTCATTTGTAATGGAATGCCGAATTTTGTACTGTCTTCAAAATAAAGAATACATATATGAACATAAACTTAAACGGCGGGATTATCTACGACTGACTAATGGCAAAATATAGGATTGCCGAATTTCCTACTGTCCCCAAAATAAAGAACATATGAACATTAACTTAAATGGTGGAATTTACAATGACTCTCTAAAGGTAACTTATCCACTCGTCATTTGTAATGGAATGCCGAATTTTGTACTGTCTTCAAAATAAAGAATACATATATGAACATAAACTTAAACGGCGGGATTATCTACGACTGACTAATGGCAAAATATAGGATTGCCGAATTTCCTTCTGTCCCCAAAATAAAGAACATATGAACATTAACTTAAATGGTGGAATTTACAATGACTCTCTAAAGGTAACTTATCCACTCGTCATTTGTTTAGTGACGCAAAATATTGGATTGCCGAATTTCCTACTGTCCTCAAAATAAAGAATATATGAATATAAACTTAAATGGCGGGATTTTTTATGACTCTCTAAAGGTTAATAATTGACATACTATTGGAATCTCGAATTTCCTATTATCCTCAAAAAAAGAATATATGAACATAAACCTTAATAGCAGGATTTACTGTGACTCTCTGAAGGTTACTGATTGATTCTTCATTTGTTTAGCGACGCAAAATATTGGATTCCCGTATTTCCTACTGGGATTTTTTATGACTCTCTAAAGGTTAATGATTGACAGACTATTGGAATCTCGAATTTCCTATTATCCTCAAAAAAAGAATATATGAACATAAACCTAAATAGCAGGATTTACTGTGACTCTCTAAAGGTTAATGATTGACTCGTCATTTGTTTAGTGACGTAAAATATTGGATTCCCGAACTTCCTACTGTCCTCAAAATAAAGAACATATGAACATTAACTTAAATGGTGGAATTTACAATGACTCTCTAAAGGTTACTAATTCACTCGTCATTTGTTTAACGACGCAAAATATTAGATTACCGAATTTCCTACTGTTCTTAAGATAAAGAATAAATGAACATAAACTTAATTGGCGGGATTTACTATGAATCTCTAAAGGTTATTTATTCACTCGTCATTTGTTTAGTGATGCAAATTATTAGATTGCCGAATTTCCTACGGTTCTTAAGATAAAGAATAAATGAAAATAAAGTTAAATGGTGGGATTTACTATGTCTCTTAAAACGTTACTAGTTGACTCCTCATTTGTTTAGTGACTCAAAATATTGGAATGCCGATTTTCCTACTGTCCTCAAAATAAAGAACATATGAACATTAACTTAAATGGTGGAATTTACAATGACTCTCTAAAGGTTACTAATTCACTCGTCATTTGTTTAGTGACTCAAAAGATTGGATTCCCGAATTTCCTACTGTCTTCAAAATAAAAAATATATGAATATAAACTTAAATGGTGGAATTTACAATGACTCTCTAAAGGTTACTAATTCACTCGTCATTTGTTTAGTGACGCAAAGTTATGGAATCTCGAATTTCCTATTATCCTCAAAAAAAAGAATATATGAACATAAACTTAAATAGCAGGATTTACTGTGACTCTCTAAAGGTTAATGATTGACTCGTCATTTGTTTAGTGACGTAAAATATTGGATTCCCGAACTTCCTACTGTCCTCAAAATAAAGAACATATGAACATTAACTTAAATGGTGGAATTTACAATGACTCTCTAAAGGTAACTTATCCACTCGTTATTTGTTTAGTGACGCAAAATATTGGATTGCCGAATTTCCTACTGTCCTCAAAATAAAGAATATATGAATATAAACTTAAATGGCAGGATTTTTTATGACTCTCTAAAGGTTAATGATTGACAGACTATTGGAATCTCGAATTTCCTATTATCCTCAAAAAAAAATATATGAACATAAACCTAAATAGCAGGATTTACTGTGACTCTCTAAAGGTTAATAATTGACTCGTCATTTGTTTAGTGACGTAAAATATTGGATTCCCGAACTTCCTACTGTCCTCAAAATAAAGAACATATGAACATTAACTTAAATGGTGGAATTTACAATGACACTCTAAAGGTTACTAATTCACTCGTCATTTGTTTAACGACGCAAAATATTAGATTGCCGAATTTCCTACTGTTCTTAAGATAAAGAATAAATGAACATAAACTTAATTGGCGGGATTTACTATGAATCTCTAAAGGTTATTTATTCACTCGTCATTTGTTTAGTGATGCAAATTATTAGATTGCCGAATTTCCTACGGTTCTTAAGATAAAGAATAAATGAAAATAAAGTTAAATGGTGGGATTTACTATGACTCTTTAAACGTTACTAGTTGACTCGTCATTTGTTTAGTGACTCAAAGTATTGGAATGCCGATTTTCCTACTGTCCTCAAAATAAAGAACATATGAACATTAACTTAAATGGTGGAATTTACAATGACTCTCTAAAGGTTACTAATTCACTCGTCATTTGTTTAGTGACGCAAAATATTGGATTGCCGAATTTCCTACTGTCCTCAAAATAAAGAATAAATGAACATAAACTTAAATGGCGGAATTAACTATGACTGACTAATGGCAAAATATTGGAATCCCGAATTCCCTACTGTTCTCAAAATAAAGAATATATGAACATGAACTTAAACGGCGGGATTAACTATGACTGACTAATGGCAAAAAATAGGATTGCCGAATTTCCTACTGTCCCCAAAATAAAGAACATATGAACATTAACTTAAATGGTGGAATTTACAATGACTCTCTAAAGGTAACTTATCCACTCGTCATTTGTTTAGTAACGCAAAATATTGGATTGCCGAATTTCCTACTGTCCTCAAAATAAAGAATATATGAATATAAACTTAAATGGCGGGATTTTTTATGACTCTCTAAAGGTTAATGATTGACAGACTATTGGAATCTCGAATTTCCTATTATCCTCAAAAAAAGAATATATGAACATAAACCTAAATAGCAGGATTTACTGTGACTCTCTGAAGGTTACTGATTGATTCTTCATTTGTTTAGCGACGCAAAATATTGGATTCCCGTATTTCCTACTGTCCTCAAAATAAAGAATATATGAATATAAACTTAAATGGTGGAATTTACTATGAGTCTCTAAAGGTTACTAATCCACTCGTCATTTGTAATGGAATGCCGAATTTTGTACTGTCTTCAAAATAAAGAATACATATATGAACATAAACTTAAACGGCGGGATTATCTACGACCGACTAATGGCAAAATATAGGATTGCCGAATTTCCTACTGTCCCCAAAATAAAGAACATATGAACATTAACTTAAATGGTGGAATTTACAATGACTCTCTAAAGGTAACTTATCCACTCGTCATTTGTAATGGAATGCCGAATTTTGTACTGTCTTCAAAATAAAGAATACATATATGAACATAAACTTAAACGGCGGGATTATCTACGACTGACTAATGGCAAAATATAGGATTGCCGAATTTCCTTCTGTCCCCAAAATAAAGAACATATGAACATTAACTTAAATGGTGGAATTTACAATGACTCTCTAAAGGTAACTTATCCACTCGTCATTTGTTTAGTGACGCAAAATATTGGATTGCCGAATTTCCTACTGTCCTCAAAATAAAGAATATATGAATATAAACTTAAATGGCGGGATTTTTTATGACTCTCTAAAGGTTAATGATTGATATACTATTGGAATCTCGAATTTCCTATTATCCCCAAAAAAAGAATATATGAACATAAACCTTAATAGCAGGATTTACTGTGACTCTCTGAAGGTTACTGATTGATTCTTCATTTGTTTAGCGACGCAAAATATTGGATTCCCGTATTTCCTACTGTCCTCAAAATAAAGAATATATGAATATAAACTTAAATGGCGGGATTTTTTATGACTCTCTAAAGGTTAATGATTGACAGACTATTAGAATCTCGAATTTCCTATTATCCTCAAAAAAAAATATATGAACATAAACCTAAATAGCAGGATTTACTGTGACTCTCTAAAGGTTAATGATTGACTCGTCATTTGTTTAGTGACGTAAAATATTGGATTCCCGAACTTCCTACTGTCCTCAAAATAAAGAACATATGAACATTAACTTAAATGGTGGAATTTACAATGACTCTCTAAAGGTTACTAATTCACTCGTCATTTGTTTAACGACGCAAAATATTAGATTGCCGAATTTCCTACTGTTCTTAAGATAAAGAATAAATGAACATAAACTTAATTGGCGGGATTTACTATGAATCTCTAAAGGTTATTTATTCACTCGTCATTTGTTTAGTGATGCAAATTATTAGATTGCCGAATTTCCTACGGTTCTTAAGATAAAGAATAAATGAAAATAAAGTTAAATGGTGGGATTTACTATGACTCTTTAAACGTTACTAGTTGACTCGTCATTTGTTTAGTGACTCAAAGTATTGGAATGCCGATTTTCCTACTGTCCTCAAAATAAAGAACATATGAACATTAACTTAAATGGTGGAATTTACAATGACTCTCTAAAGGTTACTAATTCACTCGTCATTTGTTTAGTGACGCAAAATATTGGATTGCCGAATTTCCTACTGTCCTCAAAATAAAGAATAAATGAACATAAACTTAAATGGCGGTATTTGCTATGACACTCTAAAGGGTATTATATAACTCGTAATTTTTTAGTGACTCAAAAGATTGGATTCCCGAATTTCCTACTGTCCTCAAAATAAAGAACATATGAACATGAACTTAAACGGCGGAATTAACTATGACTGACTAATGGCAAAATATTGGAATCCCGAATTCCCTACTGTTCTCAAAATAAAGAATATATGAACATGAACTTAAACGGCGGGATTAACTATGACTGACTAATGGCAAAAAATAGGACTGCCGAATTTCCTACTGTCCCCAAAATAAAGAATATATGAATATAAACTTAAATGGTGGAAATTACTATGACTCTCTAAAGGTTACTAATCTACTCGACATTTGTAATGGATTGCCGAATTTTGTACTGTCCTCGAAATAAAGAATACATATATGAACATAAACTTAAACGGCGGGATTATCTTTGACTGACTAATGGCAAAATAAAGGATTGCCGCGTTTTCTTCTGTCCCCAAAATAAAGAACATTAACTTAAATGGTGGAATTTACAATGACTCTCTAAAGGTTACAAATCCATTCGTCATTTGTAATGGTATACCGAATTTTGTACTGTCCTCGAAATAAAAAATACATATATGAACATGAACTTAAACGGCGGGATTAACTGTGACTCTCTAAAGGTTACTGATTGATTCGTCATTTGTTTACTGATGCAAAATATTAGATTGGCGAATTTCCTACTGTTCTTAAGATAAAGAATATATGAACATAAACTTAAATGGCGGTATGTGCTATGACACTCTAAAGGTTATTATATAACTCGTAATTTTTTAGTGACTCAAAAGATTGGATTTCCGAATTTCCTACTGTCTTCAAAATAAAAAATATATGAATATAAACTTAAATGGTGGAATTTACAATGACTCTCTAAAGGTTACTAATTCACTCGTCATTTGTTTAGTGACGCAAAGTTATGGAATCTCGAATTTCCTATTATCCTCAAAAAAAAGAATATATGAACATAAACTTAAATAGCAGGATTTACTGTGACTCTCTAAAGGTTAATGATTGACTCGTCATTTGTTTAGTGACGCAAAATATTGGATTCCCGAAATTCGAACTATTCTTAAGGTAAAGATTATCTACGACTGACTAATGGCAAAATATAGGATTGCCGAATTTCCTTCTGTCCCCAAAATAAAGAACATTAACTTAAATGGTGGAATTTACAATGACTCTCTAAAGGTTACTAATCCATTCGTCATTTGTAATGGTATGCCGAATTTTGTACTGTCCTCGAAATAAAAAATACATATATGAACATGAACTTAAACGGCGGGATTAACTATGACTGACTAATGGCAAAAAATAGGACTGCCGAATTTCCTACTGTCCCCAAAAATAAAGAATATATGAATTTAACTTAAATGGTGGAATTTACTATGAGTCTCTAAAGGTTACTAATCCACTCGTCATTTGTAAGGGAATGCCGAATTTTGTACTGTCCTCAAAATAAAGAATACATATATGAACATAAACTTAAACGGCGGGATTATCTACGACTGACTAATGGCAAAATATAGGATTGCCGAATTTCCTTCTGTCCCCAAAATAAAGAACATATGAACATTAACTTAAATGGTGGAATTTACAATGACTCTCTAAAGGTAACTTATCCACTCGTCATTTGTTTAGTGACGCAAAATATTGGATTGCCGAATTTCCTACTGTCCTCAAAATAAAGAATATATGAATATAAACCTAAATGGCGGGATTTTTTATGACTCTCTAAAGGTTAATGATTGACAGACTATTGGAATCTCGAATTTCCTATTATCCTCAAAAAAAGAATATATGAACATAAACCTTAATAGCAGGATTTACTGTGACTCTCTGAAGGTTACTGATTGATTCTTCATTTGTTTAGCGACGCAAAATATTGGATTCCCGTATTTCCTACTGTCCTCAAAATAAAGAATATATGAATATAAACTTAAATGGCGGGATTTTTTATGACTCTCTAAAGGTTAATGATTGACAGACTATTGGAATCTCGAATTTCCTATTATCCTCAAAAAAAAATATATGAACATAAACCTAAATAGCAGGATTTACTGTGACTCTCTAAAGGTTAATAATTGACTCGTCATTTGTTTAGTGACGTAAAATATTGGATTCCCGAACTTCCTACTGTCCTCAAAATAAAGAACATATGAACATTAACTTAAATGGTGGAATTTACAATGACACTCTAAAGGTTACTAATTCACTCGTCATTTGTTTAGTGACGCAAAATATTAGATTGCCGAATTTCCTACTGTTCTTAAGATAAAGAATAAATGAACATAAACTTAATTGGCATGATTTACTATGAATCTCTAAAGGTTATTTATTCACTCGTCATTTGTTTAGTGATGCAAATTATTAGATTGCCGAATTTCCTACGGTTCTTAAGATAAAGAATAAATGAAAATAAAGTTAAATGGTGGGATTTACTATGACTCTTTAAACGTTACTAGTTGACTCGTCATTTGTTTGGTGACTCAAAATATTGGAATGCCGAATTTCCTACTGTCCTCAAAATAAAGAACATATGAACATTAACTTAAATGGTGGAAATTACAATGACTCTCTAAAGGTTACAAATCCATTCGTCATTTGTAATGGATTGCCGAATTTTGTACTGTCCTCGAAATAAAGAATACATATATGAACATAAACTTAAACGGCGGGATTATCTTTGACTGACTAATGGCAAAATAAAGGATTGCCGCGTTTCCTTCTGTCCCCAAAATAAAGAACATTAACTTAAATGGTGGAATTTACAATGACTCTCTAAAGGTTACAAATCCATTCGTCATTTGTAATGGTATGCCGAATTTTGTACTGTCCTCGAAATAAAAAATACATATATGAACATGAACTTAAACGGCGGGATTAACTGTGACTCTCTAAAGGTTACTGATTGATTCGTCATTTGTTTACTGATGCAAAATATTAGATTGGCGAATTTCCTACTGTTCTTAAGATAAAGAATATATGAACATAAACTTAAATGGCGGTATGTGCTATGACACTCTAAAGGTTATTATATAACTCGTAATTTTTTAGTGACTCAAAAGATTGGATTTCCGAATTTCCTACTGTCTTCAAAATAAAAAATATATGAATATAAACTTAAATGGTGGAATTTACAATGACTCTCTAAAGGTTACTAATTCACTCGTCATTTGTTTAGTGACGCAAAGTTATGGAATCTCGAATTTCCTATTATCCTCAAAAAAAAGAATATATGAACATAAACTTAAATAGCAGGATTTACTGTGACTCTCTAAAGGTTAATGATTGACTCGTCATTTGTTTAGTGACGCAAAATATTGGATTCCCGAAATTCGAACTATTCTTAAGGTAAAGATTATCTACGACTGACTAATGGCAAAATATAGGATTGCCGAATTTCCTTCTGTCCCCAAAATAAAGAACATTAACTTAAATGGTGGAATTTACAATGACTCTCTAAAGGTTACTAATCCATTCGTCATTTGTAATGGTATGCCGAATTTTGTACTGTCCTCGAAATAAAAAATACATATATGAACATGAACTTAAACGGCGGGATTAACTATGACTGACTAATGGCAAAAAATAGGACTGCCGAATTTCCTACTGTCCCCAAAAATAAAGAATATATGAATTTAACTTAAATGGTGGAATTTACTATGAGTCTCTAAAGGTTACTAATCCACTCGTCATTTGTAAGGGAATGCCGAATTTTGTACTGTCCTCAAAATAAAGAATACATATATGAACATAAACTTAAACGGCGGGATTATCTACGACTGACTAATGGCAAAATATAGGATTGCCGAATTTCCTTCTGTCCCCAAAATAAAGAACATATGAACATTAACTTAAATGGTGGAATTTACAATGACTCTCTAAAGGTAACTTATCCACTCGTCATTTGTTTAGTGACGCAAAATATTGGATTGCCGAATTTCCTACTGTCCTCAAAATAAAGAATATATGAATATAAACCTAAATGGCGGGATTTTTTATGACTCTCTAAAGGTTAATGATTGACAGACTATTGGAATCTCGAATTTCCTATTATCCTCAAAAAAAGAATATATGAACATAAACCTTAATAGCAGGATTTACTGTGACTCTCTGAAGGTTACTGATTGATTCTTCATTTGTTTAGCGACGCAAAATATTGGATTCCCGTATTTCCTACTGTCCTCAAAATAAAGAATATATGAATATAAACTTAAATGGCGGGATTTTTTATGACTCTCTAAAGGTTAATGATTGACAGACTATTGGAATCTCGAATTTCCTATTATCCTCAAAAAAAAATATATGAACATAAACCTAAATAGCAGGATTTACTGTGACTCTCTAAAGGTTAATAATTGACTCGTCATTTGTTTAGTGACGTAAAATATTGGATTCCCGAACTTCCTACTGTCCTCAAAATAAAGAACATATGAACATTAACTTAAATGGTGGAATTTACAATGACACTCTAAAGGTTACTAATTCACTCGTCATTTGTTTAGTGACGCAAAATATTAGATTGCCGAATTTCCTACTGTTCTTAAGATAAAGAATAAATGAACATAAACTTAATTGGCATGATTTACTATGAATCTCTAAAGGTTATTTATTCACTCGTCATTTGTTTAGTGATGCAAATTATTAGATTGCCGAATTTCCTACGGTTCTTAAGATAAAGAATAAATGAAAATAAAGTTAAATGGTGGGATTTACTATGACTCTTTAAACGTTACTAGTTGACTCGTCATTTGTTTGGTGACTCAAAATATTGGAATGCCGAATTTCCTACTGTCCTCAAAATAAAGAACATATGAACATTAACTTAAATGGTGGAAATTACTATGACTCTCTAAAGGTTACTAATCTACTCGACATTTGTAATGGATTGCCGAATTTTGTACTGTCCTCGAAATAAAGAATACATATATGAACATAAACTTAAACGGCGGGATTATTTTTGACTGACTAATGGCAAAATAAAGGATTGCCGCGTTTCCTTCTGTCCCCAAAATAAAGAACATTAACTTAAATGGTGGAATTTACAATGACTCTCTAAAGGTTACAAATCCATTCGTCATTTGTAATGGTATGCCGAATTTTGTACTGTCCTCGAAATAAAAAATACATATATGAACATGAACTTAAACGGCGGGATTAACTGTGACTCTCTAAAGGTTACTGATTGATTCGTCATTTGTTTACTGATGCAAAATATTAGATTGGCGAATTTCCTACTGTTCTTAAGATAAAGAATATATGAACATAAACTTAAATGGCGGTATGTGCTATGACACTCTAAAGGTTATTATATAACTCGTAATTTTTTAGTGACTCAAAAGATTGGATTTCCGAATTTCCTACTGTCTTCAAAATAAAAAATATATGAATATAAACTTAAATGGTGGAATTTACAATGACTCTCTAAAGGTTACTAATTCACTCGTCATTTGTTTAGTGACGCAAAGTTATGGAATCTCGAATTTCCTATTATCCTCAAAAAAAAGAATATATGAACATAAACTTAAATAGCAGGATTTACTGTGACTCTCTAAAGGTTAATGATTGACTCGTCATTTGTTTAGTGACGCAAAATATTGGATTCCCGAAATTCGAACTATTCTTAAGGTAAAGATTATCTACGACTGACTAATGGCAAAATATAGGATTGCCGAATTTCCTTCTGTCCCCAAAATAAAGAACATTAACTTAAATGGTGGAATTTACAATGACTCTCTAAAGGTTACTAATCCATTCGTCATTTGTAATGGTATGCCGAATTTTGTACTGTCCTCGAAATAAAAAATACATATATGAACATGAACTTAAACGGCGGGATTAACTATGACTGACTAATGGCAAAAAATAGGACTGCCGAATTTCCTACTGTCCCCAAAAATAAAGAATATATGAATTTAACTTAAATGGTGGAATTTACTATGAGTCTCTAAAGGTTACTAATCCACTCGTCATTTGTAAGGGAATGCCGAATTTTGTACTGTCCTCAAAATAAAGAATACATATATGAACATAAACTTAAACGGCGGGATTATCTACGACTGACTAATGGCAAAATATAGGATTGCCGAATTTCCTTCTGTCCCCAAAATAAAGAACATATGAACATTAACTTAAATGGTGGAATTTACAATGACTCTCTAAAGGTAACTTATCCACTCGTCATTTGTTTAGTGACGCAAAATATTGGATTGCCGAATTTCCTACTGTCCTCAAAATAAAGAATATATGAATATAAACTTAAATGGCGGGATTTTTTATGACTCTCTAAAGGTTAATGATTGACAGACTATTGGAATCTCGAATTTCCTATTATCCTCAAAAAAAGAATATATGAACATAAACCTTAATAGCAGGATTTACTGTGACTCTCTGAAGGTTACTGATTGATTCTTCATTTGTTTAGCGACGCAAAATATTGGATTCCCGTATTTCCTACTGTCCTCAAAATAAAGAATATATGAATATAAACTTAAATGGCGGGATTTTTTATGACTCTCTAAAGGTTAATGATTGACAGACTATTGGAATCTCGAATTTCCTATTATCCTCAAAAAAAAATATATGAACATAAACCTAAATAGCAGGATTTACTGTGACTCTCTAAAGGTTAATAATTGACTCGTCATTTGTTTAGTGACGTAAAATATTGGATTCCCGAACTTCCTACTGTCCTCAAAATAAAGAACATATGAACATTAACTTAAATGGTGGAATTTACAATGACACTCTAAAGGTTACTAATTCACTCGTCATTTGTTTAGTGACGCAAAATATTAGATTGCCGAATTTCCTACTGTTCTTAAGATAAAGAATAAATGAACATAAACTTAATTGGCATGATTTACTATGAATCTCTAAAGGTTATTTATTCACTCGTCATTTGTTTAGTGATGCAAATTATTAGATTGCCGAATTTCCTACGGTTCTTAAGATAAAGAATAAATAAAAATAAAGTTAAATGGTGGGATTTACTATGACTCTTTAAACGTTACTAGTTGACTCGTCATTTGTTTGGTGACTCAAAATATTGGAATGCCGAATTTCCTACTGTCCTCAAAATAAAGAACATATGAACATTAACTTAAATGGTGGAATTTACAATGACTCTCTAAAGGTTACTAATTCACTCGTCATTTGTTTAGTGACGCAAAATATTAGATTGCCGAATTTCCTACTGTTCTTAAGATAAAGAATAAATGAACATAAACTTAATTGGCGGGATTTACTATGAATCTCTAAAGGTTATTTATTCACTCGTCATTTGTTTAGTGACGCAAAATATTAGATTGGCGAATTTCCTACTGTTCTTAAGATAAAGAATAAATGAACATAAACTTAAATGGCGGTATTTGCTATGACACTCTAAAGGTTATTATATAACTGGTAATTTTTTAGTGACTCAAAAGATTGGATTCCCGAATTTCCTACTGTTCTCAAAAAAAAGAATATATGAACATGAACTTAAACGGCGGGATTAACTATGACTGACTAATGGCAAAATATTGGATTCCCGAATTCCCTACTGTTCTCAAAATAAAGAATATATGAACATGAACTTAAACGGCGGGATTAACTATGACTGACTAATGGCAAAATATAGGATTGCCGAATTTCCTACTGTCCCCAAAATAAAGAACATATGAATATAAACTTAAATGGTGGGATTTTTTATGACTCTCTAAAGGTTAATGATTGACAGACTATTGGAATCTCGAATTTCCTATTATCCTCAAAAAAAAATATATGAACATAAACCTAAATAGCAGGATTTACTGTGACTCTCTAAAGGTTAATAATTGACTCGTCATTTGTTTAGTGACGTAAAATATTGGATTCTCGAACTTCCTACTGTCCTCAAAATAAAGAACATATGAACATTAACTTAAATGGTGGAATTTACAATGACACTCTTAAGGTTACTAATTCACTCGTCATTTGTTTAGTGACGCAAAATATTAGATTGCCGAATTTCCTACTGTTCTTAAGATAAAGAATAAATGAACATAAACTTAATTGGCATGATTTACTATGAATCTCTAAAGGTTATTTATTCACTCGTCATTTGTTTAGTGACGCAAATTATTAGATTGCCGAATTTCCTACGGTTCTTAAGATAAAGAATAAATGAAAATGAAGTTAAATGGCGGGATTTACTATGACTCTTTAAACGTTACTAGTTGATTCTTCATTTGTTTAGCGACGCAAAATATTGGCATGCCGAATTTCCTACTGTCCTCAAAATAAAAAATATATGGACATAAACTTAAATGGCGGGATTTTTTATGACTCTCTAAAGGATAATGATTGACAGACTATTAGAATCTCGAATTTCCTATTATCCTCAAAAAAAGAATATATGAACATAAACCTAAATAGCAGGATTTACTGTGACTCTCTAAAGGTTAATGATTGACTCGTCATTTGTTTAGTGACGTAAAATATTGGATTCCCGAACTTCCTACTGTCCTTAAAATAAAGAACATATGAACATTAACTTAAATGGTGGAATTTACAATGACACTCTAAAGGGTATTATATAACTCGTAATTTTTTAGTGACTCAAAAGATTGGATTCCCGAATTTCCTACTGTCCTCAAAATAAAGAACATATGAACATGAACTTAAACGGCGGAATTAACTATGACTGACTAATGGCAAAATATTGGAATCCCGAATTCCCTACTGTTCTCAAAATAAAGAATATATGAACATGAACTTAAACGGCGGGATTAACTATGACTGACTAATGGCAAAATATTGGAATGCCGAATTTCTTACTATCCTCTAAATAAGGAACATATGAACATTAACTTAAATGGTGGAATTTACAATGACTCTCTAAAGGTTACTAATTCACTCGTCATTTGTTTAGTGACGCAAAATATTAGATTGCCGAATTTCCTACTGTTCTTAAGATAAAGAATAAATGAACATAAACTTAATTGGCGGGATTTACTATGAATCTCTAAAGGTTATTTATTCACTCGTCATTTGTTTAGCGACGCAAATTATTAGATTGCCGAATTTCCTACGGTTCTTAAGATAAAGAATAAATGAAAATAAAGTTAAATGGCGGGATTTACTATGACTCTTTAAACGTTACTAGTTGACTCGTCATTTGTTTAGTGACTCAAAATATTGGCATGCCGAATTTCCTACTGTCCTCAAAATAAAAAATATATGAACATAAACTTAAATGGCGGTATTTGCTATGACACTCTAAAGGTTATTATATAACTCGTAATTTTTTAGTGACTCAAAAGATTGGATTCCCGAATTTCCTACTGTTCTCAAAATAAAGAATATATGAACATGAACTTAAACGGCGGGATTAACTATGACTGACTAATGGCAAAATATTGGATTCCCGAATTCCCTACTGTTCTCAAAAAAAAGAATATATGAACATGAACTTAAACGGCGGGATTAACTATGACTGACTAATGGCAAAATATAGGATTGCCGAATTTCCTACTGTCCCCAAAATAAAGAACATTTGAACATAAACATAAATGGCGGTATTTGCCATGACTCTCTAAAGGTTATTAATTGACTCGTCATTTTTTTAGTGACGCAAAGTTATGGAATGCCGAATTTCGTACTGTCCTCAAAATGAAGAATATATGAACATAAACTTAAACGGCGGGATTTACTGTGACTCTCTAAAGGTTACTGATTGATTCGTCATTTGTTTAGCGACGCAAAATATTGGATTTCCGAATTTCCTACTGTTCTTAAGATAAAGAATAAATGAACATAAACTTAATTGGCGGGATTTACTATGAATCTCTAAAGGTTATTTATTCACTCGTCATTTGTTTAGTGACGCAAATTATTAGATTGCCGAATTTCCTACGGTTCTTAAGATAAAGAATAAATGAAAATAAAGTTAAATGGCGGGATTTACTATGACTCTTTATACGTTACTAGTTGATTCTTCATTTGTTTAGCGACGCAAAATATTGGCATGCCGAATTTCCTACTGTCCTCAAAATAAAAAATATATGAACATAAACTTAAATGGCGGGATTTACTGTGACTCTCTAAAGGTTACTGATAAATTCGTCCTTTGCTTAGTGACGCTAAATATTGGATTCCCGAATTTCAAACTGTTCTTAAGATAAAGAATAAATGAACATAAACTTAATTGGCGGGATTTACTATGAATCTCTAAAGGTTATTTATTCACTCGTCATTTGTTTAGTGACGCAAATTATTAGATTGCCGAATTTCCTACGGTTCTTAAGATAAAGAATAAATGAAAATAAAGTTAAATGGCGGGATTTACTATGACTCTTTATACGTTACTAGTTGATTCTTCATTTGTTTAGCGACGCAAAATATTGGCATGCCGAATTTCCTACTGTCCTCAAAATAAAAAATATATGAGCATAAACTTAAACGGCGGGATTAACTATGACTGACTAATGGCAAAATACAGGACTGCCGAATTTCTTACTGTCCCCAAAATAAAGAACATATGTACATTAACTTAAATGGCGGTATTTGCTATGACTCTCTAAAGGTTATTAATTGACTCGTCATTTTTTTAGTGACGCAAAATATTGGAATGCCGAATTTCCTACTGTCCCCAAAATAAAGAACATATGAGCATTAACTTAAATTGTGGAATTTACAATGACTCTCTTAAGGTTACTAATTCACTCGTCATTTGTTTAGTGACGCAAAATATTAGATTGCCGAATTTCCTACTGTTCTTAAGATGAAGAATAAATGAACATAAACTTAATTGGCGGGATTTACTATGAATCTTGAAAGGTTATTTATTCACTCGTCATTTGTTTAGTGACGCAAATTATTAGATTGCCGAATTTCCTACGGTTCTTAAGATAAAGATAAATGAAAATAAAGTTAAATGGCGGGATTTACTATGACTGTTTAAACGTTACTAGTTGACTCGTCATTTGTTTAGTGACTCAAAATATTGGCATGCCGAATTTCCTACTGTCCTCAAAATAAAAAATATATGAACATAAACTTAAATGGCGGGATTTTTTATGACTCTCTAAAGGATAATGATTGACAGACTATTGGAATCTCGAATTTCCTATTATCCTCAAAAAAAGAATATATGAACATAAACCTAAATAGCAGGATTTACTGTGACTCTCTAAAGGTTAATGATTGACTCGTCATTTGTTTAGTGACGCAAAATATTGGATTCCCGAAATTCGAACTATTCTTAAGGTAAAGAATATGTGAACATAAACTTAAACGGCGGGATTATCTACGACTGAATAATGGCAAAATATAGGATTGCCGAATTTCCTTCTGTCCCCAAAATAAAGAACATTAACTTAAATGGTGGAATTTACAATGACTCTCTAAAGGTTACTAATCCATTCGTCATTTGTAATAGTATGCCGAATTTTGTACTGTCCTCGAAATAAAAAATACATATATGAACATGAACTTAAACGGCGGGATTAACTATGACTGACTAATGGCAAGAAATAGGACTGCCGAATTTCCTACTGTCCCCAAAAATAAAGAATATATGAATATAAACTTAAATGGTGGAACTTACTATGAGTCTCTAAAGGTTACTAATCCACTCGTCATTTGTAATGGAATGCCGAATTTTGTACTGTCCTCGAAATAAAGAATACATATATGAACATAAACTTAAACGGCGGGATTATTTTTGACTGACTAATGGCAAAATTTAGGATTGCCGAATTTCCTTCTGTCCCCAAAATAAAGAACATATGAACATTAACTTAAATGGTGGAATTTACAATGACTCTCTAAAGGTAACTTATCCACTCGTCATTTGTTTAGTGACGCAAAATATTGGATTGCCGAATTTCCTACTGTCCTCAAAATAAAGAATATATGAATATAAACTTAAATGGCGGGATTTTTTATGACTCTCTAAAGGTTAATGATTGACAGACTATTGGAATCTCGAATTTCCTATTATCCTCAAAAAAAGAATATATGAACATAAACCTAAATAGCAGGATTTGCTGTGACTCTCTAAAGGTTACTGATTGATTCGTCATTTGTTTAGCGACGCAAAATATTGGATTCCCGAATTTCCTACTGTCCTCAAAATAAAGAATATATGAATATAAACTTAAATGGCTGGATTTACAATGACTCTCTAAAGGTTACTAATTCACTCGTCATTTGTTTAGTGACGCAAAATATTAGATTGCCGAATTTCCTATTGTTCTTAAGATAAAGAATAAATGAACATAAACTTAATTGGCGGGATTTACTATGACTCTTTAAACGTTACTAGTTGACTCATCATTTGTTTAGTGACTCAAAATATTGGAATGCCGAATTTCCTACTGTCCTCAAAATAAAAAATATATGAACATAAACTTAAATGGCGGTATTTGCTAAAGGTTATTATATAACTCGTAATTTTTTAGTGACTCAAAAGATTGGATTCCCGAATTCCCTACTGTTCTCAAAATAAAGAATATATGAACATGAACTTAAACGGCGGGATTAACTATGACTGACTAATGGCAAAAAATAGGACTGCCGAATTTCCTACTGTCCGCAAAATAAAGAATATATGAATATAAACTTAAATGGTGGAAATTACTATGACTCTCTAAAGATTACTAATCCACTCGTCATTTGTAATGGAATGCCGAATTTTGTACTGTCCTCGAAATAAAGAATACATATATGAACATAAACGTAAACGGCGGGATTATCTTTGACTGTGTAGCAGTCGCTAACGTTTTTTTTTGTGTTTTTTAAACCACTGAGAATCCGCGCGCCTTTAGTTTACCGTTGTTCTAGCATACGGGGAAATAAAGACGGCGAAGGCTAATTAAAGCTTTAGGCGGTAGCTTTGATCTTAAAATATCGACCCTGTGTTAAGCTTCACTGATGCAATTGCAGCCCACTTAAGTGAGGGAGAGCTTTAAACAAGAATTGGGTTATAAAAGGGCCGAAAGTGCATACCTCAATCTCTTTTCTTTTATCAGCTCGATCAAGTTAATTTCATGGTTAAAAGTGCTTACGAATTTTGCTGAATTTTTTTACAAAACTTTTTATATATGTGTATATAAAAATATTGAATTTTTAAATAAGTAAAAGTGAAAAAGAAAGAAAAAATAAAGGAATTGAATCACAAATTGGAAATACGAAGAAGGGCAGAGGAAGCCGGAAAAATTGGGAGAACGAAAGATTACCTAGCCTAAACGAGACAGCGAGGTTAATTTCTACTCCAAAAGCATCCAGCCTCAGGAACATAATTTTTGAGATTCAATCTCTTTGATTTTTATGAAAAGGTATGTTAGCAATATGTGAAGAAAAATTTTGGCCTGAAAAGAAATATTTGTCTATATAGCGAAGGAAAATATCTTTGACCCCGAGCATTTGGAGGTTAATTGTAGAGCTGCAGTACAACAGCCGCAGATTTTCATCAGACGTGAAACAGGCCAAAATATACCATGTGACAATGGGAAAGTGGCTAACAGAAGAGGATACATACATACATCAACAGCCAGTGACTATAAGTTAAAAGCAAAGGAATTAAGACCCAAGAAAATAGCCAAAAGGGTTAAAGTTTAGAATTTTCGGGAAAGCGTGAATTGCATTTGGGTTTTTTTTTTTAAACGGGAAAAATTATGAGTTTATAAATTCCTATTTCTAATCTGTTTGTGAAAAAAAAAATTAAGTAAATTTCTATCTGTAGTGCAAGCAAATCCAATGCAAGCGAATTCGCGTATTTTTATTTTTTTTGAAATCATAAAGGTTCATTAATGTCCCAAAAGAAGAAAAGCACTTATAAGAGTAAAAGATTGATATTTTCAGTCATTTCTCTTAATATTGTTGTCGTGGAATTAAGTAAGAGGACATAGTCATAATTGCGATTTGTAAGACTTTCAGGGTAATACAGAAAAAATTGTCAAATAACAAAAACCAAAGCACCAGATCCAGCTGTTGAAGGCTTTCATCGATGGATTGGAAAAAAAAAAAACCGTAAGTCCTACTTTTTATATTTATTGCAATGATCAAGTATGACAGCTGATGAGAGATGATTAAATTTTCTACAAGTCGCTGCTGTGTTGCTCTATCATTGTAAGTCTGATAAAACCATTTATGATTATTTATACTCTTACCTTAATTCTTATAATATATTTGAAAAGTCCATAATTGATCAAATTAATTTTTTAATATTTTCGTTGAATGAAAATTCTTTACGTTGCCATCGCGAGTATACCTTAAAGTAGAGTATCAGAAAAACAAACAACGTTGCATTTGGCTTGCTTGTACTGACTTTACAAAAAAAAAAATAATGAAAAAGAAACAAAGAAAAGATAACGAAGTAAACAAATCATGTAATTGAGAAAGCATATGTTTAGTAAGAGCTTAAGAGAATGAATTCACTCACTTATAAGAATTTACATGATTATTGATTTTTAATTGAAATGTATATAGAATAATTAAGTTTTTTTCCCACGGCATGATTGAATAATATAATGAAATAGAATGTACATTTGGGGTTCCATAACAAATTTGTGTTTTTGTTATTGACCATGGTCGGGAGGGTACAGAAGAAATGATTGCAAATAACATCATAGCCATCCTAAAGATAAAACAAAAGAGGAAGGAGCAGCATATCAATTGTAACTGTGGAAAAAATCATCATTTTTGAGGAGTAATTCTCATTAGGTAGTCCAGAGTTGTAAAGCAATTGTTTCATTTTTTTTTGGGAATTCGTTCTCTGATTTAGGTTCAGTAGGGACTCTATAATAAATTTTTAGTAACTAGATGTAAGGAACCCTGCAGCAAACAAACCCCCCCACCCGGAAGAGCTACGATTATATTAGGGTCCCGCTCCGCTGTAAGATCGTTGCATTGTTGTGTACAACTACACGGAAAACGTTACAACTGACTAATGGCAAAATATAGGATTGCCGAATTTCCTTCTGTCCCCAAAATAAAGAAAATATGAACATTAACTTAAATGGTGGAATTTACAATGACTCTCTAAAGGTAACTTTTCCACTCGTCATTTGTTTAGTGACGCAAAATATTGGATTGCCGAATTTCCTACTGTTCTTAAGATAAAGAATAAATGAACATAAACTTAATTGGCGGGATTTACTATGACTCTCTAAACGTTATTAATTTACTCGTCATATTTTTAGTGATGCAAAATAATGGAATGCTGAATTTCCTACTGTTCTTAAGATAAAGAATAAATGAACATAAACTTAATTGGCGGGATTTACTATGAATCTCTAAAGGTTATTAATTTACTCGTCATATTGTTAGTGATGCAAAATAATGGAATGCTGAATTTCCTACTGTCCCCAAAATAAAGAACATATGAACATTAACTTAAATGGTGGAATTTACAATGACTCTCTAAAGGTTACTAATTCACTTGTCATTTGTTCAGTGACGCAAAATATTAGATTGCCGAATTCCCTACTGTTCTTAAGATAAAGAATAAATGAACATAAACTTAATTGGCGGGATTTATTATGAATCTCTAAAGGTTATTAATTTACTCGTCATATTTTTAGTGATGCAAAATAATGGAATGCTGAATTTCCTACTGTCCCCAAAATAAAGAACATATGAACATTAACTTAAATGGTGGAATTTACAATAACTCTCTAAAGGTTACTAATTCACTCGTCATTTCTTTAGTGACGCAAAATATTAGATTGCCGAATTTCCTACTGTTCTTAAGATAAAGAATAAATGAACATAAACTTAATTGGCGGGATTTACTATGACTCTCTAAACGTTACTAGTTGACTCGTCATTTGTTTAGTGACTCAAAAGATTGGATTCCCGAATTTCCTACTGTTCTCAAAATAAAGAATGTATGAACATGAACTTAAACGGAGGGATTAACTATGACTGACTAAAGGCAAAATATTGGATTCCCGAATTCCCTACTGTTCTCAAAAAAGAAAAGAACATGAACTTAAACGGCGGGATTAACTATGACTGACTAATGGCAAAATATTGGATTCCCGAATTCCCTACTGTTCTCAAAATAAAGAATATATGAACATGAACTTAAACGGCGAGATTAACTATGACTGACTTATGGCAAAATATAGGTTTGCCGAATTTCCTACTGTCCCCAAAATAAACAACATGTGAACATCAACTTAAATGGTGGAATTTACAATGACTCTCTAAAGGTTACTAACTCACATTTGTTAGTGACGTAAAATATTGGAAAGCCGAATTTCCTACTGTTCTTAAGATAAAGAATAAATGAAAAAAGTTAAATGGCGGGATTTACTAGAATCTCTAAACGTAACTAATTGACTCGTCATTTTATGACACAAAATAATAATGCAATTTCCTACTGTCCTCAAAATAAAGAACATATGAACATTAATTAAATGTGGAATTACAATACTCTCTAAAGGTTACTAACTCACTCGTCATTTGTTTAGTGACGTAAATATTGATAGCCGAATTTCCTACTGTTCTTAAGATAAAGAATAAATGAACATAAACTTAATTGGCGATATGTACTTCGACTCTCTTAAGGTAAATGATTGACTCGTCATTTGTTTAGTGACGAAAATAATGGATTCCCGAAATTCCTAATGTCCTCAAGATAAAGAATAATGAACATAAACTTAAACGGCGGGATTTACTGTGACTCTCTAAAGGTTACTGATAAATTCGTCATTTGTTTAGTGACGCAAAATATTGGATTCCCGAACTTCCTACTGTCCTCAAAATAAAAAACATATGAACATTAACTTAAATGGTGGAATTTACAATGACTCTCTAAAGGTTACTAATCACTCGTCATTTGTTTAGTGACACAAAAATAGATTGCCGAATTTCCTACTGTTATTAAGATAAAGAATAAATGAACATAAACTTAATTGGCGGGATTTACTATGGATCTCTAAAGGTTATTAATTACTCGTCATATTTTTAGTGATGCAAAATAATGGAATGCTGAATTTCCTACGGTTCTTAAGATAAAGAATAAATGAAAATAAACTTAATTGGCGGGATTTACTATGACTCTTTAAACGTTACTAGTTGACTCATCATTTGTTTAGTGACTCAAAATATTGGAATGCCGAATTTCCTACTGTCCTCAAAATAAAGAACATAGAACATGAACTTAAACGGCGGGATTAACTATGACTGACTAATGGCAAAATATTGGATTCCCGAATTCCCTACTGTTCTCAAATAAGAAAATGAACAAACTTAAACGGCGAGATTAACTATGACTGACTTATGGCAAAAAAGGTTGCCGAATTTCCTACTTCCCCAAAATAAACAACATTGAACATCAACTTAAAGTGGAATTTACAATGACTCTCTAAGGTTACTAACTCACTCCTCATTTGGTTAGTGACGTAAAATATTGGATACCGAATTTCCTACTGTTCTTAAGATAAGAATAAATGAAATAAAGTTAAATGGCGGGATTTACTATGACTCTCTAAACGTAACTAATTGACTCGTCATTTGTTTAGTGACACAAAATATTGGAATGCCGAATTTCCTACTGTCTTCAAAATAAAGAACATATGAACATTAACTTAAATGGTGGCTTTACAATGACTCTTTAAAGGTTACTAATCCACTCTTCATTTGTTTAGTACGAAAAACATTGAAATCCGATTTCCTCTGTCCTCAAATAAGAAATATATGAACATAAACTTAAATGGCGGTATTTGCTATGATACTCTAAAGGTTATTATATAACTCATAATTTTTTAGTACTCAAAATATTGATTCCCGAATTTTCTCCTGTTCTCAAAATAAAGAATATATGAACATTAACTTAAATGGTGGAATTTACAATGACTCTCTAAAGGTTACTAACTCACTCGTCATTTGTTTATGACGTATATATTGGATAGCCGAATTTCCTACTGTTCTTAAGATAAAGAATAAATGAACATAAACTTAATTGGCGATATGTACTTCGACTCTCTTAAGGTAAATGATTGACTCGTCATTTGTTTAGTGACGAAAATAATGGATACCCGAAATTCCTAATGTCCTCAAGATAAAGAATATATGAACATAAACTTAAACGGCGGGATTTACTGTGACTCTCTAAAGGTTACTGATAATTCGTCATTTGTTTAGTACGCAAAATATTGATTCCCGAATTTCAAACTGTTCTTAAGGTAAAGAATATATGAACATAAACTTAAACGGCGGGATTAACTATGACTGACTAATGGCAAAATATGGGAGTGCCGAATTTCTTACTGTCCCCAAAATAAAGATCATATGAACATTAACATAAATGGCGGTATTTGCTATGACTTTCTAAAGGTTATTAATTGACGCGTCATTTTTTTAGTGACGCAAAATATTGGAATGCCGAATTTCCTACTGTCCCCAAAATAAAGAACATATGAGCATTAACTTAAACGGCGGGATTAACTATGACTGACTAATGGCAAAATATAGGACTGCCGAATTTCCTACTGTCCTCAAAATAAAGAATATATGAATATAAACTTAAATGGTGGAATTTACAATGACTCTCTAAAGGATACTAATTCACTCGTCATTTGTTTAGTGACGCAAAGTTATGGAATGCCGAATTTCGTACTGTCCTCAAAATAAAGAATATATGAACATAAACTTAAACGGCGGGATTTACTGTGACTCTCTAAAGGTTAATGATTGACAGACTATTAGAATCTCGAATTTCCTATTATCCTCAAAAAAAAGAATATATGAACATAAACCTAAATAGCAGGATTTACTGTGACTCTCTAAAGGTTAATGATTGACTCGTCATTTTTTTAGTGACGTAAAATATTGGATTCCCGAACTTCCTACTGTCCTCAAAATAAAAAACATATGAACATTAACTTAAATGGTGGAATTTACAATGACTCTCTAAAGGTTACTAATTCACTCGTCATTTGTTTAGTGACACAAAATATTAGATTGCCGAATTTCCTACTGTTATTAAGATAAAGAATAAATGAACATAAACTTAATTGGCGGGATTTACTATGGATCTCTAAAGGTTATTAATTTACTCGTCATATTTTTAGTGATGCAAAATAATGGAATGCTGAATTTCCTACGGTTCTTAAGATAAAGAATAAATGAAAATAAACTTAATTGGCGGGATTTACTATGACTCTTTAAACGTTACTAGTTGACTCATCATTTGTTTAGTGACTCAAAATATTGGAATGCCGAATTTCCTACTGTCCTCAAAATAAAGAACATATGAACATGAACTTAAACGGCGGGATTAACTATGACTGACTAATGGCAAAATATTGGAATCCCGAATTCCCTACTGTTCTCAAAATAAAGAATATATGAACATGAACTTAAACGGCGGGATTAACTATGACTGACTAATGGCAAAAAATAGGACTGCCGAATTTCCTACTGTCCGCAAAATAAAGAATATATGAATATAAACTTAAATGGTGGAAATTACTATGACTCTCTAAAGGTTACTAATCCACTCGTCATTTGTAATGGAATGCCGAATTTTGTACTGTCCTCGAAATAAAGAATACATATATGAACATAAACTTAAACGGCGGGATTATCTTTGACTGACTAATGGCAAAATATAGGATTGCCGAATTTCCTTCTGTCCCCAAAATAAAGAACATATGAACATTAACTTAAATGGTGGAATTTACAATGACTCTCTAAAGGTTACTAATTCACTTGTCATTTGTTCAGTGACGCAAAATATTAGATTGCCGAATTCCCTACTGTTCTTAAGATAAAGAATAAATGAACATAAACTTAATTGGCGGGATTTACTATGAATCTCTAAAGGTTATTAATTTACTCGTCATATTTTTAGTGATGCAAAATAATGGAATGCTGAATTTCCTACTGTCCCCAAAATAAAGAACATATGAACATTAACTTAAATGGTGGAATTTACAATGACTCTCTAAAGGTTACTAATTCACTTGTCATTTGTTCAGTGACGCAAAATATTAGATTGCCGAATTCCCTACTGTTCTTAAGATAAAGAATAAATGAACATAAACTTATTTGGCGGGATTTACTATGAATCTCTAAAATTTATTAATCCCAATTTTTAATAAAATAATGGAAGAATTCTCTCCCAAAATAAAGAACATATGAACATTAACTTAAATGTGGAATTTACAATACTCTCTAAAGGTTACTAATTCACTCGTCATTTCTTTAGTGACGCAAAATATTAGATTGCCGAATTTCCTACTGTTCTTAAGATAAAGAATAAATGAACATAAACTTAATTGGCGGGATTTACTATGAATCTCTAAAGGTTATTTATTCACTCGTCATTTGTTTAGTGACGCAAATTATTAGATTGCCGAATTTCCTACGGTTCTTAAGATAAAGAATAAATGAAAATAAAGTTAAATGGCGGGATTTACTATGACTCTTTAAACGTTACTGATTGATTCGTCATTTGTTTACTGACGCAAAATATTGGAATGCCGAATTTCCTACTGTCCTCAAAATAAAAAATATATGAACATTAACTTAAATGGTGGAATTTACAATGACTCTCTAAAGGTTACTAACTCACTCGTCATTTGTTTAGTGACGTAATATATTGGATAGCCGAATTTCCTACTGTTCTTAAGATAAAGAATAAATGAACATAAACTTAATTGGCGGGATTTACTATGACTCTCTAAACGTTACTAGTTGACTCGTCATTTGTTTAGTGACTCAAAAGATTGGATTCCCGAATATCCTACTGTTCTCAAAATAAAGAATGTATGAACATGAACTTAAACGGCGGGATTAACTATGACTGACTAATGGCAAAATATTGGATTCCCGAATTCCCTACTGTTCTCAAAATAAAGAATATATGAACATGAACTTAAACGGCGAGATTAACTATGACTCACTTATGGCAAAATATAGGTTTGCCGAATTTCCTACTGTCCCCAAAATAAAGAACATGTGAACATCAACTTAAATGGTGGAATTTGCAATGACTCTCTAAAGGTTACTAACTCACTCCTCATTTGGTTAGTGACGTAAAATATTGGATAGCCGAATTTCCTACTGTTCTTAAGATAAAGAATAAATGAAAATAAAGTTAAATGGCGGGATTTACTATGACTCTCTAAACGTAACTAACTGACTCGTCATTTGTTTAGTGACACAAAATATTGGAATGCCGAATTTCCTACTGTCTTCAAAATAAAGAACATATGAACATTAACTTAAATGGTGGCATTTACAATGACTCTCTAAAGGTTACTAATCCACTCTTCATTTGCTTAGTGACGAAAAACATTGAAATACCGATTTTCCTGCTGTCCTCAAAATAAGAAATATATGAAGATGAACTTAAATGGCGGTATTTGCTATGATACTCTAAAGGTTATTATATAACTCATAATTTTTTAGTGATTCAAAATATTGGATTCCCGAATTTCCTACTTTTCTCAAAATAAAGAATATATGAACATTAACTTAAATGGTGGAATTTACAATGACTCTCTAAAGGTTACTAACTCACTCGTCATTTGTTTAGTGACGTAATATATTGGATAGCCGAATTTCCTACTGTTCTTAAGATAAAGAATAAATGAACATAAACTTAATTGGCGATATGTACTTCGACTCTCTAAAGGTAAATGATTGACTCGTCATTTGTTTAGTGACGAAAATAATGGATTCCCGAAATTCCTAATGTCCTCAAGATAAAGAATATATGAACATAAACTTAAACGGCGGGATTTACTGTGACTCTCTAAAGGTTACTGATAAATTCGTCATTTGTTTAGTGACGCAAAATATTGGATTCCCGAATTTCAAACTGTTCTTAAGGTAAAGAATATATGAACATAAACTTAAACGGCGGGATTAACTATGACTGACTAATGGCAAAATATGGGACTGCCGAATTTCCTACTGTTCTTAAGATAAAGAATATATGAATATAAACTTAAATGGTGGAATTTACAATGACTCTCTAAAGGTTACTAATTCACTCGTCATTTATTTAGTGACGCAAAGTTATGGAATGCCGAATTTCGTACTGTCCTCAAAATAAAGATCATATGAACATTAACTTAAATGGCGGTATTTGCTATGACTTTCTAAAGGTTATTAATTGACGCGTCATTTTTTTAGTGACGCAAAATATTGGAATGCCGAATTTCCTACTGTCCCCAAAATAAAGAACAAATGAGCATTAACTTAAACGGCGGGATTAACTATGACTGACTAATGGCAAAATATAGGACTGCCGAATTTCCTACTGTCCTCAAAATAAAGAATATATGAATATAAACTTAAATGGTGGAATTTACAATGACTCTCTAAAGGTTACTAATTCACTCGTCATTTATTTAGTGACGCAAGTTATGGAATGCCGAATTTCGTACTGTCCTCAAAATAAAGAATATATGAACATAAACTTAAACGGCGGGATTTACTGTGACTCTCTAAAGGTTAATTATTAACAGACTATTGGAATCTCGAATTTCCTATTATCCTCAAAAAAAGAATATATGAACATAAACCTAAATAGCAGGATTTACTGTGACTCTCTAAGGTTAATGATTGACTCGTCATTCTTTTAGTGACGTAAAATATTGGATTCCCGAACTTCCTACTGTCCTCAAAATAAAGAACATATGAACATTAACTTAAATGGTGGAATTTACAATGACTCTCTAAAGGTTACTAATTCACTTGTCATTTGTTCAGTGTCGCAAAATATTAGATTGCCGAATTCCCTACTGTTCTTAAGATAAAGAATAAATGAACATAAACTTAATTGGCGGGATTTACTATGACTCTCTAAACGTAACTAACTGACTCGTCATTTGTTTAGTGACACAAAATATTGGAATGCCGAATTTCCTACTGTTCTTAAGATAAAGAATAAATGAACATAAACTTAATTGGCGGGATTTACTATGGATCTCTAAAGGTTATTAATTTACTCGTCATATTTTTAGTGACGCAAAATAATGGAATGCTGAATTTCCTACGGTTCTTAAGATAAAGAATAAATGAAAATAAACTTAATTGGCGGGATTTACTATGACTCTTTAAACGTTACTAGTTGACTCATCATTTGTTTAGTGACTCAAAATATTGGAATGCCGAATTTCCTACTGTCCTCAAAATAAAGAATATATGAACATGAACTTAAACGGCGGGATTAACTATGACTGACTAATGGCAAAATATTGGAATCCCGAATTCCCTACTGTTCTCAAAATAAAGAATATATGAACATGAACTTAAACGGCGGGATTAACTATGACTGACTAATGGCAAAAAATAGGACTGCCGAATTTCCTTCTGTCCCCAAAATAAAGAACATATGAACATTAACTTAAATGGTGGAATTTACAATGACTCTCTAAAGGTTACTAATTCACTTGTCATTTGTTCAGTGACGCAAAATATTAGATTGCCGAATTCCCTACTGTTCTTAAGATAAAGAATAAATGAACATAAACTTATTTGGCGGGATTTACTATGAATCTCTAAAATTTATTAATTTACTCGTCATATTTTTAGTGATGCAAAATAATGGAATGCTGAATTTCCTACTGTCCCCAAAATAAAGAACATATGAACATTAACTTAAATGGTGGAATTTACAATGACTCTCTAAAGGTTACTAATTCACTTGTCATTTGTTCAGTGACGCAAAATATTAGATTGCCGAATTCCCTACTGTTCTTAAGATAAAGAATAAATGAACATAAACTTATTTGGCGGGATTTACTATGAATCTCTAAAATTTATTAATTTACTCGTCATATTTTTAGTGATGCAAAATAATGGAATGCTGAATTTCCTACTGTCCCCAAAATAAAGAACATATGAACATTAACTTAAATGGTGGAATTTACAATGACTCTCTAAAGGTTACTAATTCACTCGTCATTTCTTTAGTGACGCAAAATATTAGATTGCCGAATTTCCTACTGTTCTTAAGATAAAGAATAAATGAACATAAACTTAATTGGCGGGATTTACTATGAATCTCTAAAGGTTATTTATTCACTCGTCATTTGTTTAGTGACGCAAATTATTAGATTGCCGAATTTCCTACGGTTCTTAAGATAAAGAATAAATGAAAATAAAGTTAAATGGCAGGATTTACTATGACTCTTTAAACGTTACTGATTGATTCGTCATTTGTTTACTGACGCAAAATATTGGAATGCCGAATTTCCTACTGTCCTCAAAATAAAAAATATATGAACATTAACTTAAATGGTGGAATTTACAATGACTCTCTAAAGGTTACTAACTCACTCGTCATTTGTTTAGTGACGTAATATATTAGATAGCCGAATTTCCTACTGTTCTTAAGATAAAAAATAAATGAACATAAACTTAATTGGCGGGATTTACTATGACTCTCTAAACGTTACTTTTTGACTCGTCATTTGTTTAGTGACTCAAAAGATTGGATTCCCGAATTTCCTACTGTTCTCAAAATAAAGAATGTATGAACATGAACTTAAACGGCGGGATTAACTATGACTGACTAATGGCAAAATATTGGATTCCCGAATTCCCTACTGTTCTCAAAATAAAGAATATATGAACATGAACTTAAACGGCGAGATTAACTATGACTCACTTATGGCAAAATATAGGTTTGCCGAATTTCCTACTGTCCCCAAAATAAACAACATGTGAACATCAACTTAAATGGTGGAATTTACAATGACTCTCTAAAGGTTACTAACTCACTCCTCATTTGGTTAGTGACGTAAAATATTGGATAGCCGAATTTCCTACTGTTCTTAAGATAAAGAATAAATGAAAATAAAGTTAAATGGCGGGATTTACTATGACTCTCTAAACGTAACTAACTGACTCGTCATTTGTTTAGTGACACAAAATATTGGAATGCCGAATTTCCTACTGTCTTCAAAATAAAGAACATATGAACATTAACTTAAATGGTGGCATTTACAATGACTCTCTAAAGGTTACTAATCCACTCTTCATTTGCTTAGTGACGAAAAACATTGAAATACCGAATTTCCTGCTGTCCTCAAAATAAGAAATATATGAACATGAACTTAAATGGCGGTATTTGCTATGATACTCTAAAGGTTATTATATAACTCATAATTTTTTAGTGATTCAAAATATTGGATTCCCGAATTTCCTACTTTTCTCAAAATAAAGAATATATGAACATTAACTTAAATGGTGGAATTTACAATGACTCTCTAAAGGTTACTAACTCACTCGTCATTTGTTTAGTGACGTAATATATTGGATAGCCGAATTTCCTACTGTTCTTAAGATAAAGAATAAATGAACATAAACTTAATTGGCGATATGTACTTCGACTCTCTAAAGGTAAATGATTGACTCGTCATTTGTTTAGTGACGAAAATAATGGATTCCCGAAATTCCTAATGTCCTCAAGATAAAGAATATATGAACATAAACTTAAACGGCGGGATTTACTGTGACTCTCTAAAGGTTACTGATAAATTCGTCATTTGTTTAGTGACGCAAAATATTGGATTCCCGAATTTCAAACTGTTCTTAAGGTAAAGAATATATGAACATAAACTTAAACGGCGGGATTAACTATGACTGACTAATGGCAAAATATGGGACTGCCGAATTTCTTACTGTCCCCAAAATAAAGATCATATGAACATTAACTTAAATGGCGGTATTTGCTATGACTTTCTAAAGGTTATTAATTGACGCGTCATTTTTTTAGTGACGCAAAATATTGGAATGCCGAATTTCCTACTGTCCCCAAAATAAAGAACATATGAGCATTAACTTAAACGGCGGGATTAACTATGACTGACTAATGGCAAAATATAGGACTGCCGAATTTCCTACTTTCCTCAAAATAAAGAATATATGAATATAAACTTAAATGGTGGAATTTACAATGACTCTCTAAAGGTTACTAATTCACTCGTCATTTATTTAGTGACGCAAAGTTATGGAATGCCGAATTTCGTACTGTCCTCAAAATAAAGAATATATGAACATAAACTTAAACGGCGGGATTTACTGTGACTCTCTAAAGGTTAATTATTAACAGACTATTGGAATCTCGAATTTCCTATTATCCTCAAAAAAAAAGAATATATGAACATAAACCTAAATAGCAGGATTTACTGTGACTCTCTAAAGGTTAATGATTGACTCGTCATTTTTTTAGTGACGTAAAATATTGGATTCCCGAACTTCCTACTGTCCTCAAAATAAAGAACATATGAACATTAACTTAAATGGTGGAATTTACAATGACTCTCTAAAGGTTACTAATTCACTTGTCATTTGTTCAGTGTCGCAAAATATTAGATTGCCGAATTCCCTACTGTTCTTAAGATAAAGAATAAATGAACATAAACTTAATTGGCGGGATTTACTATGACTCTCTAAACGTAACTAACTGACTCGTCATTTGTTTAGTGACACAAAATATTGGAATGCCGAATTTCCTACTGTCTTCAAAATAAAGAACATATGAACATTAACCTAAATGGTGGCATTTACAATGACTCTCTAAAGGTTACTAATCCACTCTTCATTTGCTTAGTGACGAAAAACATTGAAATACCGAATTTCCTGCTGTCCTCAAAATAAGAAATATATGAACATGAACTTAAATGGCGGTATTTGCTATGATACTCTAAAGGTTATTATATAACTCATAATTTTTTAGTGATTCAAAATATTGGATTCCCGAATTTCCTACTTTTCTCAAAATAAAGAATATATGAAATTAACTTAAATGGTGGAATTTACAATGACTCTCTAAAGGTTACTAACTCACTCGTCATTTGTTTATACGTAATATATTGATAGCCGAATTTCCTACTGTTCTTAAGATAAAGAATAATGAAATAAATTAATTGGGGATATGTACTTCGACTCTCTAAGGTAAATGATTGACTCGTCATTTGTTTAGTGACGAAAATATATTCCCGAAATTCCTAAGTCCTCATAAAGAATATATGAAAAAACTTAAACGGCGGGATTACTGTGACTCCTAAAGGTTACTGATAAATTCGTCATTTGTTTAGTGACGCAAAATATTGGATTCCCGAATTTCAAACTGTTCTTAAGGTAAAGAATATATGAACATAAACTTAAACGGCGGGATTAACTATGACTGACTAATGGCAAAATATGGGACTGCCGAATTTCTTACTGTCCCCAAAATAAAGATCATATGAACATTAACTTAAATGGCGGTATTTGCTATGACTTTCTAAAGGTTATTAATTGACGCGTCATTTTTTTAGTGACGCAAAATATTGGAATGCCGAATTTCCTACTGTCCCCAAAATAAAGAACATATGAGCATTAACTTAAACGGCGGGATTAACTATGACTGACTAATGGCAAAATATAGGACTGCCGAATTTCCTACTGTCCTCAAAATAAAGAATATATGAATATAAACTTAAATGGTGGAATTTACAATGACTCTCTAAAGGTTACTAATTCACTCGTCATTTATTTAGTGACGCAAAGTTATGGAATGCCGAATTTCGTACTGTCCTCAAAATAAAGAATATATGAACATAAACTTAAACGGCGGGATTTACTGTGACTCTCTAAAGGTTAATTATTAACAGACTATTGGAATCTCGAATTTCCTATTATCCTCAAAAAAAAGAATATATGAACATAAACCTAAATAGCAGGATTTACTGTGACTCTCTAAAGGTTAATGATTGACTCGTCATTTTTTTAGTGACGTAAAATATTGGATTCCCGAACTTCCTACTGTCCTCAAAATAAAGAACATATGAACATTAACTTAAATGGTGGAATTTACAATGACTCTCTAAAGGTTACTAATTCACTTGTCATTTGTTCAGTGTCGCAAAATATTAGATTGCCGAATTCCCTACTGTTCTTAAGATAAAGAATAAATGAACATAAACTTAATTGGCGGGATTTACTATGACTCTCTAAACGTAACTAACTGACTCGTCATTTGTTTAGTGACACAAAATATTGGAATGCCGAATTTCCTACTGTCTTCAAAATAAAGAACATATGAACATTAACTTAAATGGTGGCATTTACAATGACTCTCTAAAGGTTACTAATCCACTCTTCATTTGCTTAGTGACGAAAAACATTGAAATGCCGAATTTCCTGCTGTCCTCAAAATAAGAAATATATGAACATGAACTTAAATGGCGGTATTTGCTATGATACTCTAAAGGTTATTATATAACTCATAATTTTTTAGTCACTCAAAATATTGGATTCCCGAATTTCCTACTGTCTTCAAAATAAAGAACATATGAACATTAACTTAAATGGTGGCATTTACAATGACTCTCTAAAGGTTACTAATCCACTCTTCATTTGCTTAGTGACGAAAAACATTGAAATGCCGAATTTCCTGCTGTCCTCAAAATAAGAAATATATGGACATGAACTTAAATGGCGGTATTTGCTATGATACTCTAAAGCTTATTATATAACTCATAATTTTTTAGTGATTCAAAATATTGGATTCCCGAATTTCCTACTTTTCTCAAAATAAAGAATATATGAACATTAACTTAAATGGTGGAATTTACAATGACTCTCTAAAGGTTACTAATTCACTCGTCATTTGTTTAGTGACGCAAAATATTAGATTGCCGAATTTCCTACTGTTCTTAAGATAAAGAATAAATGAACATAAACTTAATTGGCGGGATTTACTATGGATCTCTAAAGGTTATTAATTTACTCGTCATATTTTTAGTGACGCAAAATAATGGAATGCTGAATTTCCTACGGTTCTTAAGATAAAGAATAAATGAAAATAAACTTAATTGGCGGGATTTACTATGACTCTTTAAACGTTACTAGTTGACTCATCATTTGTTTAGTGACTCAAAATATTGGAATGCCGAATTTCCTACTGTCCTCAAAATAAAAAATATATGAACATAAACTTAAATGGCGGTATTTGCTATGACACTCTAAAGGTTATTATATAACTCGTAATTTTTTAGTGACTCAAAAGATTGGATTCCCGAATTTCCTACTGTCCTCAAAATAAAGAACATATGAACATGAACTTAAACGGCGGGATTAACTATGACTGACTAATGGCAAAATATTGGAATCCCGAATTCCCTACTGTTCTCAAAATAAAGAATATATGAACATGAACTTAAACGGCGGGATTAACTATGACTGACTAATGGCAAAAAATAGGACTGCCGAATTTCCTACTGTCCGCAAAATAAAGAATATATGAATATAAACTTAAATGGTGGAAATTACTATGACTCTCTAAAGGTTACTAATCCACTCGTCATTTGTAATGGAATGCCGAATTTTGTACTGTCCTCGAAATAAAGAATACATATATGAACATAAACGTAAACGGCGGGATTATCTTTGACTGACTAATGGCAAAATATAGGATTGCCGAATTTCCTTCTGTCCCCAAAATAAAGAACATTAGAACATTAACTTAAATGGTGGAATTTACAATGACTCTCTAAAGGTAACTTTTCCACTCGTCATTTGTTTAGTGACGCAAAATATTAGATTGCCGAATTTCCTACTGTTCTTAAGATAAAGAATAAATGAACATAAACTTAATTGGCGGGATTTACTATGACTCTCTAAACGTTATTAATTTACTCGTCATATTTTTAGTGATGCAAAATAATGGAATGCTGAATTTCCTACTGTCCCCAAAATAAAGAACATATGAACATTAACTTAAATGGTGGAATTTACAATGACTCTCTAAAGGTTACTAATTCACTTGTCATTTGTTCAGTGACGCAAAATATTAGATTGCCGAATTCCCTACTGTTATTAAGATAAAGAATAAATGAACATAAACTTATTTGGCGGGATTTACTATGAATCTCTAAAATTTATTAATTTACTCGTCATATTTTTAGTGATGCAAAATAATGGAATGCTGAATTTCCTACTGTCCCCAAAATAAAGAACATATGAACATTAACTTAAATGGTGGAATTTACAATGACTCTCTAAAGGTTACTAATTCACTCGTCATTTCTTTAGTGACGCAAAATATTAGATTGCCGAATTTCCTACTGTTCTTAAGATAAAGAATAAATGAACATAAACTTAATTGGCGGGATTTACTATGAATCTCTAAAGGTTATTTATTCACTCGTCATTTGTTTAGTGACGCAAATTATTAGATTGCCGAATTTCCTACGATTCTTAAGATAAAGAATAAATGAAAATAAAGCTAAATGGCGGGATTTACTATGACTCTTTAAACGTTACTGATTGATTCGTCATTTGTTTACTGACGCAAAATATTGGAATGCCGAATTTCCTACTGTCCTCAAAATAAAAAATATATGAACATTAACTTAAATGGTGGAATTTACAATGACTCTCTAAAGGTTACTAACTCACTCGTCATTTGTTTAGTGACGTAATATATTAGATAGCCGAATTTCCTACTGTTCTTAAGATAAAGAATAAATGAAGATAAACTTAATTGGCGGGATTTACTATGACTCTCTAAACGTTACTTGTTGACTCGTCATTTGTTTAGTGACTCAAAAGATTGGATTCCCGAATTTCCTACTGTTCTCAAAATAAAGAATGTATGAACATGAACTTAAACGGCGGGATTAACTATGACTGACTAATGGCAAAATATTGGATTCCCGAATTCCCTACTGTTCTCAAAATAAAGAATATATGAACATGAACTTAAACGGCGAGATTAACTATGACTCACTTATGGCAAAATATAGGTTTGCCGAATTTCCTACTGTCCCCAAAATAAAGAACATGTGAACATCAACTTAAATGGTGGAATTTGCAATGACTCTCTAAAGGTTACTAACTCACTCCTCATTTGGTTAGTGACGTAAAATATTGGATAGCCGAATTTCCTACTGTTCTTAAGATAAAGAATAAATGAAAATAAAGTTAAATGGCGGGATTTACTATGACTCTCTAAACGTAACTAACTGACTCGTCATTTGTTTAGTGACACAAAATATTGGAATGCCGAATTTCCTACTGTCTTCAAAATAAAGAACATATGAACATTAACTTAAATGGTGGCATTTACAATGACTCTCTAAAGGTTACTAATCCACTCTTCATTTGCTTAGTGACGAAAAACATTGAAATACCGAATTTCCTGCTGTCCTCAAAATAAGAAATATATGAACATGAACTTAAATGGCGGTATTTGCTATGATACCCTAAAGGTTATTATATAACTCATAATTTTTTAGTGATTCAAAATATTGGATTCCCGAATTTCCTACTTTTCTCAAAATAAAGAATATATGAACATTAACTTAAATGGTGGAATTTACAATGACTCTCTAAAGGTTACTAACTCACTCGTCATTTGTTTAGTGACGTAATATATTGGATAGCCGAATTTCCTACTGTTCTTAAGATAAAGAATAAATGAACATAAACTTAATTGGCGATATGTACTTCGACTCTCTAAAGGTAAATGATTGACTCGTCATTTGTTTAGTGACGAAAATAATGGATTCCCGAAATTCCTAATGTCCTCAAGATAAAGAATATATGAACATAAACTTAAACGGCGGGATTTACTGTGACTCTCTAAAGGTTACTGATAAATTCGTCATTTGTTTAGTGACGCAAAATATTGGATTCCCGAATTTCAAACTGTTCTTAAGGTAAAGAATATATGAACATAAACTTAAACGGCGGGATTAACTATGACTGACTAATGGCAAAATATGGGACTGCCGAATTTCTTACTGTCCCCAAAATAAAGATCATATGAACATTAACTTAAATGGCGGTATTTGCTATGACTTTCTAAAGGTTATTAATTGACGCGTCATTTTTTTAGTGACGCAAAATATTGGAATGCCGAATTTCCTACTGTCCCCAAAATAAAGAACATATGAGCATTAACTTAAACGGCGGGATTAACAATGACTGACTAATGGCAAAATATAGGACAGCCGAATTTCCTACTGTCCTCAAAATAAAGAATATATGAATATAAACTTAAATGGTTGAATTTACAATGACTCTCTAAAGGTTACTAATTCACTCGTCATTTATTTAGTGACGCAAAGTTATGGAATGCCGAATTTCGTACTGTCCTCAAAATAAAGAATATATGAACATAAACTTAAACGGCGGGATTTACTGTGACTCTCTAAAGGTTAATTATTAACAGACTATTGGAATCTCGAATTTCCTATTATCCTCAAAAAAAAGAATATATGAACATAAACCTAAATAGCAGGATTTACTGTGACTCTCTAAAGGTTAATGATTGACTCGTCATTTTTTTAGTGACGTAAAATATTGGATTCCCGAACTTCCTACTGTCCTCAAAATAAAGAACATATGAACATTAACTTAAATGGTGGAATTTACAATGACTCTCTAAAGGTTACTAATTCACTTGTCATTTGTTCAGTGTCGCAAAATATTAGATTGCCGAATTCCCTACTGTTCTTAAGATAAAGAATAAATGAACATAAACTTAATTGGCGGGATTTACTATGGATCTCTAAAGGTTATTAATTTACTCGTCATATTTTTAGTGACGCAAAATAATGGAATGCTGAATTTCCTACGGTTCTTAAGATAAAGAATAAATGAAAATAAACTTAATTGGCGGTATTTGCTATGACACTCTAAAGGTTATTATATAACTCGTAATTTTTTAGTGACTCAAAAGATTGGATTCCCGAATTTCCTACTGTCCTCAAAATAAAGAACATATGAACATGAACTTAAACGGCGGGATTAACTATGACTGACTAATGGCAAAATATTGGAATCCCGAATTCCCTACTGTTCTCAAAATAAAGAATATATGAACATGAACTTAAACGGCGGGATTAACTATGACTGACTAATGGCAAAAAATAGGACTGCCGAATTTCCTACTGTCCGCAAAATAAAGAATATATGAATATAAACTTAAATGGTGGAAATTACTATGACTCTCTAAAGGTTACTAATCCACTCGTCATTTGTAATGGAATGCCGAATTTTGTACTGTCCTCGAAATAAAGAATACATATATGAACATAAACGTAAACGGCGGGATTATCTTTGACTGACTAATGGCAAAATATAGGATTGCCGAATTTCCTTCTGTCCCCAAAATAAAGAACATTAGAACATTAACTTAAATGGTGGAATTTACAATGACTCTCTAAAGGTAACTTTTCCACTCGTCATTTGTTTAGTGACGCAAAATATTAGATTGCCGAATTTCCTACTGTTCTTAAGATAAAGAATAAATGAACATAAACTTAATTGGCGGGATTTACTATGACTCTCTAAACGTTATTAATTTACTCGTCATATTTTTAGTGATGCAAAATAATGGAATGCTGAATTTCCTACTGTCCCCAAAATAAAGAACATATGAACATTAACTTAAATGGTGGAATTTACAATGACTCTCTAAAGGTTACTAATTCACTTGTCATTTGTTCAGTGACGCAAAATATTAGATTGCCGAATTCCCTACTGTTATTAAGATAAAGAATAAATGAACATAAACTTATTTGGCGGGATTTACTATGAATCTCTAAAATTTATTAATTTACTCGTCATATTTTTAGTGATGCAAAATAATGGAATGCTGAATTTCCTACTGTCCCCAAAATAAAGAACATATGAACATTAACTTAAATGGTGGAATTTACAATGACTCTCTAAAGGTTACTAATTCACTCGTCATTTGTTTAGTGACGCAAAATATTAGATTGCCGAATTTCCTACTGTTCTTAAGATAAAGAATAAATGAACATAAACTTAATTGGCGGGATTTACTATGACTCTCTAAACGTTACTAGTTGACTCGTCATTTGTTTAGTGACTCAAAAGATTGGATTCCCGAATTTCCTACTGTTCTCAAAATAAAGAATGTATGAACATGAACTTAAACGGCGGGATTAACTATGACTGACTAATGGCAAAATATTGGATTCCCGAATTCCCTACTCTTCTCAAAATAAAGAATATATGAACATGAACTTAAACGGCGAGATTAACTATGACTCACTTATGGCAAAATATAGGTTTGCCGAATTTCCTACTGTCCCCAAAATAAAGAACATGTGAACATCAACTTAAATGGTGGAATTTACAATGACTCTCTAAAGGTTACTAACTCACTCCTCATTTGGTTAGTGACGTAAAATATTGGATAGCCGAATTTCCTACTGTTCTTAAGATAAAGAATAAATGAAAATAAAGTTAAATGGCGGGATTTACTATGACTCTCTAAACGTAACTAACTGACTCGTCATTTGTTTAGTGACACAAAATATTGGAATGCCGAATTTCCTACTGTCTTCAAAATAAAGAACATATGAACATTAACTTAAATGGTGGCATTTACAATGACTCTCTAAAGGTTACTAATCCACTCTTCATTTGCTTCATGCCGAATTTCCTGCTGTCCTCAAAATAAGAAATATATGAACATGAACTTAAATGGCGGTATTTGCTATGATACTCTAAAGGTTATTATATAACTCATAATTTTTTAGTGATTCAAAATATTGGATTCCCGAATTTCCTACTTTTCTCAAAATAAAGAATATATGAACATTAACTTAAATGGTGGAATTTACAATGACTCTCTAAAGGTTACTAACTCACTCGTCATTTGTTTAGTGACGTAATATATTGGATAGCCGAATTTCCTACTGTTCTTAAGATAAAGAATAAATGAACATAAACTTAATTGGCGATATGTACTTCGACTCTCTAAAGGTAAATGATTGACTCGTCATTTGTTTAGTGACGAAAATAATGGATTCCCGAAATTCCTAATGTCCTCAAGATAAAGAATATATGAACATAAACTTAAACGGCGGGATTTACTGTGACTCTCTAAAGGTTACTGATAAATTCGTCATTTGTTTAGTGACGCAAAATATTGGATTCCCGAATTTCAAACTGTTCTTAAGGTAAAGAATATATGAACATAAACTTAAACGGCGGGATTAACTATGACTGACTAATGGCAAAATATGGGACTGCCGAATTTCTTACTGTCCCCAAAATAAAGATCATATGAACATTAACTTAAATGGCGGTATTTGCTATGACTTTCTAAAGGTTATTAATTGACGCGTCATTTTTTTAGTGACGCAAAATATTGGAATGCCGAATTTCCTACTGTCCCCAAAATAAAGAACATATGAGCATTAACTTAAACGGCGGGATTAACTATGACTGACTAATGGCAAAATATAGGACTGCCGAATTTCCTACTGTCCTCAAAATAAAGAATATATGAATATAAACTTAAATGGTGGAATTTACAATGACTTTCTAAAGGTTACTAATTCACTCGTCATTTATTTAGTGACGCAAAGTTATGGAATGCCGAATTTCGTACTGTCCTCAAAATAAAGAATATATTAACATAAATTTAAACGGCGGGATTTACTGTGACTCTCTAAAGGTTAATGATTGACTCGTCATTTGTTTAGTGACGTAAAATATTGGATTCCCGAACTTCCTACTGTCCTCAAAATAAAGAACATATGAACATTAACTTAAATGGTGGAATTTACAATGACTCTCTAAAGGTTAATGATTGACAGACTATTGGAATCTCGAATTTCCTATTATCCTCAAAAAAAAAAATATATGAACATAAACCTAAATAGCAGGATTTACTGTGACTCTCTAAAGGTTAATGATTGACTCGTCATTTGTTTAGTGACGTAAAATATTGGATTCCCGAACTTCCTACTATCCTCAAAATAAAGAACATATGAACATTAACTTAAATGGTGGAATTTACAATGACTCTCTAAAGGTTACTAATCCACTCTCATGCTAGTGACGAAAAACATGAAATGCCAATTTCCTGCTGTCCTCAAAATAAGAAATATATGAACATGAACTTAAATGGCGGTATTTGCTATGATACTCTAAAGGTTATTATATAACTCATAATTTTTTAGTGACTCAAAATATTGGATCCCCAATTTTCCTACTTTTCTCAAAATAAAAATATATGAACATTAACTTAAATGGTGGAATTTACAATGACTCCTAAAGGTTACTGATTCACTCGTCATTTGTTCAGTGTCGCAAAATATTAGATTGCCGAATTCCCTACTGTTCTTAAGATAAAGAATAAATGAACATAAACTTAATTGGCGGGATTTACTATGACTCTCTAAACGTAACTAACTGACTCGTCATTTGTTTAGTGACACAAAATATTGGAATGCCGAATTTCCTACTGTCTTCAAAATAAAGAACATATGAACATTAACTTAAATGGTGGCATTTACAATGACTCTCTAAAGGTTACTAATCCACTCTTCATTTGCTTAGTGACGAAAAACATTGAAATGCCGAATTTCCTGCTGTCCTCAAAATAAGAAATATATGAACATGAACTTAAATGGCGGTATTTGCTATGATACTCTAAAGGTTATTATATAACTCATAATTTTTTAGTGACTCAAAATATTGGATTCCCCAATTTTCCTACTTTTCTCAAAATAAAGAATATATGAACATTAACTTAAATGGTGGAATTTACAATGACTCTCTAAAGGTTACTAATTCACTCGTCATTTGTTTAGTGACGCAAAATATTAGATTGCCGAATTTCCTACTGTTCTTAAGATAAAGAATAAATGAACATAAACTTAATTGGCGGGATTTACTATGGATCTCTAAAGGTTATTAATTTACTCGTCATATTTTTAGTGACGCAAAATAATGGAATGCTGAATTTCCTACGGTTCTTAAGATAAAGAATAAATGAAAATAAACTTAATTGGCGGGATTTACTATGACTCTTTAAACGTTACTAGTTGACTCATCATTTGTTTAGTGACTCAAAATATTGGAATGCCGAATTTCCTACTGTCCTCAAAATAAAAAATATATGAACATAAACTTAAATGGCGGTATTTGCTATGACACTCTAAAGGTTATTATATAACTCGTAATTTTTTAGTGACTCAAAAGATTGGATTCCCGAATTTCCTACTGTCCTCAAAATAAAGAACATATGAACATGAACTTAAACGGCGGGATTAACTATGACTGACTAATGGCAAAATATTGGAATCCCGAATTCCCTACTGTTCTCAAAATAAAGAATATATGAACATGAACTTAAACGGCGGGATTAACTATGACTGACTAATGGCAAAAAATAGGACTGCCGAATTTCCTACTGTCCGCAAAATAAAGAATATATGAATATAAACTTAAATGGTGGAAATTACTATGACTCTCTAAAGGTTACTAATCCACTCGTCATTTGTAATGGAATGCCGAATTTTGTACTGTCCTCGAAATAAAGAATACATATATGAACATAAACGTAAACGGCGGGATTATCTTTGACTGACTAATGGCAAAATATAGGATTGCCGAATTTCCTTCTGTCCCCAAAATAAAGAACATTAGAACATTAACTTAAATGGTGGAATTTACAATGACTCTCTAAAGGTAACTTTTTCACTCGTCATTTGTTTAGTGACGCAAAATATTAGATTGCCGAATTTCCTACTGTTCTTAAAATAAAGAATAAATGAACATAAACTTAATTGGCGGGATTTACTATGACTCTCTAAACGTTATTAATTTACTCGTCATATTTTTAGTGATGCAAAATAATGGAATGCTGAATTTACTGTTCTTAAGATAAAGAATAAATGAACATAAACTTAATTGGCGGGATTTACTATGAATCTCTAAAGGTTATTAATTTACTCGTCATATTTTTAGTGACGCAAAATAATGGAATGCTGAATTTCCTACTGTCCCCAAAATAAAGAACATATGAACATTAACTTAAATGGTGGAATTTACAATGACTCTCTAAAGGTTACTAATCCACTCGTCATTTGTTTAGTGACGGAAAATATTGAAATGCCGAATTTCCTACTGTCCTCAAAATAAAAAATATATGAACATAAACTTAAATGGCGGTATTCGCTATGACACTCTAAAGGTTATTATATAACTCGTAATTTTTTAGTGACTCAAAATATTGGATTCCCGAATTTCCTATTGTTCTCAAAATAAAGAAAATATGAACATGTACTTAAACAGCGGGATTAACTATGACTGATGTAATGATCAAAATGTGAGTAGCCTCCTGTTGGAGCGCCAAAATTGTTATGTACATGCTTGTACGAATCGGTGGCGGACTAAGGTGGTGTTTAAGTTGCTCTCGGAGTCGGGAATGCCTAGCAGGGCGGGACCCTCTGGAAACGTAGCTTTTTCGGTTTGGGGTGGGTTTTTGCTGGAAACCTGTCCCTACATTAACAAAAATTAAATTTAAGGATCCCTTCAGAAACTACCAAAAAATATGACTAAAAAAAAATAAAATAAAAAAAAACATGGTCAAAGAAACATAATAGTAGCAAAGTCAAAACAAAGCAACAAAATCATTGAAAGCTTGAGGGAAGTTTTTAATATTATTACAGCGAATCATGCGGAATCCAAGATGACGACGGATCCGCCCGCTCTTTACCCAACCCTACCTATGATTTTCATTGCGGATATTTAATCTGAAAATCCCTTAGACGTTTAGATCATCTGACTTTTGTATTGCCACATCACCAACAAAATTACATTAATTTCTCATGTTGATTTTCAAATAAACAAAATTCATTTAATTTTTGCAGTAAATTTCAGGCTTAAATTAACTGACATTATTTAAAAAAAAAATGGCAGTTTGCTTGAACTTAAAATTAATGTTATATTAAGAATAGTAGCTTATGGCATTAGGAAGATAAAAAAACATAATTACGGAATTAATGGATATACATTTATACATTTTTAGTTTTAAACATTTTTTTTTGTTTGAATTATTTCTTGTGTAACTGTCTATGATCTTTATTTTCTCTTCATGTGCAAATATGTAAGTTATTCGAGAAGTGATAAACGAAATTCAATGACCTACATACAGTAAATCAGCTGTTCATAATTGAGTGAGGAAAGAACTGAATATTTAAGAGCGAGCTTAAGAGCATAAACTGTATCGAACTAGAAAGGAATGCAAATAATAGAAGTAAACGGAGATAATCATTTGGATCAGATCACGAATGGTTTAGGGATGGAAGTAAATCTAAATCGAAACCGTTTTACTAAATCCATAAGATTATCATAACAACATGGGGAGGTATTAAAGTTTGGTAAACGTTATAACTCACGTGCTTGTATTCATATAATGTTGTTTTTATCCAGCGGTGAAAGGCCTTCCAACGATGTCTTGGTAATTTAATTTGATTACTCCATTATTAATTATTTTGATTTTTTTTTTTTTTTTCACTTATATAATTGGCATAGTTTTCTTTTAGTTCGATGCTTTGGTTTTCACTCAGAGGTTAATTATTAGAAATATAGGTAATCAAATAAATTTATGAAACAAAAATTAGGAATTTAATAGAGAATCAAAAGTTTACTAGTGACCCGTTGCGCTTACATTTACTTTAAACAGTTACGTATACATATGCTTTTACAAACATATGAATGCGCTTATAAGCGTACAGAGGCGTATTTACATCATTTTATAAAAAGGGGGAAAAAAATTATAATAATTATTAATATAATTATTAATATTGAACTGGTATTAGCAAAATAAGCATTATTTTATAATTGGTGATCACACGAAGAGATTAATTAAATCATCACAGATACACACTCTCTTGAGCTTAACAAAAAAAAAAGAATTTCTATTGAATAGGGATTCCGGGGAATTAAAACCCGATCTTCATTTGTTGAATTCAAACTGTGAACTGATTTTATCTAAATAATATTTGGTTGAAGGAAGTCTTAAAGTCTATGGGGCACATATTTGGTGGTGGGAATTTATGTCTAGTTCTATCAGCATACATGCATCGTACTGATAGCTTGGGGTTAAATCTATTTAAATCAAGGCCTGCGTTGGCCGTTAGATGCTTAGCTAAATGCATCGGCTGATAAAAATTACATATATTGTTTTTTAAAATATTTTTATGTCTACAAATACAGTGTTTAATCTTAAACATTCTGCAAAGGGCCAGCAAAGGTTATAGTTTGTAGTCTTCTGGTTACATTTATTTTTCTTATAACATATATTATTACTATTATAACTAATACCATTGCTATTATTAAAGAAGCATGACCAGTTACGTGATGGAAATTTAATCCTAAGATTTTTTTTTTTAAAGATTTTAATTCAATTTTCAATCTTTCAAGTTCTGCTGTGTGGTTTAACAAATTATTTCCTACTGGATCCCAGATTATCTTCGGAACCTCGCTAATATCCCCTATATGAGATGTTGCGATTGCTTGATAAGACTCTGACTGGATGCTGTGATGAGCGACTAATATTTTGTCTTCTGTTCTATCAGTGCAATCTGACCTGATGCTAAAAATGCCTTGCTCTGGAATATCTATTACTTCCTGTTGTACGCTACCACATTGCACTCTAACCTTTGAATAGGGTGAAACTTTAAATAGCCAGCTACTTCTGCTCTCTAGCTCGATCCAATAGGATCTTAAGTCAACTATCGTTTTATAGACACAGTTAGATTTCATATTTTGCTTAAATGGTGTGATTTCACATGCGTTGTCATTGGCACTACTCCAAGGCCAACTTCCTTCACACACTCTTTTATTAGTTTGCCACGTCTGACATTTATTTAAGGTGGATTTGGTCATTAGATGATAGGAGTCTATTTCAAAATTATAGACTAAATACTCGCTATTTACCTGTACCATTATCATCTGATCATTACTAATCCTAACTGGCACTGGGATTATTCTATATAGAAGAGATGGATGCCTATCAAATAATGGGAATTTCACGTTAATTATCAACATTCTATCAACTACTAGATTGCACTGGTCTTCAAAACTGTACAATTTTTTACATATCTCCCTCATTTTAACTATCAACTTGTCACCCTTATTGAGCATTTCAAAATACGCCGTCATATCATAATATACAATATGATCCCATGAGGAAGACACTATTTCTACCTCAACCATTGGATCTAAATATAATGCGGCTATTGTATTCATCTTTTTTATCTTACTTCTTGGCTTATTTTTCTCCACCACAGCTCCATTTGACACTTGGCAAAGCAGCATTAGCATGACCAAAACCATTAACATTACTTGTTTTGGTATTCCTGGCAATATGCAACCTCTTGTTTTTCGCGAACGCGTTTCTTCCTCTTCGCTTTGTTTGCACCAAGAATCGGACAAATCTTACTAATTGGTCTTGTAATCGACCCTTCCTGTAGTTTTCTCTTCACTACCCCAACTTTCTTGTCGCGGCCATTGAATACTTCTTCAATTTTTCGAAAAGACCAGCTTACAGGATGACAATTTTTACATGATAAATTTTTGTTATTGACTCCAAATCTCTTCAGGTGGCATTTCATAGATTCGTTCCTAGCTAAAGAAACACCTCCGAAGCGAGGTCCTGCCGGGGGGGTAAATTCAACATTGTTATCTGTTTCTATTTTACCTTTATCTATTTCACAGATCGTTGTCGCGATTATGGAATTGTTTACTTTTGACTTTGTCGTTCCTGATACAATCCATCCAAACTGTGTATTCAAGCCTAACAAACCGTCAATCCTTGCAACCCCACTTTTTACAATACGGGTATACACATCTACTCCCAGTATTAGATCTACCCGACCAGGCATATAAAACTTAGGATCGGCTAACACGTACGATTTCCATTTTGACATATCTACCTTTGCTTCTTTTTCTGGAAGAGCAGTCATTAATTTTGGCAGTACAATTGCCTCAACATAAAGAAGCTTTTTCCACGGTTCCCGCACTTTCATTGCCAGCTTCACTTTGTACTTTGATGTACTTGTCTTGGTTGACGAAACTCCGCTTATCTCCGTGTGTGCCTTTATTTTCGGCAACTTTAAAATCTGAGCTGCTTCCTCAGACACGATAGTGCTCTGTGACCCACTATCAATTAAGGCTCTTAGGGTCTCATACCCTCCATTTACTGCCTTTACTTTTATTAGTGCGGTAGCCAACAGTGCAGGCTGTGCTGTCACACATGTATTCACTTTCTCCCTTTTTTCACTAAAGTGGAGTAAAGTATGGTGCCCTCTATTGCACAATGAACAAACAACTTCATTGATGCATCTTTTATTGCTTGAATGCTTCAAGCACCTTGTGCATAATTGCACTTTTTTGGCTATTTCGACCCTTTCTATTGGTGTCAAGCCTTTGAATTTGTAGCACTGAAATGTGCTATGCCCGGCAACTTTGCAAATCGGACAGCTTTCTCTAAACGCCGTGTTTGCCATTTTTTGCACCGGTTTTCTTTCGTCTTTTTTAATGGAACTTAGAGAACAATATCTTTGCTCCAAATATTCCAAGACATCAGATAGCAATTGTATCTGCTTTGTCTTTTTTACTTGTCTCTCATAGAGCTGAAGCCTCTCTATCCAATTTCCTAAGTATAAGTTGCGCGAATATCACGTCAACTTCATCGGACAAATTAGATTTAACTTTAATCAAGTGTATTGACTCATTTACCGTGTCAATCACTCCCTTAATATGTTTTGCGGATTCGATGTTGATTACCGGTAATTCAACTATCCGGTTTAATTGCTCGGAAAATATCCTACAATGATTTTCATACCGCTTGGTTAGCAAATCCCAAGCAGCGTTATAATTATCTGCCGAGCCCGACAATAAATGAGCTACCATGCTCCTCGCTTCTCCCCGTAACGCGGATTTTAAATAATTAAATTTCAGAGCAGTACTTAAATCCTCTCTTCGATCGATTAATTCTAAAAATAGCTCCGCAAATATGTCCCACTCTTTCGGTTCTCCGAAAAACGTGGGTACCTGAATTTTTGGTAATACCGGCAGTTCCTCTCTAAGGCCAACATTCTCGACTTTAACTCCTACCGGTTTATTAATACCTTCCTCTAACGCCCCTAGAGTATTCTGTATATCGAACTCTAGCTCCTGTAAGGCATCTTCAAATTCCTTATTCGATGCAAACTTCTGGTACAGTTCCTCTACCTTATTTTGTACCCTTTGCCATACAAAATTAATTTTATTTCTATGTATCTTAAACATTTCTATCTTCCTCTCCCCTATGTCTCCATTCACCTTCTCCAGATATTCCCGAAGTTGGTGAACTCTTTCCTCAAATTCCTTTTTGAAACTCCTATCTACCGTGTCCGAATCCACTTTGGCAATGGCTGCTTTACTTGTTCCTGGTCTAACGTCTACTTCAACGACAGTTAACTTGCTAGTGCCTGCCTTGGCTATTTCAACGGCTCTACTTTTTAATTTCGAGATAATGGCTAGGGCATCCTCCACCCGCTTATTATTAAAGTAATCATGATCGATTACTCCAATTTTAAGCAACAAATTATGATTCCCTACCCACTGACTTTCTATTCCATCTAACTCTTTCAATACTTCGCTAGTTATCCCATTAGCGTCTAGCGTCTCTAAAAACCTCAATCTATCCATCAACTTCGACTGCTTCTCTAACAACGCAATAGTTTTTTTCTGATAACATGTTTCTTTTTTTTTTCAAATATTAAAAATAATTAAAATTATAATAATAAAAATAATTAAAATTATAATAATAAAAATAATAATAATATTACAAAAAAACGTAAAAATAAACAATATTATCTTATCTGTTGCTGCTGCTGATGATGGCGTCGTCCCTCCTTCTTGGTGTAGTTTTGCCGATGTTTGTTGGTCGGCTGTATTGACTTTTCACGTCCCACTCGTCTTGTTGGTAGTTCTTCTTCTACCACTGAGCTTCCTTCAACTTCACTGTAACTTTCACTGCAACATTCACTGAACTGTCACTGGAACTGTTCTTCGACTATTATAGTCTCTTCTTTTTGCTTCGCTACTTTAAATTTTTGTAGCCACTGAAACAATTTTTAATATCCGTCGCGAGTTTTACCCGTTTTTTTTTTTCAGTTCGATATCAGCTTCGAACACGCCACACTTTCATAAATTCGTCCCGATCGTTCTGCAATTGCTCCACAGCAAACTGCCTTTTAACTTCGGACGCACTTTTTTTTGTTCTAAAATTTATATTATACTCCGCTCCTTACCACTGCACTATGGGAAAAAATTACGATATCTTGGCATTAATCAAATTTTTTTGTTGTCTCAAATCGCCAAACAAATATTTTTTCCCAATTCTAAATTCATTAGATAGAATCAAAATATTTTTTTTTAATTTTTGTTGACTACCCCTATTATTTGATAATTTTACAAAGTCAGCTGATTTAGAGTTGCATTGCAGCGTGAAAAAGCGCGCCAAATAGATCGCAACTTTTCAGCTGTATTAAATTTGTTTGTTAATCGCATAAATTAAAAGTTACTATGGAAAAAGTTAATAAAGGTATGTGTAATAAGTGTCCGAAGTGATTTTGTATACTTCTGTGTGTTTGTGTAACTGTGCAATGTGTTGTTCATTCGTATTTTTAGCTTAACCCTAACAAATATGTTTGTGTTCTGTGGAGTATTACTTTAACAGTCCTCGCTAGACCTCGGCAGTTTTACTTAAGGGTAATTAACTAAACCTTATATTATAAGGTCCAATTAATAACTTTTGCCCGTTTTTGCCCCTTTTCCTGAAAATTGACATGTTGTAGGTGCGCTTAAGTTTAGACGCTCAGTGCTGCTCGAAATTTGGAGCTGCAACAACCGCCAAGAAGACGCTGTAATATCGTTTATTGCCGAATCTTTTAACAACAATGTGAATGAAGATCTTCAAAAAATTATCCAAAAAGAAGAAAAAGAAAGTTAGCATCAGAGCTCGCGTCAAAGGAAAATTACGAAACTCCACTCTTAATACACGCTGCTTCGATTTCGGCAAGGAAATCGAATGAAAAAGATGTTGCTTTCTTATTAAACAAAACTACGGGTGATGAAGGACTTAACATTAGCGATGTTAGAAAAAAACTTGAAGCAAATCCGCTGAACCCAATCAGCCCGGAAAGAGCGTTGGCGTTCCTCATAGAAAATGGGTTGACGAAACAGCAATACATAAACATCAAATTGTTGAATAAACAGCATGGATCTGATATTTATCCTCCGTATCTAGAAGTTGTGAAAGCCAAGCTAAAATGCAGACCATTCGGAATCCGTATTTCCGAAACAAAAGCGGAAGTTTCTTTACAACATGTAATGGTCGAACTGCTTAATTTTGTTTTTTTTTTTTTTAAATCGCTAATTGGGCGCGAATAAGAAAAATTCTCGCATGCGATTTAAGGCGATGTATTTGTTGTCATAAAGGCGTTACTTCGATTGCAATAGATTTTTTTTGGCAGTGATCGCAGCTCACTTCAGGAGTTAAAAGAGAGAGAGCTTTAATTTGGTAGTGGTTATAAAAGACAGTGTACCAACTGCAGACGGCCTTTTTTAATTCTAAAACCACTCTCAGAAGTTACCAACGGCTAAGTACAGGCTAAGAAGAAAAGAAAAAAATAGAGCGCAAATAAATACAAAAGCAAAACTTAACACAAGTGATTTACTGGGAAGTAAATTCAATATCAGGATTTTTATTGATTTCTCTTCGATTGTCTGGCCCTAAGAAAGTGGTGTAGCCGCTCATATATATTTACAAGTCGGATAAACATAAAACTGCTTTCACAGGTATGTCGCATATCACTATATGCAAACCTTAGGAATTCTTATAAAATTGTTTTCTTGTCAGCAGAAATCACAGCAGTTGTGATAGGAGTTTCCTACACACTTTCATAGTGGGATAGAAAAGCTAAGAGAAAGACGCAAATTACATAATTTGATGTCTGCTGATGAAAATTATATAAACTTCTGTACGCTGCGGATTGAAATCTACAAGGAATCGGCCAACCTACCCAACCTTGAAGATTTGGCAGTGTAGTATTCAGTGTTAATTTTCTTTGTGCCCACGTGTTTTTTTTATATACAATGCAAAGCTACATACAGGCATATAGTTATAAAGAAACTTAAAGAATATTTGGAAAGAAAAAAAAACATGAGTGAAAACTATTAAGAATCGAAAAAAAAAAAATATAAATTTTTTTTTGTCTTAACCTAGAAAGCACGTGTATAGAATTTTTTTTTTTTTTTTGTTAAGCTCGAGAGAGTGAGTATCTGTGATGATTTAATTAATCTCTTCGTGTGATCACCAATTATAAAATAATGCTTATTTTGCTAATACCAGTTCAATATTAATAATTATATTAATAATTATTATAATTTTTTTCCCCCTTTTTATAAAATGATGTAAATACGCCTCTGTACGCTTATAAGCGCATTCATATGTTTGTAAAAGCATATGTATACGTAACTGTTTAAAGTAAATGTAAGCGCAACGGGTCACTAGTAAACTTTTGATTCTCTATTAAATTCCTAATTTTTGTTTCATAAATTTATTTGATTACCTATATTTCTAATAATTAACCTCTGAGTGAAAACCAAAGCATCGAACTAAAAGAAAACTATGCCAATTATATAAGTGAAAAAAAAAAAAATCAAAATAATTAATAATGGAGTAATCAAATTAAATTACCAAGACATCGTTGGAAGGCCTTTCACCGCTGGATAAAAACAACATTATATGAATACAAGCACGTGAGTTATAACGTTTACCAAACTTTAATACCTCCCCATGTTGTTATGATAATCTTATGGATTTAGTAAAACGGTTTCGATTTAGATTTACTTCCATCCCTAAACCATTCGTGATCTGATCCAAATGATTATCTCCGTTTACTTCTATTATTTGCATTCCTTTCTAGTTCGATACAGTTTAAGCTCTTAAGCTCGCTCTTAAATATTCAGTTCTTTCCTCACTCAATTATGAACAGCTGATTTACTGTATGTAGGTCATTGAACTTCTTTTATCACTTCTAGAATAACTTACATATTTCCACATGAAGAGAAAATAAAGATCATACACAGTTACACAAGAAATAATTCAAACAAAAAACAAAAAAAATGTTTAAAACTAAAAATGTATAAATGTATATCTATTAATTCCGTAATTATATTCTTTTTATCTTCCTAATGCCATGAGCTATTATTCTTAATATAACATTAATTTTAAGTTCAAGCAAACTGCCACTTTTTTTTTTGTTAAATAATGTCAGTTGATTTAAGCCTGAAATTTACTGCAGAAATTAAATGAATTTTGTTTATTTGAAAATCAACATGAGAAATTAATATAATTTTGTTGGTGATGTGGCAATACAAAAATCAGATGATCTAAACGTTTAAGGGATTTTCAGATTAAATATCCGCAATGAAAATCATAGGTAGGGTAGGGTAAAGAGCGGGCGGATCCGTTGTCATCTTGGATTCCGCATGATTCGCTGTAATTAATATTAAAAACTCCCCCCAAGCTTTCAACAATTTTGTTGCTTTGTTTTGACTATACTACTATTATGTTCCTTTGACCATTTTTTTTATTTTTATTTTTTTTAGTCATATTTTCTGGTAGTTTCAGAAGGGATCCTTAAATTTAATTTTTGTTAATGTAGAGACAGGTTTCCAGCAAAAACCCACCCCACACCGAAAGAGCTACGGTTCCAGAGGGTCCCGCCCCGCTAGGCATTCCCGACTCCGAGAGCGACTTAAACACCACCTTAGTCCGCCACCGATTCGTACAAGCATGTACATAACAATTTTGGCGCTCTAACAGGAGGCTACTCACATTTGAACATTACAAACACTTACTGGATCATACTACGGACCGTATTTTTACTATGCAAGAGGAGGTTCTCGAGACTTTATCGGACATATCGTATTGTAAATTAATAGTTAGCCATGGATTTGATGGTTCAACAGGCCAAAGCTGCTACAAACAAAAATTTGTCAAATTCTTACTAACGGCAAAAAATAGCAAGTGCAACTCTTCATATTTAGACACACTTGGTAAAGGAAAAAAATTATAGGGGTCAAATTGAAAAAACAAAAAAAATCCGAAATTAAATTAAAATCTGACGAACATCCAAAAAAAAATTCATGTCTCTAGCTCATTATTTTGAATTAATGCCAAAAAAATTGGATTTTTTCCCATAGTGCACTGGTGGGGAAAACAGGAGTTTTTTATTTTGCTACCTTTAGCTGGTCTTAGCATTTACTGCGTAGCATAAGATCACAGACTTTAAGGAGCTGGTTCACCTCTTTGTCTCTTACCACTGGTGGGGGAAAACAACAGAGTTTCTTTTTACTCGAAGGACCAAAAATGAATAGGGATCCGGCTCGAAGGACCAAAAATGAATAGGGCTTCCGGGGAGAGGAAAAATTAAAACCCGATCTTCATTTGTTGAATTCAAAATGTGAACTGATTTTATTTAAATAATATTTGGTTGGAAGAAGTCTTAAAGTCTATGGGGCACATATTTGGTGGTGGGAATTTATGTCTAGTTCTATCAGCATACATGCATCGTACTGATAGCTTGGGGTTAAATCTATTTAAATCAAGGCCTGCGTTGGCCGTTAGATGCTTAGCTAAATGCATCGGCTGATAAAAATATACTCACAGCATGTGAGCTGCATTATATTCAAACAATACTTTATTATTTTTGTGCGCTGTACTTTTATCTCGTACTTAGTTCAGAAAATTTATGTATATGTTTTTAAAATATTTCTATGTCTACAAATACAGTGTTTAATTTTAAACATCTATACACGAGCTTTCTAGGTTAAGATAAAAAAAAATTTATATTTTTCAATTCATAATAGTTTTTACTCATGTTTTTTTTTTGCCAAATATTCTTTAAGTTTCTATATACATATATGCCTGTATGTAGCTTTGCACTGTATAAAAAAAACACGTGGGCACAAAGAAAATTAACACTGAATACTACACTGCCAAATCTTCAAGGTTGGGTAGATTGGCCGTTTCCTTGTAGATTTCAATCCGCAGCGTACAGCCGTTTATATAATTTTCATCAGCAGACATAAGATTAGGTAATTCGCGTCTTTCTCTTGGCTTTTCTATCCCACTATGAAAGTTTGTAGGCAACTCCTATCACAACTGCTGCGATTTCTGCTGACAAGAAAAGAAATTTATAAGAATTCCTAAGGTTTGCATATGATATGCGACATACCTGTGAAAGCAGTTTTACGTTTATCCGACTTGTAAGTATATATGAGCGGCTACACCACTTTCTTAGGGCCAGACAATCGAAGAGAAATCAATAAAAATCCTGATATTGAATTTACTTCCCAGTAAATCACTTGTGTTAAGTTTTTCTTTTGTATTTATTTGCGCTCTATGAATATTGGAAAAACTGAATTTCCCAATGAGGAAAATTTTAGCACGTGGTTTTTTTCTTTTCTTCTTAGCCTGTACTTAGCCGTTGGTAACTTCTGAGAGTGGTTTTAGAATTAAAAAAGGCCGTCTGCAGTTGGTACACTGTCTTTTATAACCACTACCAAATTAAAGCTCTCTCTCTTTTAACTCCTGAAGTGAGCTGCGATCACTGCCAAAAAAAATCTATTGTAATCGATGTAACGCCCTCTATGACAACAAATACATCGCCTTAAATCGCATGTGAGAATTTTTCTTATTCGCGCCCAATTAGCGATTTAAACAAAACAAAATTAAGCAGTTCGACCATTACACCATCCAATAATATAACAACATTAGGCGGCATATTAGCGGAAATTATTGTCGAATATCTTTAGCATGGAAGGTACCAATTTTTTTTCCGTTATATTCTTCTAATTGATAAAAGCTATTTCCTAATTTCTTTCTCACTCTACATTTTACAAATTGTTTACCCAATTTGGCATTAAAGTTCTGACTAAATTTACTTTGTGCAAAATTTCTTCTGAACACCTCATCTCCTTCTTTAAATGATACTGGCTTTGACCTAAGATTATACTGAGAAACATTTCTATCATAGGCTTGTTTTATGTGTTTTTGAATATCTTTACGCATCAGCGCTAAATTATCTTCTCTATGCAAGGGAATTAAGGGCTCCTCTAAAAGTGCTAAATTTTTCAGTAATCTATAATCTGTACCGTGTGTAATCATATCCAGCCCGAATAGAGCTCGATATGGAGAACAGCCTAGTGACTGATGTAATCCAGAACGCAACGCACAAGAAATACTTGAAATATTTTTATCCCACTCGGTCTGATATTTTTCTAGATAAGAACGAACTGCAGCCAACAGAGATCGATTTACGCGTTCTGCTGCATTACATTGTGGAGAATATAGTGCGGTGTATACATGAGTTATACCTAATTTTGTAAGAAAAGCATTAAAATCATTAGCTTTAAACTGCACTCCGTTGTCACTAACAATTGTCTCCGGCACTCCAAAACTATGAAATATGTTTTTCAACAAAAACTCGATAATTGTTGCTGTAGTAAATTTTTTTAATGGAAGCAACCAGTGAAACTTACTAAAATGATCTAGTACTATCAACAAACCGATATGGCCATTCTTACTTCTGGGATATGGGCCTAGTAGATCTATATACAGACGTTGAAATGGTCGACAAGTCCAGGTGCATTGTCCCATAGGTGGCCGAAGCGTGAAATTTGGGGCTTTTGTTTCTTTACATGTGTCGCAGCCTCTTATATAATAGCGTATATCATTAGCTAAACCTGGCCAAATAGATTTCTTCGTATGCGTGAGATCGTTTTATGCATACCTCCATGAGCAGAAGTGACACTATCATGGCCCTGTTTTATTACCTCTA
>JBAMCD010000055.1:0-170710 GCA_037075365.1 Drosophila emarginata | reverse complement strand
GGAAATAACGTCAGGAGCTGCACAAGGATCTATTCTTGGACCAGACCTCTGGAACGCTAGCTACGACGAAATCCTAAAAATAGAAATGCCGGATTCTACACACCTAGTTGGATACGCTGCTGACATCGCAGCAATAATTACAGCGAGAGACACCAGAGAGGCCCAGCTAAAACTAAATCAAGTCATGATCCGAACTCGATGGTGGCTCGAAAAACAGGGACTACAACTCGCAACTGAAAAGACAGAAGTAATTCTGTTGACACGAAAACGCATACCAACAGAGATAGCACTGTGTGTAGGTTCACAAAGAATGATGACTCGCAGCACAGTCAAGTATCTAGGACTGAACCTCGACTCCAAACTTTCGTATTGGGCACAGATAAAATATGCGACTACCAAAGCTGCTCAGATTTCAAGTCACCTCAGCAAATTGATGGCAAATGTAGGAGGGCCCTTGTTTTACAAGAGAAAACTTATAATGGAAACAACACAAGCCATACTGCTTTACGGGAGTGAAATATGGGCAGACGAACTGAAGTCAGAAAGTAAATGTAGAACACTGGCTACAGTACAGCGAACAGCAGCTCTACGCGTGGCGTCCGCATATCGCACGGTATCAGGAGCTGCCGTATTGGTAATAAGCAGCACAATACCAATAGACCTATTAGCATGGGAACGGAAAAGATTATGGGAGCTTAAAAATGTGCGGGACAGAGACCTATACAGAAAGACTATACGCCTGCAAACCCTTGAAGAATGGCAAAAGAGATGGGATGAAGAGACAGTTGCAAGATGGACAAAAACACTTATTTCGAATGTAAGTGTCTGGGTTAACAGAAAGCACGGGGAAATTAATTATTACACCACTCAGGTGCTATCCGGACATGGATACTTTAGAAAATATCTTTACACTATACGCAAAGCTGATAGCCCTTACTGCATGTATTGCAGCGGCGATATTTGGACGATGTCGATCCTCCATTTTTTTTGTCCCAAATGGGGCAGAGAACGAGAAGAAGTAAGGAAACTCGCTGGCGTTCTTAACGTAGGAAATCTGATAAGTACAATGCTTAAAAGCAAAGAAAACTGGAGCAGCATAAGCCAATATATTGAACATACACTACGCAGAAAAAAGTGTGACCTTGACGCTGCTATAAGCAGCGCAGTTTAGTGAAAAGAGGTGGAAATAGTAAGAGTATTTAGACAGTAAATAAAGGGACCTGGACGCAGGACATAGCAGTGAAATGAAAAAGGGTCCCACCTCGAAGGTTATTGCGGGGTCAATCCCGGTTCCGAGGTGGGGAAATTTACCCCAGAAGAGGAGGTGGTTTAGTCGGTATACGCTAATGTGGAGCCCGACACACCGGTTTTTTTATTTGTTTTTTTTTTTTTTTTTTTTTTTTTTTTTTTTTTTTTTTTTTTTTTTTGTGACGACCTGACCGAAAGTAACGGCCATGTCGGTGCATAATGCATTCCACGGCTACCTCACCCACAAAAATGAAAAGAAAAAAAAAAAAAAAAATCCCCCCACAACACCCCCCCCCAACACAAAAACCCTCACACCCCCCCCTCCCCACAACTCCCCACCCCCCTCTCCCAATCCCAATCCCACAACGCAACACAAAAAACGGCAATGCCCCAACATCAACAGAATCAAAGGCGTCCGACAAGCGAAGCCATCGACATCCGAAAAGAAAGGGAAATCACGGAAACCCAGAAAACAAAACAGGCGCACCCCACGCCGCAACCCCTTCACAGAGGTCCGATGACACCACACCACCGGCAGCAAAGACTGCCTCCCCATCAGTCCACAAAAAAACAAAGAAAGCCTCACGGCAAACGTCTCATCAAAAAAACCACCCAAGAAAAAACAAACCGGCCCACGCGACGCGCGACAGCAGGAAACCATCAAAGAAGAGTATCCGAGCAAACACCTACGTCACACCAGGACAAACGGTCAGTCCGAAGACCAAGACAGGAGCTAACTCTGGAGCTACAAAAGGAAAGAAACAGCAACTTTGCAAGTCAATCAAGGACACGTAAAAGAAACTGCTACAGTCACAGAGCTGACACAAAAGGCAACTGTCGAAATCCGAGACCTACACTCTCACAGAGCCTCAGGAAATAGAGGAAGCTATAAAGCGGACGATCGGGAAAGATGACGAAGAGATTATTATTATTATTACAAAGCCAAACAGCAGAGAGCAACGTCGGGCTTTCGTGACAATGTCTTTGGAGCAGTAAAAGACATCCTTATGGCACAACGGCTAAAAGTCGGGCTAACTAGCTGCAGGGTCCGATCACTGATCGACACAATAAGATGCTTCCGATGCTTCGAATCTGGACACACTCAAACGAACTGTTTGGGCCCTGACAGAAAAGGTCAAGGACTATGCATTAAGGGGAATCGGCCATATCATGAAAGAGTGCCCAAATCCAAGGAAGTGCTGTGTTAGCGTAGAAAAGGGTATAAGCAACACTGATCATCTCCTGGAACTAGTAGTGCTCATCAAGAAAACAGGCTAAATCATGACCCTGATTATCCAGGGAAATATGCATAGGAGTAAGACAGCAGCAGCACTGCTACCTCAAATTATGAGTGAACATAAATTCGAAGTTGCAGTTATCAGCGAGCAATACCAGCACTCCAACCCTTATGACGCGTGGCTAAAAGACAAAACAAAAACAGCTGCTATCTGGATACCAGCAAATAGTAGCTTCCAAATTCACGGCAATGGCAGTAGCCATGGTTTCGTGTGGGTAAAAACGGAAGGATACACCCCGATGAGCTGCTATCTGACACCTAGTGATACGATGGAACAGTTCAAAGAAAAACTAGACGACATCGAGGACACAATTCACAAAATTGGAGGTCGGTTTGTCGTTGCGGGAGACCTAAACGCCAAAGCAGTTGAATGGGGAATGCTTACCACAAACAGCAGAGGCCAGTATATCGTCGAAATGGCTGCGCGACTTGGCCTAATAATAGCAAACCAAGGAAGAACACCAACTTTCAGGAGACTGGGATGCGAGGGCACCATTCCCGATGTAACAATGGTCACCGAGACAATAGCAAGAAACTTGACTCATTGGAAAGTCCTCGAGGATTTTTCCGGCAGTGACCACCAATATATTAGCTTTTGTATGGAAACAACAAATAGCAGGAAAAACGACTACACTAAACAGTGCATACGAAAATGGAATGTTTCGAAACTAAACGAAAGCACATTCCTCTCAAAAATTGACGCAAGTATTATGGCCCAAACTGATCTAAACGTCGAACATGTCATGAGGTGCATTACGCAAGCTTGTCAAGTGGCAATGCCAAAAATCGGTCACACCACAGACAGAAGATCAGTCTACTGGTGGAACGATAAAATTGCACAAATACGCCACAATTGCATACGTGCCCGTCGAAAACTCACTAGAGCCCGGCGACGAGGCCCTGCAACGGATGAAGCCGCAGAATACAAGAGAGAAAAGAAGCACCTAAAATCAGTAATCCACGCCAGCAAACGAAATAAATGGGAAGAGCTCAGAAACGATTTAAACCGCGATCCATGGGGACTTGGCTACAAGCTCGTCATGAGCAAGCTTAAGTCTAGAGAGACCCCTCCATTAATGATCGACACCATCACAGAGAAAATTGTCGACACTCTCTTCCCTCAACACGAAAAGATTCACATCAGAACTAGCCAGACGTCAATTGACCCACCTCCTTTATTTTCAGAGGAAGAATTAAGGAGAGCCGCTCACAAAATGAAGTGCAATAAATCACCAGGCCCAGACGGAGTACCAGCAGAAGTTATAAGACTTCTTGCACAGAAGCGTCCCTATATGCTATTGGATATGTACAACACATGTCTCGGAGAGGGAGTTTTCCCCTCTATTTGGAAGAAACAACGCCTCGTACTGATTAGCAAGGGGAAAGGTGATCCAGCTTCGCCATCAGCATACCGACCTCTTTGTATGCTAAATACAGCAGGAAAGCTCCTGGAAATGTTATTACGACCAAGACTGATAGCAGCAATCACTGAAGACAGACAATATGGTTTCAGACCGGGACGATCTACAATTGATGCAATACAAGACGTTGTTAAAAGTGCGGAGGCTACGCAACAGGGCAACAACTTCTCCAGAAGATAGTTCTACTGGCCACATTCGACGTCAAAAACGCCTTTAGCAGTGTTCGATGGGCTAATATTATTGGAGCGCTTGAAAATAGATGCAACATACCAAAATATTTAGCCAACATTATCCGAAGCTATCTTAGTGACCGGCAGCTGCTGTACGATACATCCACCGGTATGAAGAACAAGGAAATAACGTCAGGAGCTGCACAAGGATCTATTCTTGGACCAGACCTCTGGAACGCTAGCTACGACGAAATCCTAAAAATAGAAATGCCGGATTCTACACACCTAGTTGGATACGCTGATGACATCGCCGCAATAATTACAGCGAGAGACACCAGAGAGGCCCAGCTAAAACTAAATCAAGTCATGATCCGAACTCGATGGTGGCTCGAAAAACAGGGACTACAACTCGCAACTGAAAAGACAGAAGTAATTCTGTTGACACGAAAACGCATACCAACAGAGATAGCACTGTGTGTAGGTTCACAAAGAATGATGACGCGCAGCACAGTCAAGTATCTAGGACTGAACCTCGACTCCAAACTTTCGTATTGGGCACAGATAAAATATGCGACTACCAAAGCTGCTCAGATTTCAAGTCACCTCAGCAAATTGATGGCAAATGTAGGAGGGCCCTTGTTTTACAAGAGAAAACTTATAATGGAAACAACACAAGCCTTACTGCTTTACGGGAGTGAAATATGGACAGACGAACTGAAATCAGAAAGTAAATGTAGAACACTGGCTACAGTACAGCGAACAGCAGCTCTACGCGTGGCGTCCGCATATCGCACGGTATCAGGAGCTGCCGTATTGGTAATAAGCAGCACAATACCAATAGACCTATTAGCATGGGAACGGAAAAGATTATGGGAGCTTAAAAATGTGCGGGACAGAGACCTATACAGAAAGACTATACGCCTGCAAACCCTTGAAGAATGGCAAAAGAGATGGGATGAAGAGACAGTTGCAAGATGGACAAAAACACTTATTTCGAATGTAAGTGTCTGGGTTAACAGAAAGCACGGGGAAATTAATTATTACACCACTCAGGTGCTATCCGGACATGGATACTTTAGAAAATATCTTTACACTATACGCAAAGCTGATAGCCCTTACTGCATGTATTGCAGCGGCGATATTTAAATTTTTATTTGTCCCAAATGGGGCAGAGAACGAGAAGAAGTAAGGAAACTCGCTGGCGTTCTTAACGTAGGAAATCTGATAAGTACAATGCTTAAAAGCGAAGAAAACTGGAGCAGCATAAGCCAATATATTGAACATACACTACGCAGAAAAAAGTGTGACCTGCTATAAGCAGCGCAGTTTAGTGAAAAGAGGTGGAAATAGTAAGAGTATTTAGACAGTAAATAAAGGGACCTGGACGCAGGACATAGCAGTGAAATGAAAAAGGGTCCCACCTCGAAGGTTATTGCGGGGTCAATCCCGGTTCCGAGGTGGGGAAATTTACCCCAGAAGAGGAGGTGGTTTAGTCGGTATACGCTAATGTGGAGCCCGACACACCGGTTTTTTTATTTGGTGACGACCTGACCGACGGTGCATAATGCACTTTTCCTGGCGGTGGGCTCGAAGGGGGACCAAATCACACTGAGTATGATGAGAACACCTACCTCACCAACAAGAAAAGAAAAAAAAAAAGCAGAAAAATCAATCCGATGGATCAAAGTTGCTGGCAAATAGCGAAAGTGCTCCCATACTACACTACAACTGGAACACTAATAATAATGAACTCCTGTCGATTAAAGACCCAACGAGCTTCGCCCTCATCGCCGAACTCGGGGCCCCTGTTCGAGTATAGGGGAAGGGAACAAAAGGAGAAACGGGAATGCCCGACAAAGAAACATCAACAGAGAGTCAAGAGGCGTTTCCGATAAGGAAGCCATCGACGTTATCCGAAATTATAGGAAGATGGGAAATCAGGGAAACCCAGAAAAACATGAGAACAGAGCGCACCCACTTTACAATTGACCGCTAAACCCCTTTCACAGAGGTTCCAGATGACACCACACCTATTTTGACCGGCAGCAAAAGACTAGCCTCTAGCCCAGTCAGTCAGCTGGACAAAGAAAACAAGAGGAGAGAGCCTGCAGCGGGCAAACGGTACTCATCGAAGAAAAAGCCAGCCCAGATTGAAAAGGATCAAAAACAACGAAAAAATAAATAAAAACAAAGAGCCAAACGGCCCACGCGAACGCGCTGATGCAGGCTAGTGAAACCATCAGAAGGAAGTAGTTATTCCGATTGCTGAAACACCTACGCTCCAACAAAAACCAGAAGACGCTAGTTACAATACGGTCAGTCCGGAAGACCAAGACAGGAGCTATACTTCTGGAGCTAGCAAAAGGTGGAAAGAAACAGCAACTTTGCAAGTCAATCAAGGACACGTAAAAGAAACTGCTACAGTCACAGAGCTGACACAAAAGGCAACTGTCGAAACCGAGACCTGGACACTCTCACAGAGCCTCAGGAAATAGAGGAAGCTATAAAGCGGACGATCGGGAAAGATGACGAAGAGATTAAGATTAATCTGCAAAGCCAAACAGCAGAGAGCAACGTCGGGCTTTCGTGACAATGTCTTTGGAGCAGTAAAAGACATCCTTATGGCACAACGGCTAAAAGTCGGGCTAACTAGCTGCAGGGTCCGATCACTGATCGACACAATAAGATGCTTCCGATGCTTCGAATCTGGACACACTAAACGAACTGTTTGGGCCCTGACAGAAAAGGTCAAGGACTATGCATTAAGTGTGGCAAATCAGGCCATATCATGAAAGAGTGCCCAAATCCAAGGAAGTGCTGTGTAGCGTAGAAAAGGGTATAAGCAACACTGATCATCTCCCTGGAACTAGTAGTGCTCATCAAGAAAACAGGCTAAATTATTATTATTATTATACAGGGAAATATGCATAGGAGTAAGACAGCAGCAGCACTGCTACCTCAAATTATGAGTGAACATAAATTCGAAGTTGCAGTTATCAGCGAGCAATACCAGCACTCCAACCCTTATGACGCGTGGCTAAAAGACAAAACAAAAACAGCTGCTATCTGGATACCAGCAAATAGTAGCTTCCAAATTCACGGCAATGGCAGTAGCCATGGTTTCGTGTGGGTAAAAACGGAAGGATACACCCCGATGAGCTGCTATCTGACACCTAGTGATACGATGGAACAGTTCAAAGAAAAACTAGACGACATCGAGGACACAATTCACAAAATTGGAGGTCGGTTTGTCGTTGCGGGAGACCTAAACGCCAAAGCAGTTGAATGGGGAATGCTTACCACAAACAGCAGAGGCCAGTATATCGTCGAAATGGCTGCGCGACTTGGCCTAATAATAGCAAACCAAGGAAGAACACCAACTTTCAGGAGACTGGGATGCGAGGGCACCGTTCCCGATGTAACAATGGTCACCGAGACAATAGCAAGAAACTTGACTCATTGGAAAGTCCTCGAGGATTTCTCTGGCAGTGACCACTAATATATTAGCTTTTGTATGGAAACAACAAATAGCAGGAAAAACGACTACACTAAACAGTGCATACGAAAATGGAATGTTTCGAAACTAAACGAAAGCACATTCCTCTCAAAAATTGACGCAAGTATTATGGCCCAAACTGATCTAAACGTCGAACATGTCATGAGGTGCATTACGCAAGCTTGTCAAGTGGCAATGCCAAAAATCGGTCACACCACAGACAGAAGATCAGTCTACTGGTGGAACGATAAAATTGCACAAATACGCCACAATTGCATACGTGGCCGTCGAAAACTCACTAGAGCCCGGCGACGAGGCCCTGCAACGGATGAAGCCGCAGAATACAAGAGAGAAAAGAAGCACCTAAAATCAGTAATCCACGCCAGCAAACGAAATAAATGGGAAGAGCTCAGAAACGATTTAAACCGCGATCCATGGGGACTTGGCTACAAGCTCGTCATGAGCAAGCTTAAGTCTAGAGAGACCCCTCCATTAATGATCGACACCATCACAGAGAAAATTGTCGACACTCTCTTCCCTCAACACGAAAAGATTCACATCAGAACTAGCCAGACGTCAATTGACCCACCTCCTTTATTTTCAGAGGAAGAATTAAGGAGAGCCGCTCACAAAATGAAGTGCAATAAATCACCAGGCCCAGACGGAGTACCAGCAGAAGTTATAAGACTTCTTGCACAGAAGCGTCCCTATATGCTATTGGATATGTACAACACATGTCTCGGAGAGGGAGTTTTCCCCTCTATTTGGAAGAAACAACGCCTCGTACTGATTAGCAAGGGGAAAGGTGATCCAGCTTCGCCATCAGCATACCGACCTCTTTGTATGCTAAATACAGCAGGAAAGCTCCTGGAAATGTTATTACGACCAAGACTGATAGCAGCAATCACTGAAGACAGACAATATGGTTTCAGACCGGGACGATCTACAATTGATGCAATACAAGACGTTGTTAAAAGTGCGGAGGCTACGCAACAGGGCAACAACTTCTCCAGAAGATAGTTCTACTGGCCACATTCGACGTCAAAAACGCCTTTAGCAGTGTTCGATGGGCTAATATTATTGGAGCGCTTGAAAATAGATGCAACATACCGAAATATTTAGCCAACATTATCTTAGTGACCGGCAGCTGCTGTACGATACATCCACCGGTATGAAGAACAAGGAAATAACGTCAGGAGCTGCACAAGGATCTATTCTTGGACCAGACCTCTGGAACGCTAGCTACGACGAAATCCTAAAAATAGAAATGCCGGATTCTACACACCTAGTTGGATACGCTGATGACATCGCCGCAATAATTACAGCGAGAGACACCAGAGAGGCCCAGCTAAAACTAAATCAAGTCATGATCCGAACTCGATGGTGGCTCGAAAAACAGGGACTACAACTCGCAACTGAAAAGACAGAAGTAATTCTGTTGACACGAAAACGCATACCAACAGAGATAGCACTGTGTGTAGGTTCACAAAGAATGATGACGCGCAGCACAGTCAAGTATCTAGGACTGAACCTCGACTCCAAACTTTCGTATTGGGCACAGATAAAATATGCGACTACCAAAGCTGCTCAGATTTCAAGTCACCTCAGCAAATTGATGGCAAATGTAGGAGGGACCTCTTGTTTTACAAGAGAAAACTTATAATGGAAACAACACAAGCCATACTGCTTTACGGGAGTGAAATATGGACAGACGAACTGAAATCAGAAAGTAAATGTAGAACACTGGCTACAGTACAGCGAGTAGCAGCTCTACGCGTGGCGTCCGCATATCGCACGGTATCAGGAGCTGCCGTATTGGTAATAAGCAGCACAATACCAATAGACCTATTAGCATGGGAATGGAAAAGATTATGGGAGCTTAAAAATGTGCGGGACAGAGACCTATACAGAAAGACTATACGCCTGCAAACCCTTGAAGAATGGCAAAAGAGATGAGATGAAGAGACAGCTGCAAGATGGACAAAAACACTTATTTCGAATGTAAGTGTCTGGGTTAACAGAAAGCACGGGGAAATTAATTATTACACCACTCAGGTGCTATCCGGACATGGATACTTAAGAAAATATCTTTACACTATACGCAAAGCTGATAGCCCTTACTGCATGTATTGCAGCGGCGATATTTGGACGATGTCGATCACACCATTTTTATTTGTCCCAAATGGGGCAGAGAACGAGAAGAAGTAAGGAAACTCGCTGGCGTTCTTAACGTAGGAAATCTGATAAGTACAATGCTTAAAAGCGAAGAAAACTGGACCAGCATAAGCCAATATATTGAACATACACTACGCAGAAAAAAGTGTGACCTTGAAGCTGCTATAAGCAGCGCAGTTTAGTGAAAAGAGATGGAAATAGTAAGAGTATTTAGACAGTAAATAAAGGGACCTGGACGCAGGACATAGCAGTGAAATGATGGTCAGTCCCGGTTCCGGTTTTTTATTTGGTGACGACCTGACCGACGGTGCATAATGCATTCCACTTACCTCACCCAAAAAAAATTATTATTATTATTATTATTATTATTATTATTATTATTATTATTATTATTATTATTATTATTATTTATATATATTATTATTAAAAATTTTATATTAATACTGCCGAAACGGATTTCAGGTTAATGCTGCAATTGCCCCCGTCCCGTTAAAACTGTGGCTAGTCTTCAAGTACGTTCCAATCACGTCACCATAAAAGTGGCATCACAGGTGCAGTTGAGGTGACTCATGCTTAACACCAGTCCTGGCTCTGAACATGGACTCCCATAAGGACCCATGTCAACCCTCGCGTGGACCTCACTGCTTGCAAAGGGACCCACGGGGATAATAAAAGGTAACTGTGTTCACGTGTGCGGATAGCGGCTCGAAGCGGGGACCAAATCACACTGAGTATGATGAGAACACCTCCCCCAACAACAATTGATAATGGAATAGACAAAAGCAGAAAAATCAATCCGATGGATCAAAGTTGCCTAGGGGCACAAAATAGCGAAAGTGCTCCCATAGCTAACACTACAACTGGAACACTGAATAATAAGATGGAACTCCTGTCGGAATTAAAAGAACACCAGAGACGAGCTTCGCCCCTCATCGCCGAACTGGAGACGTCAGAGGTGCCGGAAACAGAATCCAACCCCTGCTCTCCTCGTATGGAGTCTATATATAGATTAAGACAGCTGGAGGAATCCACGTTGGACAACTGCTTAGAAACACTAAAGAAGATGAAACGGGCAATAGCCCGACAAACAAACATCAACAGAGATGTTCAAGATGGCGTTTCCGAACTAAGCGAAGCCATCGACGTTATCCGAAATTATAGGAAGATGTGGAAATCAGCGGAAACCCAGAAAAAACATGTAGAACAGAGCGCACCCACTTTACAATTGACCGCTAAACCCCTTTCACAGATGGTTCCAGATGACACCACACCTATTTTGACCGGCAGCAAAAGACTAGCCTCTAGCCCAGTCATGTCAGCTGTGACAAAGAAAACAAGAGGTAGAGAGCCTGCAGCGTGGCAAACGGTTACTCATCGAAGAAAAAAGCCAGCCCAGATTGAAAACGGTATCGAGAAAACAACGGAAAAAATAAATAAAAACAAAGAGCCAAACGGCCCACGCGAACGCGCTGATGCAGTGCTAGTGAAACCATCAGAAGGAAGTAGTTATTCCGATGTGCTGAAACACCTACGCTCCAACATAAAACCAGAAGACGCTGAGGTTACAATACGGTCAGTCCGGAAGACCAAGACAGGAGCTATACTTCTGGAGCTAGCAAAAGGTGGAAAGAAACAGCAACTTTGCAAGTCAATCAAGGACACGTAAAAAGAAACTGCTACAGTCACAGAGCTGACACAAAAGGCAACTGTCGAAATCCGAGACCTGGACACTCTCACAGAGCCTCAGGAAATAGAGGAAGCTATAAAGCGGACGATCGGGAAAGATGACGAAGAGATTAAGATTAATCTTGCAAAGCCAAACAGCAGAGAGCAACGTCGGGCTTTCGTGACAATGTCTTTTGGAGCAGTAAAAGACATCCTTATGGCACAACGGCTAAAAGTCGGGCTAACTAGCTGCAGGGTCCGATCACTGATCGACACAATAAGATGCTTCCGATGCTTCGAATCTGGACACACTCAAACGAACTGTTTGGGCCCTGACAGAAAAGGTCAAGGACTATGCATTAAGTGTGGCAAATCAGGCCATATCATGAAAGAGTGCCCAAATCCAAGGAAGTGCTGTGTTAGCGTAGAAAAGGGTATAAGCAACACTGATCATCTCCCTGGAACTAGTTAGTGCTCATCAAGAAAACAGGCTAAATCATGACCCTGATTGTCCAGGGAAATATGCATAGGAGTAAGACAGCAGCAGCACTGCTACCTCAAATTATGAGTGAACATAAATTCGAAGTTGCAGTTATCAGCGAGCAATACCAGCACTCCAACCCTTATGACGCGTGGCTAAAAGACAAAACGAAAACAGCTGCTATCTGGATACCAGCAAATAGTAGCTTCCAAATTCACGGCAATGGCAGTAGCCATGGTTTCGTGTGGGTAAAAACGGAAGGATACACCCCGATGAGCTGCTATCTGACACCTAGTGATACGATGGAACAGTTCAAAGAAAAACTAGACGACATCGAGGACACAATTCACAAAATTGGAGGTCGGTTTGTCGTTGCGGGAGACCTAAACGCCAAAGCAGTTGAATGGGGAATGCTTACCACAAACAGCAGAGGCCAGTATATCGTCGAAATGGCTGCGCGACTTGGCCTAATAATAGCAAACCAAGGAAGAACACCAACTTTCAGGAGACTGGGATGCGAGGGCACCGTTCCCGATGTAACAATGGTCACCGAGACAATAGCAAGAAACTTGACTCATTGGAAAGTCCTCGAGGATTTCTCTGGCAGTGACCACTAATATATTAGCTTTTGTATGGAAACAACAAATAGCAGGAAAAACGACTACACTAAACAGTGCATACGAAAATGGAATGTTTCGAAACTAAACGAAAGCACATTCCTCTCAAAAATTGACGCAAGTATTATGGCCCAAACTGATCTAAACGTCGAACATGTCATGAGGTGCATTACGCAAGCTTGTCAAGTGGGAATGCCAAAAATCGGTCACACCACAGACAGAAGATCAGTCTACTGGTGGAACGATAAAATTGCACAAATACGCCACAATTGCATACGTGGCCGTCGAAAACTCACTAGAGCCCGGCGACGAGGCCCTGCAACGGATGAAGCCGCAGAATACAAGACAGAAAAGAAGCACCTAAAATCAGTAATCCACGCCAGCAAACGAAATAAATGGGAAGAGCTCAGAAGCGATTTAAACCGCGATCCATGGGGACTTGGCTACAAGCTCGTCATGAGCAAGCTTAAGTCTAGAGAGACCCCTCCATTAATGATCGACACCATCACAGAGAAAATTGTCGACACTCTTTCCCTCAACACGAAAAGATTCACATCAGAACTAGCCAGACGTCAATTGACTCACCTCCTTTATTTTCAGAGGAAGAATTAAGGAGAGCCGCTCACAAAATGAAGTGCAATAAATCACCAGGCCCAGACGGAGTACCAGCAGAAGTTATAAGACTTCTTGCACAGAAGCGTCCCTATATGCTATTGGATATGTACAACACATGTCTCGGAGAGGGAGTTTTCCCCTCTATTTGGAAGAAACAACACCTCGTACTGATTAGCAAGGGGAAAGGTGATCCAGCTTCGCCATCAGCATACCGACCTCTTTGTATGCTAAATACAGCAGGAAAGCTCCTGGAAATGTTATTACGACCAAGACTGATAGCAGCAATCACTGAAGACAGACAATATGGTTTCAGACCGGGACGATCTACAATTGATGCAATACAAGACGTTGTTAAAAGTGCGGAGGCTACGCAACAGGGCAACAACTTCTCCAGAAGATAGTTCTACTGGCCACATTCGACGTCAAAAACGCCTTTAGCAGTGTTCGATGGGCTAATATTATTGGAGCGCTTGAAAATAGATGCAACATACCGAAATATTTAGCCAACATTATCCGAAGCTATCTTAGTGACCGGCAGCTGCTGTACGATACATCCACCGGTATGAAGAACAAGGAAATAACGTCAGGAGCTGCACAAGGATCTATTCTTGGACCAGACCTCTGGAACGCTAGCTACGACGAAATCCTAAAAATAGAAATGCCGGATTCTACACACCTAGTTGGATACGCTGATGACATCGCCGCAATAATTACAGCGAGAGACACCAGAGAGGCCCAGCTAAAACTAAATCAAGTCATGATCCGAACTCGATGGTGGCTCGAAAAACAGGGACTACAACTCGCAACTGAAAAGACAGAAGTAATTCTGTTGACACGAAAACGCATACCAACAGAGATAGCACTGTGTGTAGGTTCACAAAGAATGATGACGCGCAGCACAGTCAAGTATCTAGGACTGAACCTCGACTCCAAACTTTCGTATTGGGCACAGATAAAATATTCGGTTTCCAAAGCTGCTCAGATTTCAAGTCACCTCAGCAAATTGATGGCAAATGTATTTAGTATTTAGGACTGAACCTTGTTCAGCTTGTTTTACAAGAGAAAACTTATAATGGAAACAACACAAGCCTTACTGCTTTACGGGAGTGAAATATGGACAGACGAACTGAAATCAGAAAGTAAATGTAGAACACTGGCTACAGTACAGCGAGTAGCAGCTCTACGCGTGGCGTCCGCATATCGCACGGTATCAGGAGCTGCCGTATTGGTAATAAGCAGCACAATACCAATAGACCTATTAGCATGGGAATGGAAAAGATTATGGGAGCTTAAAAATGTGCGGGACAGAGACCTATACAGAAAGACTATACGCCTGCAAACCCTTGAAGAATGGCAAAAGAGATGAGATGAAGAGACAGCTGCAAGATGGACAAAAACACTTATTTCGAACGTAAGTGTCTGGGTTAACAGAAAGCACGGGGAAATTAATTATTACACCACTCAGGTGCTATCCGGACATGGATACTTTAGAAAATATCTTTACACTATACGCAAAGCTGATAGCCCTTACTGCATGTATTGCAGCGGCGATATCTTGGACGATGTCGATCACACCATTTTTATTTGTCCCAAATGAGGCAGAGAACGAGAAGAAGTAAGGAAACTCGCTGGCGTTCTTAACGTAGGAAATCTGATAAGTACAATGCTTAAAAGCAAAGAAAACTGGACCAGCATAAGCCAATATATTGAACATACACTACGCAGAAAAAAGTGTGACCTTGAAGCTGCTATAAGCAGCGCAGTTTAGTGAAAAGAGATGGAAATAGTAAGAGTATTTAGACAGTAAATAAAGGGACCTGGACGCAGGACATAGCAGTGAAATGATGGTCAGTCCCGGTTCCGAGGTGGGGAAATTTACCCCAGAAGAGGAGGCGGTTTAGTCGGTATACGCTAATGTGGAGCCCGACACACCGGTTTTTTATTTGGTGACGACCTGACCGACGGTGCATAATGCACCTCACCCAAAAAAAAAAAAAAAAAATATTATTATTATTATTATTATATTATTATTATTATTATTATTATTATTATTATTATTATTATTATTATTATTATTATATATATATTATTATTATTATTATTATATATTATTATTATTATTATTATTATTATTATTATTATTATTATTATTATTTTATTATATTAAATTTTAATATTAAATACTGCCGAAACGGCTTCTCACGTTAATGCTCATTCCCCCCCCCCCCAACAACAATTGATAATGGAATAGACAAAAGCAGAAAAATCAATCCGATGGATCAAAGTTGCCTAGGGCACAAAATAGCGAAAGTGCTCCCATAGCTAACACTACAACTGGAACACTGAATAATAAGATGGAACTCCTGTCGGAATTAAAAGAACACCAGAGACGAGCTTCGCCCCTCATCGCCGAACTGGAGACGTCAGAGGTGCCGGAAACAGAATCCAACCCCTGCTCTCCTCGTATGGAGTCTATATAAGATTAAGACAGCTGGAGGAATCCACGTTGGACAACTGCTTAGAAACACTAAAGAAGATGAAACGGGCAATAGCCCGACAAAGAAACATCAACAGAGATGTTCAAGATGGCGTTTCCGAGCTAAGCGAAGCCATCGACCTTATCCGAAATTATAGGAAGATGTGGAAATCAGCGGAAACCCAGAAAAAACATGTAGAACAGAGCGCACCCACTTTACAATTGACCGCTAAACCCCTTTCACAGATGGTTCCAGATGACACCACACCTATTTTGACCGGCAGCAAAAGACTAGCCTCTAGCCCAGTCATGTCAGCTGTGACAAAGAAAACAAGAGGTAGAGAGCCTGCAGCGTGGCAAACGGTTACTCATCGAAGAAAAAAGCCAGCCCAGATTGAAAACGGTATCGAGAAAACAACGGAAAAAATAAATAAAAACAAAGAGCCAAACGGCCCACGCGAACGCGCTGATGCAGTGCTAGTGAAACCATCAGAAGGAAGTAGTTATTCCGATGTGCTGAAACACCTACGCTCCAACATAAAACCAGAAGACGCTGAGGTTACAATACGGTCAGTCCGGAAGACCAAGACAGGAGCTATACTTCTGGAGCTAGCAAAAGGTGGAAAGAAACAGCAACTTTGCAAGTCAATCAAGGACACGTAAAAAGAAACTGCTACAGTCACAGAGCTGACACAAAAGGCAACTGTCGAAATCCGAGACCTGGACACTCTCACAGAGCCTCAGGAAATAGAGGAAGCTATAAAGCGGACGATCGGGAAAGATGACGAAGAGATTAAGATTAATCTTGCAAAGCCAAACAGCAGAGAGCAACGTCGGGCTTTCGTGACAATGTCTTTTGGAGCAGTAAAAGACATCCTTATGGCACAACGGCTAAAAGTCGGGCTAACTAGCTGCAGGGTCCGATCACTGATCGACACAATAAGATGCTTCCGATGCTTCGAATCTGGACACACTCAAACGAACTGTTTGGGCCCTGACAGAAAAGGTCAAGGACTATGCATTAAGATATGGCCTTATCATGAAAGAGTGCCCAAATCCAAGGAAGTGCTGTGTTAGCGTAGAAAAGGGTATAAGCAACACTGATCATCTCCCTGGAACTAGTTAGTGCTCATCAAGAAAACAGGCTAAATCATGACCCTGATTGTCCAGGGAAATATGCATAGGAGTAAGACAGCAGCAGCACTGCTACCTCAAATTATGAGTGAACATAAATTCGAAGTTGCAGTTATCAGCGAGCAATACCAGCACTCCAACCCTTATGACGCGTGGCTAAAAGACAAAACGAAAACAGCTGCTATCTGGATACCAGCAAATAGTAGCTTCCAAATTCACGGCAATGGCAGTAGCCATGGTTTCGTGTGGGTAAAAACGGAAGGATACACCCCGATGAGCTGCTATCTGACACCTAGTGATACGATGGAACAGTTCAAAGAAAAACTAGACGACATCGAGGACACAATTCACAAAATTGGAGGTCGGTTTGTCGTTGCGGGAGACCTAAACGCCAAAGCAGTTGAATGGGGAATGCTTACCACAAACAGCAGAGGCCAGTATATCGTCGAAATGGCTGCGCGACTTGGCCTAATAATAGCAAACCAAGGAAGAACACCAACTTTCAGGAGACTGGGATGCGAGGGCACCGTTCCCGATGTAACAATGGTCACCGAGACAATAGCAAGAAACTTGACTCATTGGAAAGTCCTCGAGGATTTCTCTGGCAGTGACCACTAATATATTAGCTTTTGTATGGAAACAACAAATAGCAGGAAAAACGACTACACTAAACAGTGCATACGAAAATGGAATGTTTCGAAACTAAACGAAAGCACATTCCTCTCAAAAATTGACGCAAGTATTATGGCCCAAACTGATCTAAACGTCGAACATGTCATGAGGTGCATTACGCAAGCTTGTCAAGTGGCAATGCCAAAAATCGGTCACACCACAGACAGAAGATCAGTCTACTGGTGGAACGATAAAATTGCACAAATACGCCACAATTGCATACGTGCCCGTCGAAAACTCACTAGAGCCCGGCGACGAGGCCCTGCAACGGATGAAGCCGCAGAATACAAGACAGAAAAGAAGCACCTAAAATCAGTAATCCACGCCAGCAAACGAAATAAATGGAAAGAGCTCAGAAACGATTTAAACCGCGATCCATGGGGACTTGGCTACAAGCTCGTCATGAGCAAGCTTAAGTCTAGAGAGACCCCTCCATTAATGATCGACACCATCACAGAGAAAATTGTCGACACTCTCTTCCCTCAACACGAAAAGATTCACATCAGAACTAGCCAGACGTCAATTGACCCACCTCCTTTATTTTCAGAGGAAGAATTAAGGAGAGCCGCTCACAAAATGAAGTGCAATAAATCACCAGGCCCAGACGGAGTACCAGCAGAAGTTATAAGACTTCTTGCACAGAAGCGTCCCTATATGCTATTGGATATGTACAACACATGTCTCGGAGAGGGAGTTTTCCCCTCTATTTGGAAGAAACAACGCCTCGTACTGATTAGCAAGGGGAAAGGTGATCCAGCTTCGCCATCAGCATACCGACCTCTTTGTATGCTAAATACAGCAGGAAAGCTCCTGGAAATGTTATTACGACCAAGACTGATAGCAGCAATCACTGAAGACAGACAATATGGTTTCAGACCGGGACGATCTACAATTGATGCAATACAAGACGTTGTTAAAAGTGCGGAGGCTACGCAACAGGGCAACAACTTCTCCAGAAGATAGTTCTACTGGCCACATTCGACGTCAAAAACGCCTTTAGCAGTGTTCGATGGGCTAATATTATTGGAGCGCTTGAAAATAGATGCAACATACCGAAATATTTAGCCAACATTATCCGAAGCTATCTTAGTGACCGGCAGCTGCTGTACGATACATCCACCGGTATGAAGAACAAGGAAATAACGTCAGGAGCTGCACAAGGATCTATTCTTGGACCAGACCTCTGGAACGCTAGCTACGACGAAATCCTAAAAATAGAAATGCCGGATTCTACACACCTAGTTGGATACGCTGATGACATCGCCGCAATAATTACAGCGAGAGACACCAGAGAGGCCCAGCTAAAACTAAATCAAGTCATGATCCGAACTCGATGGTGGCTCGAAAAACAGGGACTACAACTCGCAACTGAAAAGACAGAAGTAATTCTGTTGACACGAAAACGCATACCAACAGAGATAGCACTGTGTGTAGGTTCACAAAGAATGATGACGCGCAGCACAGTCAAGTATCTAGGACTGAACCTCGACTCCAAACTTTCGTATTGGGCACAGATAAAATATTCGACTACCAAAGCTGCTCAGATTTCAAGTCACCTCAGCAAATTGATGGCAAATGTATTATTTGGAGGGAACCTTGTTCAGCTTGTTTTACAAGAGAAAACTTATAATGGAAACAACACAAGCCATACTGCTTTACGGGAGTGAAATATGGACAGACGAACTGAAATCAGAAAGTAAATGTAGAACACTGGCTACAGTACAGCGAACAGCAGCTCTACGCGTGGCGTCCGCATATCGCACGGTATCAGGAGCTGCCGTATTGGTAATAAGCAGCACAATACCAATAGACCTATTAGCATGGGAACGGAAAAGATTATGGGAGCTTAAAAATGTGCGGGACAGAGACCTATACAGAAAGACTATACGCCTGCAAACCCTTGAAGAATGGCAAAAGAGATGGGATGAAGAGACAGCTGCAAGATGGACAAAAACACTTATTTCGAATGTAAGTGTCTGGGTTAACAGAAAGCACGGGGAAATTAATTATTACACCACTCAGGTGCTATCCGGACATGGATACTTTAGAAAATATCTTTACACTATACGCAAAGCTGATAGCCCTTACTGCATGTATTGCAGCGGCGATATCGTGGACGATGTCGATCACACCATTTTTATTTGTCCCAAATGGGGCAGAGAACGAGAAGAAGTAAGGAAACTCGCTGGCGTTCTTAACGTAGGAAATCTGATAAGTACAATGCTTAAAAGCGAAGAAAACTGGAGCAGCATAAGCCAATATATTGAACATACACTACGCAGAAAAAAGTGTGACCTTGAAGCTGCTATAAGCAGCGCAGTTTAGTGAAAAGAGATGGAAATAGTAAGAGTATTTAGACAGTAAATAAAGGGACCTGGACGCAGGACATAGCAGTGAAATGAAAAAGGGTCCCACCTCGAAGGTTATTGCGGGGTCAATCCCGGTTCCGAGGTGGGGAAATTTACCCCAGAAGAGGAGGTGGTTTAGTCGGTATACGCTAATGTGGAGCCCGACACACCGGTTTTTTTATTTGGTGACGACCTGACCGACGGTGCATAATGCATTCCACCTACCTCACCCACAAAAAAAAAAAAAAAAAATATTATTATTATTATTATTATTATTATTATTATTATTATTATTATTATTATTATTATTATTATTATTATTATTATTATTATTATTATTATTATTATTATTATTATTATTATTATTATTATTATTATTATTATTATTATTATTATTATTATTATTATTATATTAAATTTAATATTAAATACTGCCGAAACGGCTTTCAGGTTAATGCTGCAATTGCCCCCGTCCCGTTAAAACTGTGGCTAGTCTTCAAGTACGTTCCAATCACGTCACCATAAAAGTGGCATCACAGGTGCAGTTGAGGTGACTCATGCTTAACACCAGTCCTGGCTCTGAACATGGACTCCCATAAGGACCCATGTCAACCCTCGCGTGGACCTCACTGCTTGCAAAGGGACCCACGGGGATAATAAAAGGTAACTGTGTTCACGTGTGCGGATAGCGGCTCGAAGCGGGGACCAAATCACACTGAGTATGATGAGAACACCTCCCCCAACAACAATTGATAATGGAATAGACAAAAGCAGAAAAATCAATCCGATGGATCAAAGTTGCCTAGGGCACAAAATAGCGAAAGTGCTCCCATAGCTAACACTACAACTGGAACACTGAATAATAAGATGGAACTCCTGTCGGAATTAAAAGAACACCAGAGACGAGCTTCGCCCCTCATCGCCGAACTGGAGACGTCAGAGGTGCCGGAAACAGAATCCAACCCCTGCTCTCCTCGTATGGAGTCTATATATAGATTAAGACAGCTGGAGGAATCCACGTTGGACAACTGCTTAGAAACACTAAAGAAGATGAAACGGGCAATAGCCCGACAAAGAAACATCAACAGAGATGTTCAAGATGGCGTTTCCGAGCTAAGCGAAGCCATCGACGTTATCCGAAATTATAGGAAGATGTGGAAATCAGCGGAAACCCAGAAAAAACATGTAGAACAGAGCGCACCCACTTTACAATTGACCGCTAAACCCCTTTCACAGATGGTTCCAGATGACACCACACCTATTTTGACCGGCAGCAAAAGACTAGCCTCTAGCCCAGTCATGTCAGCTGTGACAAAGAAAACAAGAGGTAGAGAGCCTGCAGCGTGGCAAACGGTTACTCATCGAAGAAAAAAGCCAGCCCAGATTGAAAACGGTATCGAGAAAACAACGGAAAAAATAAATAAAAACAAAGAGCCAAACGGCCCACGCGAACGCGCTGATGCAGTGCTAGTGAAACCATCAGAAGGAAGTAGTTATTCCGATGTGCTGAAACACCTACGCTCCAACATAAAACCAGAAGACGCTGAGGTTACAATACGGTCAGTCCGGAAGACCAAGACAGGAGCTATACTTCTGGAGCTAGCAAAAGGTGGAAAGAAACAGCAACTTTGCAAGTCAATCAAGGACACGTAAAAAGAAACTGCTACAGTCACAGAGCTGACACAAAAGGCAACTGTCGAAATCCGAGACCTGGACACTCTCACAGAGCCTCAGGAAATAGAGGAAGCTATAAAGCGGACGATCGGGAAAGATGACGAAGAGATTAAGATTAATCTTGCAAAGCCAAACAGCAGAGAGCAACGTCGGGCTTTCGTGACAATGTCTTTTGGAGCAGTAAAAGACATCCTTATGGCACAACGGCTAAAAGTCGGGCTAACTAGCTGCAGGGTCCGATCACTGATCGACACAATAAGATGCTTCCGATGCTTCGAATCTGGACACACTCAAACGAACTGTTTGGGCCCTGACAGAAAAGGTCAAGGACTATGCATTAAGTGTGGCAAATCAGGCCATATCATGAAAGAGTGCCCAAATCCAAGGAAGTGCTGTGTTAGCGTAGAAAAGGGTATAAGCAACACTGATCATCTCCCTGGAACTAGTTAGTGCTCATCAAGAAAACAGGCTAAATCATGACCCTGATTGTCCAGGGAAATATGCATAGGAGTAAGACAGCAGCAGCACTGCTACCTCAAATTATGAGTGAACATAAATTCGAAGTTGCAGTTATCAGCGAGCAATACCAGCACTCCAACCCTTATGACGCGTGGCTAAAAGACAAAACAAAAACAGCTGCTATCTGGATACCAGCAAATAGTAGCTTCCAAATTCACGGCAATGGCAGTAGCCATGGTTTCGTGTGGGTAAAAACGGAAGGATACACCCCGATGAGCTGCTATCTGACACCTAGTGATACGATGGAACAGTTCAAAGAAAAACTAGACGACATCGAGGACACAATTCACAAAATTGGAGGTCGGTTTGTCGTTGCGGGAGACCTAAACGCCAAAGCAGTTGAATGGGGAATGCTTACCACAAACAGCAGAGGCCAGTATATCGTCGAAATGGCTGCGCGACTTGGCCTAATAATAGCAAACCAAGGAAGAACACCAACTTTCAGGAGACTGGGATGCGAGGGCACCGTTCCCGATGTAACAATGGTCACCGAGACAATAGCAAGAAACTTGACTCATTGGAAAGTCCTCGAGGATTTCTCTGGCAGTGACCACTAATATATTAGCTTTTGTATGGAAACAACAAATAGCAGGAAAAACGACTACACTAAACAGTGCATACGAAAATGGAATGTTTCGAAACTAAACGAAAGCACATTCCTCTCAAAAATTGACGCAAGTATTATGGCCCAAACTGATCTAAACGTCGAACATGTCATGAGGTGCATTACGCAAGCTTGTCAAGTGGGAATGCCAAAAATCGGTCACACCACAGACAGAAGATCAGTCTACTGGTGGAACGATAAAATTGCACAAATACGCCACAATTGCATACGTGGCCGTCGAAAACTCACTAGAGCCCGGCGACGAGGCCCTGCAACGGATGAAGCCGCAGAATACAAGACAGAAAAGAAGCACCTAAAATCAGTAATCCACGCCAGCAAACGAAATAAATGGGAAGAGCTCAGAAGCGATTTAAACCGCGATCCATGGGGACTTGGCTACAAGCTCGTCATGAGCAAGCTTAAGTCTAGAGAGACCCCTCCATTAATGATCGACACCATCACAGAGAAAATTGTCGACACTCTCTTCCCTCAACACGAAAAGATTCACATCAGAACTAGCCAGACGTCAATTGACCCACCTCCTTTATTTTCAGAGGAAGAATTAAGGAGAGCCGCTCACAAAATGAAGTGCAATAAATCACCAGGCCCAGACGGAGTACCAGCAGAAGTTATAAGACTTCTTGCACAGAAGCGTCCCTATATGCTATTGGATATGTACAACACATGTCTCGGAGAGGGAGTTTTCCCCTCTATTTGGAAGAAACAACGCCTCGTACTGATTAGCAAGGGGAAAGGTGATCCAGCTTCGCCATCAGCATACCGACCTCTTTGTATGCTAAATACAGCAGGAAAGCTCCTGGAAATGTTATTACGACCAAGACTGATAGCAGCAATCACTGAAGACAGACAATATGGTTTCAGACCGGGACGATCTACAATTGATGCAATACAAGACGTTGTTAAAAGTGCGGAGGCTACGCAACAGGGCAACAACTTCTCCAGAAGATAGTTCTACTGGCCACATTCGACGTCAAAAACGCCTTTAGCAGTGTTCGATGGGCTAATATTATTGGAGCGCTTGAAAATAGATGCAACATACCGAAATATTTAGCCAACATTATCCGAAGCTATCTTAGTGACCGGCAGCTGCTGTACGATACATCCACCGGTATGAAGAACAAGGAAATAACGTCAGGAGCTGCACAAGGATCTATTCTTGGACCAGACCTCTGGAACGCTAGCTACGACGAAATCCTAAAAATAGAAATGCCGGATTCTACACACCTAGTTGGATACGCTGATGACATCGCCGCAATAATTACAGCGAGAGACACCAGAGAGGCCCAGCTAAAACTAAATCAAGTCATGATCCGAACTCGATGGTGGCTCGAAAAACAGGGACTACAACTCGCAACTGAAAAGACAGAAGTAATTCTGTTGACACGAAAACGCATACCAACAGAGATAGCACTGTGTGTAGGTTCACAAAGAATGATGACGCGCAGCACAGTCAAGTATCTAGGACTGAACCTCGACTCCAAACTTTCGTATTGGGCACAGATAAAATATTCGGTTTCCAAAGCTGCTCAGATTTCAAGTCACCTCAGCAAATTGATGGCAAATGTATTTAGTATTTAGGACTGAACCTTGTTCAGCTTGTTTTACAAGAGAAAACTTATAATGGAAACAACACAAGCCTTACTGCTTTACGGGAGTGAAATATGGACAGACGAACTGAAATCAGAAAGTAAATGTAGAACACTGGCTACAGTACAGCGAGTAGCAGCTCTACGCGTGGCGTCCGCATATCGCACGGTATCAGGAGCTGCCGTATTGGTAATAAGCAGCACAATACCAATAGACCTATTAGCATGGGAATGGAAAAGATTATGGGAGCTTAAAAATGTGCGGGACAGAGACCTATACAGAAAGACTATACGCCTGCAAACCCTTGAAGAATGGCAAAAGAGATGAGATGAAGAGACAGCTGCAAGATGGACAAAAACACTTATTTCGAACGTAAGTGTCTGGGTTAACAGAAAGCACGGGGAAATTAATTATTACACCACTCAGGTGCTATCCGGACATGGATACTTTAGAAAATATCTTTACACTATACGCAAAGCTGATAGCCCTTACTGCATGTATTGCAGCGGCGATATCTTGGACGATGTCGATCACACCATTTTTATTTGTCCCAAATGAGGCAGAGAACGAGAAGAAGTAAGGAAACTCGCTGGCGTTCTTAACGTAGGAAATCTGATAAGTACAATGCTTAAAAGCGAAGAAAACTGGACCAGCATAAGCCAATATATTGAACATACACTACGCAGAAAAAAGTGTGACCTTGAAGCTGCTATAAGCAGCGCAGTTTAGTGAAAAGAGATGGAAATAGTAAGAGTATTTAGACAGTAAATAAAGGGACCTGGACGCAGGACATAGCAGTGAAATGATGGTCAGTCCCGGTTCCGAGGTGGGGAAATTTACCCCAGAAGAGGAGGCGGTTTAGTCGGTATACGCTAATGTGGAGCCCGACACACCGGTTTTTTATTTGGTGACGACCTGACCGACGGTGCATAATGCACCTCACCCAAAAAAAAAAAAAAAAAAAATTATTATTATTATTATTATTATTATTATTATTATTATTATTATTATTATTATTATTATATTATTATTATTATTATTATTATTATTATTATTATTATTATTATTATTATTATTATTATTATTATTATTATTATTAAAATATTAAATTTTAATATTAAATACTGCCGAAACGGCTTTCAGGTTAATGCTGCAATTGCCCCCGTCCCGTTAAAACTGTGGCTAGTCTTCAAGTACGTTCCAATCACGTCACCATAAAAGTGGCATCACAGGTGCAGTTGAGGTGACTCATGCTTAACACCAGTCCTGGCTCTGAACATGGACTCCCATAAGGACCCATGTCAACCCTCGCGTGGTAACTGTGTTCACGTGTGCGGATAGCGGCTCGAAGCGGGGACCAAATCACACTGAGTATGATGAGAACACCTCCCCCAACAACAATTGATAATGGAATAGACAAAAGCAGAAAAATCAATCCGATGGATCAAAGTTGCCTAGGGCACAAAATAGCGAAAGTGCTCCCATAGCTAACACTACAACTGGAACACTGAATAATAAGATGGAACTCCTGTCGGAATTAAAAGAACACCAGAGACGAGCTTCGCCCCTCATCGCCGAACTGGAGACGTCAGAGGTGCCGGAAACAGAATCCAACCCCTGCTCTCCTCGTATGGAGTCTATATATACATTAAGACAGCTGGAGGAATCCACGTTGGACAACTGCTTAGAAACACTAAAGAAGATGAAACGGGCAATAGCCCGACAAAGAAACATCAACAGAGATGTTCAAGATGGCGTTTCCGAGCTAAGCGAAGCCATCGACGTTATCCGAAATTATAGGAAGATGTGGAAATCAGCGGAAACCCAGAAAAAACATGTAGAACAGAGCGCACCCACTTTACAATTGACCGCTAAACCCCTTTCACAGATGGTTCCAGATGACACCACACCTATTTTGACCGGCAGCAAAAGACTAGCCTCTAGCCCAGTCATGTCAGCTGTGACAAAGAAAACAAGAGGTAGAGAGCCTGCAGCGTGGCAAACGGTTACTCATCGAAGAAAAAAGCCAGCCCAGATTGAAAACGGTATCGAGAAAACAACGGAAAAAATAAATAAAAACAAAGAGCCAAACGGCCCACGCGAACGCGCTGATGCAGTGCTAGTGAAACCATCAGAAGGAAGTAGTTATTCCGATATGCTGAAACACCTACGCTCCAACATAAAACCAGAAGACGCTGAGGTTACAATACGGTCAGTCCGGAAGACCAAGACAGGAGCTATACTTCTGGAGCTAGCAAAAGGTGGAAAGAAACAGCAACTTTGCAAGTCAATCAAGGACACGTAAAAGAAACTGCTACAGTCACAGAGCTGACACAAAAGGCAACTGTCGAAATCCGAGACCTGGACACTCTCACAGAGCCTCAGGAAATAGAGGAAGCTATAAAGCGGACGATCGGGAAAGATGACGAAGAGATTAAGATTAATCTTGCAAAGCCAAACAGCAGAGAGCAACGTCGGCTTTCGTGACAATGTCTTTTGGAGCAGTAAAAGACATCCTTATGGCACAACGCTAAAAGTCGGGCTAACTAGCTGCAGGGTCCGATCACTATCGACACAATAAGATGCTTCCGATGCTTCGAATCTGGACACACTTAAACGAACTGTTTGGGCCCTGACAGAAAAGGTCAAGGACTATGCATTAAGTGTGGCAAATCAGGCCATATCATGAAAGAGTGCCCAAATCCAAGGAAGTGCTGTGTTAGCGTAGAAAAGGGTATAAGCAACACTGATCATCTCCCTGGAACTAGTTAGTGCTCATCAAGAAAACAGGCTAAATCATGACCCTGATTGTCCAGGGAAATATGCATAGGAGTAAGACAGCAGCAGCACTGCTACCTCAAATTATGAGTGAACATAAATTCGAAGTTGCAGTTATCAGCGAGCAATACCAGCACTCCAACCCTTATGACGCGTGGCTAAAAGACAAAACAAAAACAGCTGCTATCTGGATACCAGCAAATAGTAGCTTCCAAATTCACGGCAATGGCAGTAGCCATGGTTTCGTGTGGGTAAAAACGGAAGGATACACCCCGATGAGCTGCTATCTGACACCTAGTGATACGATGGAACAGTTCAAAGAAAAACTAGACGACATCGAGGACACAATTCACAAAATTGGAGGTCGGTTTGTCGTTGCGGGAGACCTAAACGCCAAAGCAGTTGAATGGGGAATGCTTACCACAAACAGCAGAGGCCAGTATATCGTCGAAATGGCTGCGCGACTTGGCCTAATAATAGCAAACCAAGGAAGAACACCAACTTTCAGGAGACTGGGATGCGAGGGCACCGTTCCCGATGTAACAATGGTCACCGAGACAATAGCAAGAAACTTGACTCATTGGAAAGTCCTCGAGGATTTCTCTGGCAGTGACCACTAATATATTAGCTTTTGTATGGAAACAACAAATAGCAGGAAAAACGACTACACTAAACAGTGCATACGAAAATGGAATGTTTCGAAACTAAACGAAAGCACATTCCTCTCAAAAATTGACGCAAGTATTATGGCCCAAACTGATCTAAACGTCGAACATGTCATGAGGTGCATTACGCAAGCTTGTCAAGTGGCAATGCCAAAAATCGGTCACACCACAGACAGAAGATCAGTCTACTGGTGGAACGATAAAATTGCACAAATACGCCACAATTGCATACGTGGCCGTCGAAAACTCACTAGAGCCCGGCGACGAGGCCCTGCAACGGATGAAGCCGCAGAATACAAGAGAGAAAAGAAGCACCTAAAATCAGTAATCCACGCCAGCAAACGAAATAAATGGGAAGAGCTCAGAAACGATTTAAACCGCGATCCATGGGGACTTGGCTACAAGCTCGTCATGAGCAAGCTTAAGTCTAGAGAGACCCCTCCATTAATGAACGACACCATCACAGAGAAAATTGTCGACACTCTCTTCCCTCAACACGAAAAGATTCACATCAGAACTAGCCAGACGTCAATTGACCCACCTCCTTTATTTTCAGAGGAAGAATTAAAGAGAGCCGCTCACAAAATGAAGTGCAATAAATCACCAGGCCCAGACGGAGTACCAGCAGAAGTTATAAGACTTCTTGCACAGAAGCGTCCCTATATGCTATTGGATATGTACAACACATGTCTCGGAGAGGGAGTTTTCCCCTCTATTTGGAAGAAACAACGCCTCGTACTGATTAGCAAGGGGAAAGGTGATCCAGCTTCGCCATCAGCATACCGACCTCTTTGTATGCTAAATACAGCAGGAAAGCTCCTGGAAATGTTATTACGACCAAGACTGATAGCAGCAATCACTGAAGACAGACAATATGGTTTCAGACCGGGACGATCTACAATTGATGCAATACAAGACGTTGTTAAAAGTGCGGAGGCTACGCAACAGGGCAACAACTTCTCCAGAAAGATAGCTCTACTGGCCACATTCGACGTCAAAAACGCCTTTAGCAGTGTTCGATGGGCTAATATTATTGGAGCGCTTGAAAATAGATTCAACATACCAAAATATTTAGCCAACATTATCCGAAGCTATCTTAGTGACCGGCAGCTGCTGTACGATACATCCACCGGTATGAAGAACAAGGAAATAACGTCAGGAGCTGCACAAGGATCTATTCTTGGACCAGACCTCTGGAACGCAAGCTACGACGAAATCCTAAAAATAGAAATGCCAGATTCTACACACCTAGTCGGATACGCTGATGACATCGCGGCAATAATTACAGCGAGAGACACCAGATCCGAGCTCGATGGTGGCTCGAAAAACAGGGACTACAACTCGCAACTGAAAAGACAGAAGTAATTCTGTTGACACGAAAACGCATACCAACAGAGATAGCACTGTGTGTAGGTTCACAAAGAATGATGACGCGCAGCACAGTCAAGTATCTAGGACTGAACCTCGACTCCAAACTTTCGTATTGGGCACAGATAAAATATGCGACTACCAAAGCTGCTCAGATTTCAAGTCACCTCAGCAAATTGATGGCAAATGTATTGGAGGGACCTTGTTCACTTGTTTTACAAGAGAAAACTTATAATGGAAACAACACAAGCCATACTGCTTTACGGGAGTGAAATATGGGCAGACGAACTGAAATCAGAAAGTAAATGTAGAACACTGGCTACAGTACAGCGAACAGCAGCTCTACGCGTGGCGTCTGCATATCGCACGGTATCAGGAGCTGCCGTATTGGTAATAAGCAGCACAATACCAATAGACCTATTAGCATGGGAACGGAAAAGATTATGGGAGCTTAAAAATGTGCGGGACAGAGACCTATACAGAATGACTATACGCCTGCAAACCCTTGAAGAATGGCAAAAGAGATGGGATGAAGAGACAGTTGCAAGATGGACAAAAACACTTATTTCGAATGTAAGTGTCTGGGTTAACAGAAAGCACGGGGAAATTAATTATTACACCACTCAGGTGCTATCCGGACATGGATACTTTAGAAAATATCTTTACACTATACGCAAAGCTGATAGCCCTTACTGCATGTATTGCAGCGGCGATATTTGGACGATGTCGATCACACATTTTTATTTGTCCCAAATGGGGCAGAGAACGAGAAGAAGTAAGGAAACTCGCTGGCGTTCTTAACGTAGGAAATCTGATAAGTACAATGCTTAAAAGCGAAGAAAACTGGAGCAGCATAAGCCAATATATTGAACATACACTACGCAGAAAAAAGTGTGACCTTGAAGCTGCTATAAGCAGCGCAGTTTAGTGAAAAGAGATGGAAATAGTAAGAGTATTTAGACAGTAAATAAAGGGACCTGGACGCAGGACATAGCAGTGAAATGAAAAAGGGTCCCACCTCGAAGGTTATTGCGGGGTCAATCCCGGTTCCGAGGTGGGGAAATTTACCCCAGAAGAGGAGGTGGTTTAGTCGGTATACGCTAATGTGGAGCCCGACACACCGGTTTTTTATTTGGTGACGACCTGACCGACGGTGCATAATGCATTCCACCTACCTCACCCAAAAAAAAAAAAATATTATTATTATTATTATTATTATTATTATTATTATTATTATTATTATTATTATTATTATTATTATTATTATTATTATTATTATTATTATTATTATTATTATTATTATTATTATTATTATTATTATTATTATTATTATTATTATTATTATTATTATTATTATTATTATTATTATTATTATTATTATTATTATTATTAATATTAAATTTTAATATTAAATACTGCCGAAACGGCTTTCAGGTTAATGCTGCAATTGCCCCCGTCCCGTTAAAACTGTGGCTAGTCTTCAAGTACGTTCCAATCACGTCACCATAAAAGTGGCATCACAGGTGCAGTTGAGGTGACTCATGCTTAACACCAGTCCTGGCTCTGAACATGGACTCCCATAAGGACCCATGTCAACCCTCGCGTGGACCTCACTGCTTGCAAAGGGACCCACGGGGATAATAAAAGGTAACTGTGTTCACGTGTGCGGATAGCGGCTCGAAGCGGGGACCAAATCACACTGAGTATGATGAGAACACCTCCCCCAACAACAATTGATAATGGAATAGACAAAAGCAGAAAAATCAATCCGATGGATCAAAGTTGCCTAGGGGCACAAAATAGCGAAAGTGCTCCCATAGCTAACACTACAACTGGAACACTGAATAATAAGATGGAACTCCTGTCGGAATTAAAAGAACACCAGAGACGAGCTTCGCCCCTCATCGCCGAACTGGAGACGTCAGAGGTGCCGGAAACAGAATCCAACCCCTGCTCTCCTCGTATGGAGTCTATATATAGATTAAGACAGCTGGAGGAATCCACGTTGGACAACTGCTTAGAAACACTAAAGAAGATGAAACGGGCAATAGCCCGACAAAGAAACATCAACAGAGATGTTCAAGATGGCGTTTCCGAACTAAGCGAAGCCATCGACGTTATCCGAAATTATAGGAAGATGTGGAAATCAGCGGAAACCCAGAAAAAACATGTAGAACAGAGCGCACCCACTTTACAATTGACCGCTAAACCCCTTTCACAGATGGTTCCAGATGACACCACACCTATTTTGACCGGCAGCAAAAGACTAGCCTCTAGCCCAGTCATGTCAGCTGTGACAAAGAAAACAAGAGGTAGAGAGCCTGCAGCGTGGCAAACGGTTACTCATCGAAGAAAAAAGCCAGCCCAGATTGAAAACGGTATCGAGAAAACAACGGAAAAAATAAATAAAAACAAAGAGCCAAACGGCCCACGCGAACGCGCTGATGCAGTGCTAGTGAAACCATCAGAAGGAAGTAGTTATTCCGATGTGCTGAAACACCTACGCTCCAACATAAAACCAGAAGACGCTGAGGTTACAATACGGTCAGTCCGGAAGACCAAGACAGGAGCTATACTTCTGGAGCTAGCAAAAGGTGGAAAGAAACAGCAACTTTGCAAGTCAATCAAGGACACATTAAAAGAAACTGCTTTAGTCACAGAGCTGACACAAAAGGCAACTGTCGAAATCCGAGACCTGGACACTCTCACAGAGCCTCAGGAAATAGAGGAAGCTATAAAGCGGACGATCGGGAAAGATGATGAAGAGATTAAGATTAATCTTGCAAAGCCAAACAGCAGAGAGCAACGTCGGGCTTTCGTGACAATGTCTTTTGGAGCAGTAAAAGACATCCTTATGGCACAACGGCTAAAAGTCGGGCTAACTAGCTGCAGGGTCCGATCACTGATCGACACAATAAGATGCTTCCGATGCTTCGAATCTGGACACACTCAAACGAACTGTTTGGGCCCTGACAGAAAAGGTCAAGGACTATGCATTAAGTGTGGCAAATCAGGCCATATCATGAAAGAGTGCCCAAATCCAAGGAAGTGCTGTGTATAGCGTAGAAAAGGGTATAAGCAACACTGATCATCTCCCTGGAACTAGTTAGTGCTCATCAAGAAAACAGGCTAAATCATGACCCTGATTGTCCAGGGAAATATGCATAGGAGTAAGACAGCAGCAGCACTGCTACCTCAAATTATGAGTGAACATAAATTCGAAGTTGCAGTTATCAGCGAGCAATACCAGCACTCCAACCCTTATGACGCGTGGCTAAAAGACAAAACAAAAACAGCTGCTATCTGGATACCAGCAAATAGTAGCTTCCAAATTCACGGCAATGGCAGTAGCCATGGTTTCGTGTGGGTAAAAACGGAAGGATACACCCCGATGAGCTGCTATCTGACACCTAGTGATACGATGGAACAGTTCAAAGAAAAACTAGACGACATCGAGGACACAATTCACAAAATTGGAGGTCGGTTTGTCGTTGCGGGAGACCTAAACGCCAAAGCAGTTGAATGGGGAATGCTTACCACAAACAGCAGAGGCCAGTATATCGTCGAAATGGCTGCGCGACTTGGCCTAATAATAGCAAACCAAGGAAGAACACCAACTTTCAGGAGACTGGGATGCGAGGGCACCGTTCCCGATGTAACAATGGTCACCGAGACAATAGCAAGAAACTTGACTCATTGGAAAGTCCTCGAGGATTTCTCTGGCAGTGACCACTAATATATTAGCTTTTGTATGGAAACAACAAATAGCAGGAAAAACGACTACACTAAACAGTGCATACGAAAATGGAATGTTTCGAAACTAAACGAAAGCACATTCCTCTCAAAAATTGACGCAAGTATTATGGCCCAAACTGATCTAAACGTCGAACATGTCATGAGGTGCATTACGCAAGCTTGTCAAGTGGCAATGCCAAAAATCGGTCACACCACAGACAGAAGATCAGTCTACTGGTGGAACGATAAAATTGCACAAATACGCCACAATTGCATACGTGGCCGTCGAAAACTCACTAGAGCCCGGCGACGAGGCCCTGCAACGGATGAAGCCGCAGAATACAAGAGAGAAAAGAAGCACCTAAAATCAGTAATCCACGCCAGCAAACGAAATAAATGGGAAGAGCTCAGAAACGATTTAAACCGCGATCCATGGGGACTTGGCTACAAGCTCGTCATGAGCAAGCTTAAGTCTAGAGAGACCCCTCCATTAATGATCGACACCATCACAGAGAAAATTGTCGACACTCTCTTCCCTCAACACGAAAAGATTCACATCAGAACTAGCCAGACGTCAATTGACCCACCTCCTTTATTTTCAGAGGAAGAATTAAGGAGAGCCGCTCACAAAATGAAGTGCAATAAATCACCAGGCCCAGACGGAGTACCAGCAGAAGTTATAAGACTTCTTGCACAGAAGCGTCCCTATATGCTATTGGATATGTACAACACATGTCTCGGAGAGGGAGTTTTCCCCTCTATTTGGAAGAAACAACGCCTCGTACTGATTAGCAAGGGGAAAGGTGATCCAGCTTCGCCATCAGCATACCGACCTCTTTGTATGCTAAATACAGCAGGAAAGCTCCTGGAAATGTTATTACGACCAAGACTGATAGCAGCAATCACTGAAGGCGGAGGACTATCAGACAGACAATATGGTTTCAGACCGGGACGATCTACAATTGATGCAATACAAGACGTTGTTAAAAGTGCGGAGGCTGCGCAACAGGGCAACAACTTCTCCAGAAGATAGTTCTACTGGCCACATTCGACGTCAGCAGTGTTCGATGGGCTAATATTATTGGAGCGCTTGAAAATAGATTCAACATACCAAAATATTTAGCCAACATTATCCGAAGCTATCTTAGTGACCGGCAGCTGCTGTACCATACATCCACCGGTATGAAGAACAAGGAAATAACGTCAGGAGCTGCACAAGGATCTATTCTTGGACCAGACCTCTGGAACGCTAGCTACGACGAAATCCTAAAAATAGAAATGCCGGATTCTACACACCTAGTTGGATACGCTGATGACATCGCCGCAATAATTACAGCGAGAGACACCAGAGAGGCCCAGCTAAAACTAAATCAAGTCATGATCCGAACTCGATGGTGGCTCGAAAAACAGGGACTACAACTCGCAACTGAAAAGACAGAAGTAATTCTGTTGACACGAAAACGCATACCAACAGAGATAGCACTGTGTGTAGGTTCACAAAGAATGATGACGCGCAGCACAGTCAAGTATCTAGGACTGAACCTCGACTCCAAACTTTCGTATTGGGCACAGATAAAATATTCGGTTTCCAAAGCTGCTCAGATTTCAAGTCACCTCAGCAAATTGATGGCAAATGTATTTAGTATTTAGGACTGAACCTTGTTCAGCTTGTTTTACAAGAGAAAACTTATAATGGAAACAACACAAGCCATACTGCTTTACGGGAGTGAAATATGGACAGACGAACTGAAATCAGAAAGTAAATGTAGAACACTGGCTACAGTACAGCGAGTAGCAGCTCTACGCGTGGCGTCCGCATATCGCACGGTATCAGGAGCTGCCGTATTGGTAATAAGCAGCACAATACCAATAGACCTATTAGCATGGGAATGGAAAAGATTATGGGAGCTTAAAAATGTGCGGGACAGAGACCTATACAGAAAGACTATACGCCTGCAAACCCTTGAAGAATGGCAAAAGAGGTGAGATGAAGAGACAGCTGCAAGATGGACAAAAACACTTATTTCGAATGTAAGTGTCTGGGTTAACAGAAAGCACGGGGAAATTAATTATTACACCACTCAGGTGCTATCCGGACATGGATACTTTAGAAAATATCTTTACACTATACGCAAAGCTGATAGCCCTTACTGCATGTATTGCAGCGGCGATAACGTGGGCGATGTCGATCACACCATTTTTATTTGTCCCAAATGGGGCAGAGAACGAGAAGAAGTAAGGAAACTCGCTAGCTTTCTTAACGTAGGAAATCTGATAAGTACAATGCTTAATAGCGAAGAAAACTGGACCAGCATAAGCCAATATATTGAACATACACTACGCAGAAAAAAGTGTGACCTTGAAGCTGCTATAAGCAGCGCAGTTTAGTGAAAAGAGATGGAAATAGTAAGAGTACTTAGACAGTAAATAAAGGGACCTGGACGCAGGACATAGCAGTGAAATGAAAAAGGGTCCCACCTCGAAGGTTATTGCGGGGTCAACCCCGGTTCCGAGGTGGGGAAATTTACCCCAGAAGAGGAGGTGGTTTAGTCGGTATACGCTAATGTGGAGCCACAAAAAAAAAAAAAAAAAAATTATTATTATTATTATTTTTATTATTATTATTATTATTATTATTATTATTATTATTATTATTATTATTATTATTATTATTATTATTATTATTATTATTATTATTATTATTATTATTATTATTATTATTATTATTATTATTATTATTATTATTATTATTATTATTATTATTATTATTATTATTATTATTATTATTATTATTATTATTATTATTATTATTATCTTCTTCATCATCACATTCGCACTTCTTCGTGGATTGACGTGTTTTTTTTCGCTCCTGCTTAAATATTAATTTTCGGGTTAAAATCATTGAGATTGACTCTATAATTTTTTTTTTAATATTACAGTGTTAACTTTGTTAATAACATAAAACCAATCCATCGGTTTGAATTTGCGCTATTTCTGTTTAATTATACAAACGCAAAATCAAAGCATTAAACTTATTGTTTCTGAACAACAACAAACCCTACACAGTTGTTGCTGTTCTTGTTAATCTTTGCTCTTGTGTTTGTACTTCTTACCGTTTCAATTTGCTCTCACGCTCTCGCCCACACATTGTTGTTGCATGTGCATTGTTTGTGGCTCTCCCGCTCTTCTTTAATTTCTTTTGTTCGTGCTCGCATCTTTGCACCGCGTACAAGTGATACGTGTAACTGTGTAATTTCTCTTAGATATTTTCAATCTTTCTCTGCAAGTTTGACCCAAGTGTCGAATTTGCTTTAAAACTGAGTGAGTTTTTTCTTTGGCTTTTTTCTGTGACATTTTATTTCTTGTTTCAATTAATATTTGCAATTAATTTTATAATGTCTGTCTGCTTTAATAAAAAGTGTTTAAGCCCCCCCGCGCCCCAAAACGCATTTCTCGCATGTTGGCTGTGTGAAAATGTCATGCACGTTAAGTGTGCTGGCTACACAGCCAAGGTAAGAGATAGCTTGGAGCAAAAAGGGGGTCTCAAATGGGGATGTGACTCATGCCGAGAAGTTGAAATCGAGATGAGGGTATTTATGAGGCAGACCAGGGATAGGTTTAAAAAACTCTCATCTAGTTTTCGTAAACTCTACGACGAGTTTAATGCTGTGGAGACGGAATTTAGTAGCTATAAGCTGCTGAATGAGTCTCCAAAGCGAAAGAAAACTAGTGTGCGTAACTTGTCCCCGCATCTGCCGATACCTAACTTAGTCTCGGCCGCGATGTCACATTCACCATCTCAAGACACAAATCCGCCGCAGCTAATATCGTTTACAACCCCCATCCCGCATGGTGGCCGTAAGGATGAGGCGATTTCCGTTTCTCCAGGAAATGGTCTCTCCTTGCAGACGAATGTAGCTGTAGTTTCCGAAAAGTCTGGGCAATCATCAAGTATTGTTATTGCCGATAGTCGTCCAGTTAGAGGCACACTTACGGACAGTCAAGGCGACTCAATCGCGACATCTAGAGACGCCATTGATTTAAGGCCTGGCTCCCGTAGGCCTCTGACTGGAGTTCCACCAAGAAACATATCTTTGTTTCTAGACTTGATCCCGAACATTCGTCGGATGATGTCTTAGCATATATTAAGACAAAAGTTCAAGTCTCCAAAATAGTGGTGGAAAAATTCAAGTTCAATTATTCAAGCGAGATATCTTCCTTTAAAATAGGTGTCCCGGTCGAACTGTTTGACTGCATTTGTAGTAATAGTTTTTGGCCGGATCACGTCTTAGTAAAAGAATACACGGCCAAAAAGAAAACTCACAGGTCAGTCAAGCTTTCCATCCCTCCCAATTCCTTGCCTTCTGGAACGCCAGCATCTGCTGGTGTCCAAAAAAACTAGTTTCGTCCCTTTTTCTGGCCTATCAGAATGTAAAAGGACTTAAATCTAAGCTTCCTAGACTATATGTAGATAGTTTAGCATTTGACTTTAAAATTTTAGTGTTTACAGAGACATGGCTTAAACCTGATATTAACGATGCATCCGTTCTTTCTTCAAAATTTTCAATTTATAGGTGTGATCGGACTTCTCGTGCAGGCGGAGGAGTTTTGATTGCGGTGGACTCTGCCTTATATTCTGACCAGATTCATCTACCTGATAATCAGGAAATTGAGTTTGTCAGTGTCAAGGTTGGACTTAAATCCTTCTCGGTCTACATCACTTGTTCTTATATCCCGCCACAATCCGACATGACGGTATATATTAAACATTTAGAATATATTCAACATGTTTCATCATTACTTTCTAATAGGGACATATTAATTGTCTTTGGTGATTTTAATCTACCTGAAATAGCATGGTCCCCTTCTGACGAGTCTGGCCTGCTGCTCCCTTGTACTTCACATTTATTTATTGATGGCCTGTTCGAGTTATCATTAACTCAAATAAATCCAGTGCGTAATAAAAATGGAAGATCTTTGGATCTGATATTCGTGTTGGATTCTACCAACTACGCAGTCGCTAGAATTGACCCTCTTGTCTTTCCAGAAGACAACTTTCATCCCACTTTGGAATTAACTGTTGATCTGCCGTTTCGTGCACCAATTGTTAGTGCCTGCCCTGTGCCCAAATCCCGTAACTTTCGTAAAACTAACTTTGTCAAACTAAATAGTCTCATTCTTTCAACAGATTGGTCCTCCTTGTACAGATGTTCAGACATGAATCAAGCTATTTCTTTGTTTTATAATACTCTCGATTCTCTTTTTGAAGTTTGTGTCCCATTGAGGACTCCGGTGTTGTCTCACAGACCTCCCTGGTTTTCTCGTAAGTTATCCAACTTGAAGAATGTGAAATCCAGATATTATAGAAAGTATAAGAAATCGGGTCATTCTCGGGTCAGACTTTGCTCTATACGCAGTTGCACGTTCTAACTTTATGATGCTTAATGCAGAATGCTATAAAAATTACCTTCAGCGTTGTAAATTAGAGTTTTCCCGCGACCCGAAGCGGTTTTATAATTTTGTCAATACTAAACGTAAGACATCTATCCACCCATCTTGTTTATCTTTTGAAAATATCACAGCCGACTCTGATCAAGCAATTGCTAATCTGTTTGCTGATTTTTTCACATCTACTTACTCCTCAGTAGAATATCAAGCAAATCTTCCGTATCATTATCAGTTAAGAAAATGTAATTGTATCTGTATTCCTTCGATCGAAGAAAGCTCGCTCCATAGCGTGCTTAATTTAGTAAAACCTGTGTACTCTCCTGGTCCTGATGGTATACCTGGATGTGTAATAAGGTTTTGCGCCGCGGCATTATGTAAGCCAATTCAAAAACTTTTTGTATTGTCCGTTAAATCTTCAACTTTTCCATCCATTTGGAAGGAATCCTATATAATTCCTCTCCATAAAACTGGTAGGAAATCCGATGCATCTAACTATAGGGGTATTTCTAAATTGTCCGCTATTCCTAAAGCTTTTGAAAAGTTAATTACTTCTCAACTGCAACATTTTTGTAGTTCTATAATTTCACCATCGCAGCATGGATTTGTGAAACGTAGATCTACAACCACTAACCTTTTAGAATTTACATCATTGACGATCGAAGGATTTCGGAATGCAAGGCAAACTGATGTCATATATACTGATTTCAGCAAGGCTTTTCTGGTAATCATACGCTACTTCTCCTTAAATTAAATAACATTGGCTTCCCTAGCCCTCTAGTTTCCTGGATTCGGGAATATCTGACAGGCAGAACACAGAAGGTTCTTTTCAAGTCTTTATATTCTAGGTCCATAAATGTGACTTCGGGAGTGCCCCAGGGCAGTCATCTGGGACCATTGCTTTTTACTTTTTTTATCAATGATCTTCCGTCTGTTATAAATCATTCTCATGTCCTTATGTACGCAGATGATGTTAAGCTTTGTCTTAGTTACAAAGATATTATCTCTCCCTGTCGGTTACAATCTGATCTTCAAAATTTTCAGTCGTGGTGTCAAAATAATTTGTTAAGTTTAAATCCAACCAAATGCAAGGTCATGGCTTTTCACAGAAATACTCCGCGGTTGGTAACTTATTTTCTTAATGACATCCCACTAAAACGTTTTCATGAGATGAACGATTTGGGCGTCCTTATGGACTATAAATTAACCTTTAAATCTCATATCTCCACTACTGTAGGTAAAGCTATGGGTGTTCTTGGGTTTGTTAAACGATGGTCAAAGGAGTTTGATGACCCTTATACAACCAAAATTCTTTTTACCTCATTGGTTCGTCCTATTTTAGAATATGGATCTTGCATATGGTCTCCTCAATATGACTCACACAAATCAAGAATAGAATCTGTCCAAAAACAGTTCCTACTCTTTGCTCTTCGTGGTCTGAACTGGGATCGCAATATCAATCTGCCATCGTACTCTAGTAGACTTCTTCTTGTTAACCTATCATCTCTTACTAATCGTAGAATAATGCTTGGTGTGATTTTTATGCACAAGCTCCTTAATGGTGATATAGACTCTCCTAAGCTATTGAGCCAAGTAAATCTATCGGTTCCTTGTAGGCCTACTAGAAATTTTATACCTCTATCTCTTCCCCGCTGTACCAGTAACTATGCTCTGCATGAACCTTTCCGAGTACTTTGTTCTGATTACAATCGACTTTACTGTGTAATCAGTTCGGAGCTCTCTCTTCCTACATTAAAAACATCTATCCTTTTACATTTAGCTCGTAACTAGTTATAGTTTTCGTTTCTTGTCTGTTTTGTGGAATGTCCCCGCGACTCGAGCCGTGCGTCATGCGGCTAGCGCCCCTCGGTCGGTTGGGCGGGAGGTTGTGGGCACTTAGTGCACCCGATGGGATTCGCGCGTAAATAATAAAAAAAAAAAATAAATATACGGACTCAGTTTTGTTCTGGTACTTGGTAAATGTTGTGACCAAGTGCTACAATATGTTTGTAATAATATTTATGTATATTCATTGAGTGCAGTGAACATATGTGAACATGCTACACTAGCTGTCGATAATGACAATTATGTTACTTTAAATTTGGAAATAATGTTATTGCAAGAATACAGCCGGTATATATAAGATAAGCCAAATCAAATTGGCACCGTGGAACAAGGTCTTTGAACTTTCAATTGACACTTAAAAAAATGGGCAATAAAATATCGCAATCATTAAGAGTAGTGTCCATAGTAAATAATGAATACAAAAATTTGCTATTTTGTCTAAATAATGATACAATTCCAGGAGGTCATAATGCCAAACCTAAAACTTTAATAAAAATAAAGCAAGCAAGTCGTCCCTGCCAACATTGACTTTGTACATGGTATAAAGTAGAGGTATAAATGCAGTAATAGTGGATACTATAGGTCCATTACCTAAGTCTGAAAATGGTTGGGATGTCTGTCTTCAATATTTTGTATATTGTTTTAACACAAAACTCTCAAAGGCACATAGCTATTGTCCATTCCAGCTAATTTTCGAAAAACAAAACAACTTGACAAATATTTGAACAAAATAGGTAAAATAAATCCGTTATAACGGGTGTTTTTTATAGGTATTGAACTATAAATTGCAATAAAACAACGATGGATTATTCGATTGACATGATTTCTTTTAAATCGAAAGATTTCAAATAGATTTCTTGGATATGACTGCCACGACTGGCTATGATGTAGTCCAATTTTGACGTCTAAATTTCGATGACTAAATAGATGATAAATGGTCAAGCGTTTGTGTCTTATCCGCATAGACCAATGACTTTACATAGTCACACAGAAAATAGTCTTGCAGTGTTAAGTTCACAGGTCCAAAACGGGATATAAAGCGGTCACCAAACGTGTCTTTCAATAAATTGATTTTGGCAAGAGCTGTGTAATATGTTGCGCCGTCTTGTTGAAATCACAGCGACTGGACATCATGATTGTTTAATTCATGAATGAAAAATTTAGTAATCATGACTCTATACAGATCACCGGTGTTTCGACACACACTTGTGGATTAGCTTTATTCCCAAATGAGCTTACTGCGCTATACGTATTTCGCAGAGAACCATTATTTTCGAAATAAAATTGCACAATTTGCAACCGTTGTTCAGGCGTGAGTCTACTAAAAATGAATTGCCAAACCAAACTGAGAATAAATCACTTGACATCTGTTAAATGGGTCGCCATCTTGGAAAGTCATGCCAACTTAAAGTTCTAAACTTCGAAAAAAAACACCCTTTACCTCTTCCGTACTATAATAATAAAAGTGCCTGAATGACTTAGATATTGAAAGAATTGCATTGCAATGGCCAAAAAGCACATTTGCCTTATAGTTGATATTGCTCCTTGCCACAAAACTAATGCCAAATTTTGCAACATCTGTGTTGAGTTTTTGCTGCCGAACACGATGACCATTATTCAATTTCTGGATCAGAGTCAAAGAACTGCAATAAGCCACTGGTACTCAAGGTGCACCGCGAAAATGTTGTGCAATTTTGACACCCGGGTGTTTTGAACCACCACACAAATGCGTACAATCGCTCGCCTCACAAAAATACATGAGTGTTTGTGCACACAGCTGCAAAGGTGAGTAGCTATTTGTTTTGCATATGTGTGTATGCGTATGTCGGCGCTTGAGCATCGAAAGAAGATTGGGTAAAAGGATATACACAAAAATTGAGACATATATACAATGAGTAGAGTGTTACCGATTTTGCGGTTTCTTTTGAACACGCCTTCGCTTGAGTTGTTTTTTACTTATGTACTGCTGCGAAAGCGTGCACAATAGGAAAAAATAGTAAGCAAAAGAATAATATTGAACTAAAAAATAACTTTTCTTATTTCTTCAGTCCAAATAAAAAAAAATTTTCTTTTTCTTCAGTGAAGTTCAAAATAGAAATTAAATTACAACTTATTATTTTAAAAAAATGAAGCAAGCAAGTCGTCCCTGCCGACATTGAGTATACCCTGTACCTAGTAAAAGCACTCCATAAAATCAAAAACGATCAAAATCGCCATCAATTTACAAAAAAGTTCTCTTAGCATGCACTGCTTGCCATGCAGCAATAGCGATCGCATGCTATCTCGCTCACACTTAACAGCCCACTTTGCATGGGGCGTTTCAGTAAAAAATGGAAATACGTATATCTCCGATAATTATTGTCCGATTTCGGTCAGGTGGTGCATTTTGGCTATATTAATGTGCATGCCAAATAAGAATACGATATCTTTAATATTGCTCTAGTTATACGTTTTTCCCGAATTGCGGGGGCGGAAGTGGGCGTGGCAAAAATTTGAAACAAACTTGACCTGTCTACACAATAAAGGAATGTTGACACCAAATTTGGTTGCTCTAGCTCTAACTATAGTCTCTGAGATCTAGGTGTTCATAGGGACGGACGGACAGACGGACGGACGGACAGACGGACATGTCTCAATCGACTCGGCTATAGACACTGATCAAGAATATGTATACTTTATGGGGTCGGAAAATTCTCCTTCTGCCTGTAACATACATTTTAGCGACTTTAATATACCCTTTTACCCTATGGGTACGATGTATAAAAAGTGAATACAGTGCAAATTGTCTACGGTTTTCAGATCTAATTTACTTCTTTTTTCCGTTGATATGTTGCCAGCTAAATAACAATTTTATTTGGTTTTCCACCACTCTATGGGTTGGAAATCCCCGGTTAAAGCAACTCTTTCACCACAAAACAGCCGATAATTTGACATACACACCATGGGGCCTATAAAATACTTAGGTGATTTACATGTGTTTTGTCTACTTGGGTTTATTGCGCATTGTTCTTTTCACACTCTTGCTTTTTTTGTGTAAGTGCAACCGACACGTGTATTTGGCCAAATGCGCTTTATATTTAATAAATCAAAAAACAATAATAAACTGTCTCAAAGTGTGTATTTCAGGCATTGAGGAAAATAGCGAAGTGTAGTTTATTTACACATTTAGCATAAATACACACAGGCATAAATATGTATTTACTTATGTATGATTGAACCCTTGCAAAAAGGAAATATTCATTTTAGTCAGAAGTTTGCAACGCATAGAAGGAAGCATCTCCGACTATATAAAGTATATATATTCTTGATCAGCATGATGATCTGAGTTGATATATCCTTGTCCGTCTGTCCGTCTGTCCGTCCGTCCGTATGAACACCGAAATCTTAGAGACTATAAGAGCTAGAGCAACCAAATTTGGTGTCAACATCCGCCTATTGTATAAGCAGATCAAGTTTATTTTAAATTTTTGCCACGCCGACTTCCGCCCCCGTAATTTAGAAAAACTATAACTTGAGCTGTAATGAATATATCGCATTCTCATTTGACACACTTAATAATATAGCTAATATGCACCAGCTGACCAACCAAAATCGGACAATAATTATCGGAGATATACGTATTTCCGTTTTGTACTGAAACGCACCATGCAAAATGGGCTGTTAAGTGTGAGCGAGATAGCATGCGTTCGCTGTTGCTGCATGCTAAGAGAATTTTTTTCTAAATTGATGGCGATTTTTGACTTTATAGAGTACTTTTACTTGGTACGGGGTATGTCGGCAGGGACGACTTGCTTGCTTCATTTATGTTCCTATCATATTCTCCTTATTTTTAGCGTTATAATGTTCTGCTAAAATTCAAGCTCTTTTATAAGCTTGCACTTACCTAAAATTTGGATTCCTTAGCTTAATATTCTATATTATATAATAGACTTATCTTATCTATTGTATTGGAATATTTTTGCAAAATGCTTTATTTACCGAAAACTAGTTCCTAGTGTCGTAGAGTTCGACAATAGTTACATATGTACCATAGAGGGTATTGTATTAAACCAATATACAAAATATTGAAGCCATACATCCCAATCTGTTTTATCAACGGATATACATATATGAACGGATGTATTCATTGAAAGTTCCTTGACTTCTTTCAACTGCTCCAACAGTTTGGTGGTGGTGTGCAGTAGACGTAATATTTGCACAGATCGCTTATTATAGAATTTTTATAATCAGTGCCTATGTCCTTAATGAACGTCTTCATTGGACCGCACTTTCATACAAAAGATTCAAATATTGCATTCGCAATTGTTTTAGCGTTTTTATTTGGAACAGGAATGGCTACAAGATATTTTGTAAGGGCACATATTAGGGTTATAGCGTATTCGTTACCTTTTTCAAATTTAGGTAATGGACCTATAATATCCAATATTACTCTGTGAAAGGCACTCAGTTATGGTTAAAGGGGTTTTTTTGTGTTATAAATTATCTTTTAGATATTAGAATGCGTTTCGGAGTTCAATTGTAGATTCAAAAGGAACATTCTTTTTCCAAAATCGAGTTATAACTTATAAGTCGTGAATAGTCAGCGAAGATTTGATAAAACGTCTGTAATAGTTGCAGAGCTGCAAATCGTCTAGCATAGGCAGCTTTAAGTTGCTGTCGCAAAATATCGATTTCAGCTGTTTATTGAGACGCTGTCTTGCCTTTTCGCCGGGCATTAAGGAGCTTGACTTTTAAAACGTCGGCGGATTCACCTTTAACGTTATTCTTTAATATGTTTATGATGCCTGCAATGGCAGTCTCGTTTTAAGCTTTATACAGGATTGGACAAGTAATTTTCCACTTAAAGACCTCTACGGCCAAATCTTCCTGGTTTGCTTTTTGCTTTTTATTTGGGGGGTGGTGGAATCTGTTCAAATGACGTCACTGCATAAGAAATAGAACATGCAGAAATCCCAAGCTCATGAGCATAGACGAAATTTGTCGGCAGCCTGCACTTGTTGCTAGGGCCAAGTGAGGGCCATAGCGAGAATCGGCGGGGGTGAGGGGCGACCAGATGACGCGATCATCGTGGGTGGTCGTCGACAGGTGACGAGAGCGTGGGAGAGCGCATGCGTGCATGTATGCGTGAGCCAGCGGCAAGTCAGATAAGCCGAAAAGAAAGGTGCAATGCGAGAGTGGGAGAGCGGGGCGAATATGTTAGGGAACGCCCGTAGTTGGGTTTGAGAAGCATTGGGCGCCGATCAGGTTGCGGCGAGAGTATAAGTTGAATTCAAACTGTGGAATTGCAACCTGAATATATAGTGTTTAATATAAATTTGATTATCATTATTATTGCATTATGTTATTATTGAATTATCATTAACGTTTTATGAAATTATTATTACTTTATTATATTATTATATTTAGGTGAGGGGGTGTGCATATATATATATATATATGTATTGCAATCTATTAATAAGCAAGAGAGATGTTGTTATTTGTTAAGAGCAAGGGTGGTGGCAGCTAGAGAGTGAGAGAAAGGCCGAAGGATATGCGTACCGATGTGTGCATATGCGTGTATGGGTGTCCTGGAAAGTGATCTTGTGGGAGAAAGAAAGGCCGTTGACGACAGCGGCTGGGCACCGAACGATTTAGAAAGCTGCGGCTCCCACAAGGGCAATTTCACCATGCATAGCTGCAGGCGAGGTATGCTGCGGGGTCGGCAGAGAAAGTCGACCCAAAGAAGAAAGCGATGGAAAGTTCTGAAGGAATGACAAAGTGGATGGAAATTTACTGGCTGCGGCGCAGCATCCCACCACGCATCCTCATTGGTTCAACATGCCTATAAATACGCACGGCTGAGACCATGAGGATATCTAGTAAGCGAAGTAAAGCGAAGAATAATACAAGTGAAGTTCATAGTCAAGTGAAGCAGTATTCAAGTGGAGATACCCACACCCAAGTCAAGGACCAACATATCAACAAGGACTGGCAGACAGGATCCACATCCTGGCATTTCCTTGTAAGGCAAATACCAGTGGTTAAAAACAAAACGAATAAAGATTAGGAGTTATTCCTTGCGCAGATAGGGAAGACTAGGAGTATTCCCGGCAACAGTGAGGGCACGCAACAAGCAGACCTTTATTTGCCCATAGGAATAAACAAACAGTGCCCGAACAAATCCGATCACCAGTCCATCATACTAAAGCTGCCATCACCCTAAAGAAATTGCATACCAATAAAATTGAGATATTGAAATTACAATCAAACTAAACAAGTATTCTTATTTTCGCCAGCGCACAATACAAATTTGTTGTGTCGTACCCTGTCTCCTGAAATCCGGCTCTGCCATTAGTAAGGACCAAAAAGGATCGTTACAATGTGAGCTTTAACTAAGCAGATCGATTTTCTCTCACACATTAGCTCAAAAAACTGTATTTCTGAGCACCCAAAATATCGAATTAAATAGTCCTGACTTGGCACCGGATGCCTTCTTTTTATTCCTGGATGCTAAAGTAAATTGAAAAATAACAAAGTTATTGCCAATGATTAAAATTTGTTTTTGTTCTCTAACCCCGTAATGAAAAATAACATACTTTCTTTTACCAGACATGCATCTTAACATTCATATTATATACTTATGTGGCTACCCTAAAATGACTACTTCTTAAGAAAAGAGTTTCTTGTTAAACTAGTTCCCACCTACTCTTATACGATCGCTTCAACGTATTTTTTTTTTTGAGATATATTACTTTAAGTTGGCATTACTTTTCAAGATGGCGACCGATTTAACAGATGTCAAGCGGTTTATTCTCAGTTTGGCTTGACAATTTATGAGCAGACTCAAGCCTGAATAACGGTTGCAAATTGTGCAATTTTATTTCGAAAATAATGGTTCTGTGCGAAATACGTATAGCGCAGTAAGCTCATTTTGCGATGTTTAGCGATGAAACGCAGTTCTGGTTGAATAGCTACGTCAACAAAGAAAACTGCCGCATTGGCAAGTGTATGTCGAAACACCGTTACATCCGTAAAAACTGATGGTTTGGTGCTATTTATGGATTGGTGGAATCATTGGTCCTTACTTTCTCAAAAACGATGATGGCCAAAACGTTACAGTCAATGGTGATCGGTATAGAGCCTTGATTACTAACTTTTTCATTCTTGAATTGAACAATTGTAGTAACGTAGAGTATTCTCACAGAGAGTAGAGTAGAGTATTCTATTGGAAATATAATTTCCAACAAAAATAATATTTTTGTCCGAATAGTAAACACAACAAGTTCAATCCGAAACCAAACCGAAACGTTAAGTGACTATGACATAGTCCATGATGATAACAAAGATAGACATAAAGATGTCATGAAAAAACTTCTAAAGAACTTCCCACAGTTGTTTAAAACCATACTAACAACTATGCACACAGTATACAGACATTTTCAGGATTTCAACAACTAATTTTTATAAGCAAGAACTGAGGTTAAAGGTCTCCCAGGAAACGTGAATCAAATATTACCAAATAAAGAAAAAATTATTGTCCACTTCGAAGAATAGACGCTATTCTTGACCAATTAGGCAGAGCCAAATATTTAGCATGCCTTAGAACAACAGTCTAGACGAATGATGACTATAGCATCTGGACTTCAACCATCACAAGCATTGTTGTATATGGATGACTTAATCTGTAAAATTTGAATGGACTTATGATTGCTAGAACGCATTTGAATATTTAAAAAAAGCTTTAATAACACCAACCTTACTAAAATACCCAGACTTTGGCAAAGAATTTTGCATAATAACAGACGCAAGTAAATACGTATGTGGAGCTGTACTAACACAAAGAAATGGAGATAAACAACTCTCAGTTGTATTTGCTTCACGCTCATTCACTAAAGGTGAAAGCAACAAATCAACAACAGAACAAGAGTTAGTAGCTATTCACTGGGCCATAATACATTGTCGACCATATATAAATGGTTATTTATTTTCAATGACAAATCCCAGTTCAAAATTAACTAGAATGAGACTAGACCTAAAAGAATATGACTTCATGGTAAGGGAAAAGACATCTTCGTGGAAAGACAACTTTGTGGCAGATGCCCTATCGCGGATATCAGTATCCGAATAAAAAGAAATGTATGACAAAGTCCTGAAAGTCACTACCAGGCAAAAAAGTAGACAACAAGACTGGGCGGTCAATAATGAAGAACTTTGTTGACGTAGCTATTCAACCAAAACTGCGTTTCATTGCTAAACATCGCAAAATGAGCTTACTGCGCTATACGTATTTCACACAGAACCATTATTTTCGAAATAAAATTGCACAATTTGCAACCGTTATTCAGGCTTGAGTCTGCTCATAAATTGTCAAACCAAACTGAGAATAAACCACTTGACATCTGTTAAATCGGTCGCCATCTTGAAAAGTAATGCCAACTTAAAGTAATATATCTCAAAAAAAAAATACGTTGAAGCGATCGTACAAGAGTAGGTGGGAACTAGTTTAACAAGAAACTCTTTTCTTAAGAAGTAGTCATTTTAGGGTAGCCACATAAGGATATAATATGAATGTTAAGATGCATGTCTGGTAAAAGAAAGTATGTTATTTTTCATTACGGGGTTAGAGAACAAAAACAAATTTTAATCATTGGCAATAACTTTGTTATTTTTCAATTTACTTTAGCATCCAGGAATAAAAAGAAGGCATCCGGTGCCAAGTCAGGACTATTTTCGATATTTTGGGTGCTCAGAAATACAGTTTTTTGAGCTAATGTGTGAGAGAAAATCGATCTGCTTAGTTAAAGCTCACATTGTAACGATCCTTTTTGGTCCTTACTAATGGCAGAGCCGGATTTCAGGAGACAGGGTACGACACAACAAATTTGTATTGTGCGCTGGCGAAAATAAGGAAACTTGTTTAGTTTGATTGTAATTTCAATATCTCAATTTTATTGGTATGCAATTTCTTTAGGGTGATGGCAGCTTTAGTATGATGGACTGGTGATCGGATTTGTTCGGGCACTGTTTGTTTATTCCTATGGGCAAATAAAGGTCTGCTTGTTGCGTGCCCTCACTGTTGCCGGGAATACTCCTAGTCTTCCCTATCTGCGCAAGGAATAACTCCTAATCTTTATTCGTTTTGTTTTTAACCACTTGTATTTGCCTCACAAGGATATGCCAGGATATGGATATGGGTGTGGGTATCTCCACTTATATACTGCTTCACTTGACTATGAACTTCACTTGTATTATTCTTCGCTTTACTTCGCTTACTAGATATCCTCATGGTCTCAGCCGTGCGTATTTATAGGCATGTTGAACCAATGAGGATGCGTGGTGGGATGCTGCGCCGCAGCCAGTAAATTTCCATCCACTTTGTCATTCCTTCAGAACTTTCCATCGCTTTCTTCTTTGGGTCGACTTTCTCTGCCGACCCCGCAGCATACCTTGCCTGCAGCTATGCATGGTGAAATTGTCCTTGTGGGAGCCGCAGCTTTCTGAATCGCTCGGTGCCCAGCCGCTGCCGTCAACGGCCTTTCTTTCTCCCACAAGATCACTTTCCAGGACACCCACACACGCATACGCACACATCGGTACGCATGCCCCTTGGCCTTTCTCTCGCTCTCTAGCTGCCACCACCCTTGCTCTTAACAAATAACAACATCTCTTACAAATGCTTATTAATAGTGTAATTATTCCTCCTGCACTGTTGTAAAAATAATAATAAAGCCAGAGCTTCTGCTGAAGTTGGCTGTGCATTTAATAATAATTTTATTCATTTTAATTTTGTTCGTCTTAAGTCTAATACATAGTGTTCTTATATCTACATATATATTATGTGTACATATGTATGCAGAAAGCATGCATATGTTACGTATGTATGGATTGACCACTTGAGGTGCAAAGTGCACGCTCAGCATTTCCCACGCTCAGCGATCGGCTTGTATATAAGTGGTAGATCGTATTAGTTATGCGTTGGAACGTTTATGTATTTCTATGTGGTCTTTGGGTATTTGTATATTTGTATTTATTATGACAAAGTGTCACAATGTATTAACTGAATGTTATACCCTTAAATTGGTAGGGTAGATATGCTACACCTCCCTTTTTCAAGAAATGACGTAATATTTATATGTAGTCATTTGGAGTAAGTGTTAATGTATTGTGTTTAATAGGTGTATGTGTTATCTCAATTTTTGTAAAATAGTTGTGTTCATTAAGGAATTTTGTTTTTAATATTTTAAGTAACGTTATATTTAATTTTAACTGTCTCAGATGAACTATAATTTTCATCATATTTATTTTTTTTTTTCAAAAGGTTGATCAGACCTCTTGTTTCTTTTTTCTTGTTTTTCTTTCTTTCTTTCATGAAAGGTTTCATTGATTATATATCTTTAACCTATCTTTATGTACTTTTTGTTTCTTATTTTTACTATCTTTAATAAAAATGTTATCATTATCCTCTATTTTTTCTACTGTATATGGTCCTAAACATACTGGGTCTAATTTATGCCCTGCTTCGTTTCTTAATAGTACTTTATCTCATACTTTTAGTTCAAAATTTTTAGTATTCTTGTCATATAGGAATTTCCTATAAGCCTTGGCTTTTTCTAATATAACTCTAGCTCTTTTGTATGCTATTTCTATTCTAAACTTTATTTCTTTAGAATAGTCATCTAAATTGTAAATAGGATCTATTTTGTCAATTTTATTAAAATCTATGAACTGCTTTGGTAATCTGCCAAATATAAGTTAATATGGACAATACTCATGGGTTGCTGATGGTGTCGTGTTGAAGCAATACGTGAAATATTGACTCCAAACATCCCAATCGGTTTTGTCTGCAGAGATATATGAACGAATGTATTCATTAAATGTTCGAAGACTTCGTTCTATTATCCCTAATGTTTGATGATAATATGCAATAGAAGTGAGATTCTAGATCTTCATGTACTTGCATAAATCTGTTATTATCTGGTTTTTATACTCTGTTCCCATGTCCGAAGTGAACGTCTTTATTGGACCGTACTTAAGTATGAAATTTTCGAAAAAAGCTTTTGCGACATTCTTTGCGCTTTTTCTTTTGATCGGAATGGCTTCTAAATATTTTGTTAGGTCACATATTAATGTGACTATGTATTCATTGACATGTTCCGATTTTGGTAGTGGACCAGCTGTATCCACTATCACTATGTCGAAAGCGTTTACTGGTGTTTCAGTAAAAGTCATGGGAGTTTTTGTATGCGTAGTTGTTATTCTTTTATATGACGTGTCATATTTTTCCAGTAGTACTGTCTTTTGATTTTTGCTAGCGTTCTTGTTATGCCACTATGACCTCCTAGAATTGGATCGTTATGATATGTAGACAGTATTTCTTGTATCTCTTTTTCGTTTTTTACTTGGGTCCACCGGTTTTAATATTCTATTGCCTATATTTTTGAAAGTATCTATGAAATTGATTCAAAGACCTTTTCGCTCGGTGCCACTTTGAGTTGGCTAATTTTTAATATACCGGCCTCTTTTTCGAGCCTTTGGAAAAACTGACCTAAGTCGAGAATTCCATTGGTATATAAATCGATCACTTCAATTCTTGCGATAACTTTATTTCCATGTTTAAAAAGGCATTTAGATTCTGTTATGCGCAAGGTTACTACTTCATTATTTTCAACTGTACAGATTTTTTCTTGTCTACTTTGTCGCCTGGTAGTGACTTTCAGGACTTTATTATGAATGTCTTTAAGTTCTGTTATCGTGATACGCGAAAGTGCGTCTGCAACGAAATTATCACCCTTTAGTTGTTCTACTGTGAAGTCGTATTCCTCAAGTTCTAGCCGCATGCGAGTTAATTTGGAACTGGGATTAGTCATAGAGAAAAGATATGTTAATGGTCTGTGATCCGTTTTGATTGTAAAATGTTTCCCATAAATATATGGTCTGAAGTGGGTAATTGCCCAATGAATTGCCGCTAACCCTTGTTTTGTTGTGCTTTTATTACTTTCCCCTTTTGTAAATGAACGAGATGCATAAACTATTGGGAGTTGAATTTCATTATGGTTCTGAGTTAGAACCGCTCCACAAGCTGTGTTTACTAGCATCTGTTATAATGCAAAACTCTTTGCGAAAATCGGGATATTGTAAAAATGTTGGTTGCATAAGATTTTCTTTTAAGTATTGGAATGCGTCTTGGCATTTATTTGTCCATTCAAAAGACACATTCTTTTTACATAATCTAGTTATGTGCCGTGAATACTCAGCGAAGTTTTTTATAAATCGACGGTAGTAATTGCAAAATGCTACGAATCGTCTTGCGCTGTCCGCATCATGAGGAACAGGGTAGTTTTTGATGACGTCAAATTTTTTGTCATCTGGAATGTCACTTCGTGAATGAAAATGAACATTTTTCTGGATGCAACTTTAGGTTGTATTTCCTACATACGTTAAAAACATCAGTTAAGTTTTTAATCATGTGTTTTTCGGAACATCCTATTACCATTAAGTCATCCATGTAAAGGTACGCCTGGGAAGGTTCTAGACCGGAGAATGATATAGTCATCATTCTCTGAAATGAATTTGGTACTATTTTAAGACCAAATGGTAATCGCGTGAAGCGATATGAGCCATTGCTCGTTGAGAAAGATGTTATGTTCCGTGAACTTTCTTCCAGTTCAATTTGGTAAAAACCTGACATTAAGTCAAGGCAGGAAAAGTATTTTGCTCGACCCAGTTTGTCTAGAATGTCGTCAATTCTGGGGAGCGGGAATTTATCGGATAGTAGTTTTTTGTTGATTTGGCGATAATCAATTACTAATCGCCACTTTTTTTCTTCTGAATATTGTAATGCATTCTTGGGGACTAGCAAGAGTGGACTATTGTATTCGGATACTGACGGTTCTACTATTTTATCATTTATTAATTTTTATACCCTGTACCCATAGGGTAAAAGGGTATATTAAAGTCGCTAAAATGTATGTAACAGGCTGAAGGAAAATTTTCCGACCCTATAAAGTATATACATATTCTTGATCAGTATCAATAGCGAAGTCGATTGAGACATGTCCGTCTGTCCGTCCGTCCGCCTGTCCGTCCGTCCGTCTGTCCGTCCGTCTGTCCGTCCGTATGAACACCGAGATTTCAGAGACTACTAGAGCTAGAGCAACCAAATTTGGTGTCAACATCCGTCTATTGTATAAGCGGGTCAAGTTTGTTTTAAATTTTTGCCTCGCCCACTTCCGCCCCCGTAATTTAGAAAAAACTATAACTTGAGCTGTAATAAAGATATCGCATTCTCATTTGGCACACTTAATATGCACCAGCTGACCAAATTTTACCAAAATCGGACAATAATTATCGGAGATATACGCATTCCCGTTTTGTACTGAAACGCCCCATACAAAATGGGCTGTTAAGTGTGAGCGAGATAGCATGCGTTCGCTGTTGCTGCATGCTAAGAGAATTTTCTTTGTAAATTGATGGCGATTTTGATCGTTTTTGACTTTATGGATTAGTTTTACTTGGTACAGGGTTTACTCAATGTCGGCAGGGACGACTTGCTTGCTTTATTCTACTTGTTTTTGAATTTCTTCTACGTGGATATGCAGGCTTCTGTAGTTTTTAATGTAAATTGGTTCACTGTCTTTTAGTTTCAATGATTGTTTATAAAAGTTGTTTGTTGTGATTGGTTCGGTTTGTAGTCCGAACACATCACTATATCTGGTGCATATATCTGTTAGTTGATTTTTAAATTGTATTGGAAACTTTTTCTTTAAATGTGACAAAACTTCTTCATTTCTATTATCTTGAGTGTTTTGAACTATATTGTAGTTCGAAAGTGATTCATATTTTATGTTATTTATGTTTACTAATAAATCGGAATTGTTTGTATTTAACAATCGGACAAACGTACATTGTGATTTCGTTATTGTATTTGCAATATATATACCTTTTTGGATTTCTTGATTAGGTATATAAACGAAATCATCTTTTGAATCAATTTTTATATTTCTTATCACTTCGGATCTTGCTGGTAGGATTAGAGAATTATTACCCGAACTGTATGTTATTGGAACATAAATTGGATAAGATAGATTTTGAGGTCTAATTATAAACCAGTCTTCAGTTGGTTTGAAGTCTAACTGGCAATTGAATTTTTTTATGAAGTCAGTTGTTGCAGTTATAACCTTGGTTGGAGTTACCTCGGCCTCTTCCTCGATTCTGGCCCCGTCTTCCTCCATGGTTATTGTTATTGTTATTATTGTTGTTATAGTTCCGGTTGACATTTCTGCCACGATTATAACCTCGGCCTCCTCTATTATTGTGATTTGCACCTCGTCGATAATACAGGACTGTGTTACTTTGACCTGTTATCTCCATACAACTGTTTACAAATTTTAACACGGCATCATTCATGTTTGTGAATGTACCTGCTTGCATGATAAGTCTTACCTTATCAATGGAACAATTTTGTGTCATTGCTTTTACAGCTGTTATAGTGCTGTATTTATTGGCGAGTGCTTGGCTTAGACCTTCACTAATATTGGCACATTCAAGGGCCTTTGCCAGTTTTTCCACATCTTGAGTGTATGGTTAGCCGTTTTATTTCTTTGCTGCAGATTAAAAAGCTTAGCAGACATTACCTCTACTGATTCTCCTTTGACTGCTTTTGATAACTGATTAATGATTTCAGTTATTGTCTGTTCATTACTAATTAAATTTCTTGCATGGCCTTTAAGTTTTGTTTTAATAAGGCTTATGGCCGTTATCTCATGTGCACCTTTTAAAGTTTGTAATAGATTCAAAGAGTCTAGAAAACTTTGTAGATTTTCCGGCTTGCCATCGAACTCTGGAATCAGAGATGTGGCTAGTCTGATAAAGTCTACTACTGTTTGTGCAATTTCGGTATTTTTGTTTATCTAGTGCTTTATATCGATAGATTCGCTTGTGGTTTCTTTCAGTGTTTCTATATCACTGTCAGATTCATCGTCACTCGATCGTACAGATTCGTCTAACCCTTTCAATTGACTGGGATTAAAATACGCCAATTGGCTTAAACTTTCTGGCACTTTTATTTGAATGTGTCGCCTATTAATTACAGAAATCAACCTCGTGTTCAGGGATTTTAAAACCTTTAAACATTTTTCCCTGTGGCCAGGTGTTAGTCTTTCTTCGTACTTATTTGCTATGGTTACTACATTATTATATTCCCTTAATGCATTTATATGATTTATCAAATTTGTTACGAAACGCGTCTATGTATCTTGCGATTTCGTTCCATTCCATTTTATAATGGAATTTTATTTTTGTAAACGAACTAACCATATAGTTGATACTCCTAATATTGGGTGAGCTTCTTCAGTTACTTTAACTCTGACATATGGTAGTGTTGTTAATACCATTGCCTTTTCTGCTTTATCGCATTGTATCAATGGACTGCTGTGTCCGCCAAAAACTTCTATATATTCATTCTCGAACTGATATACAGATATATATTCGGTATGCGAATGCAAAAGTCTAATTGCATTAATGCGAAAATCGGGGATGTTATTATAAACATTTATTTTTTCCTCATTTATGTTTTTAAATGTTATCTAAATTATTTGCTTTAAACATATAATGACAAGTATACTTTACTTTTTGAATTTTTTTTTATTGAAAAAAAATTTCTTAAAGAGTATCTTTGTTTTTAGTAAGAAAAGAAACAAAAAGTGAATTATATTTTCATTACAATGATTATATTGCAAATTTAAAATTTTGAAATTATATTGATTTTGAGAATTTTTTTTGAATACATTGTTACTACAATTGCCCGTGCGCATGTATGTGTTTACGTTCGCAGTGGAATCCACTATTTTTGTATCGATTAACCCCATTGTGGATGTACTATATCTATAATGAAATTTGCTTATACTGTTATTAAACATGCATACGTCCTCGTATATAGTATGCTTTCAAATTAAATTTCAAAACTTTACATTTTTTTTTGGAATTTATGCAAATTATCGGACTGATTTTTTTTTTACTGGAAATTGACAATTATAATTCTTTAACTTTTATCTTCATGAAAGAAAAAAAGTTTTTTATATGTATAATAATGGATTAAGTACGAGGAAAAACATAGTTAATCTTAAGAATTAGAAAATAAAAAATGGAAATGATAATTTTATTGTAATGAAGTTATTACAAAATTTATTAATTTAACACAATTATTCTACTGCAGCTGAGTATAAATACTCAGCGCCAGAGACATGGAAAAATTAGATTTAGGAGATGTGGTTGGTTCACAATTCAATATACATTTCGTTATTATATTTAGTAAAAAAAAAAATCTCCAACCACATTGTTAGTAGTAAAACCTATTAATTGTTAGTTTTTCGCAAGTTGCACTTTTGTGCTTCAACTTGCTGGTAGTAATATAAATTTGTTTCTTATTCTATGGCAAGTTAAGGCTGCAATGTGCAGTAAAATGCCAGTGATTTAGATTCAACTGGCGGTCAAGGCACTCGCTGCTATTTACAGCGAATAAATTGGCCCAACTGGTGGGTAAGGGTTTTCTGGTCATCGTTTGTGGTGAGGATTATGTTTGTTCGCGTTGCACCAATTTGGTCAACTATTATGATCGCTTGGAGAATGATGTGGAGCGTGTAAAAACGAATTTCATCGGTTTGTTGAGTAAGAAATATGCCATTAATGAAGATGTGGGTGTTGAGTATGTAAAGTAGCACAAACAGCATCAGGTCAATTGAAGACTTCGATTCAATCAACAAATACCCAGATAGGCGCAACGCAAGTCCAACGCAAAGCCGCCGAGATCCATTATAGTCCTGTCACGGTCGCCATGTAATTATTCCTCCTGCACTGTTATAAAAATAATAATAAAGCTTCTGCTCAAGTTGGCTGTGCATTTAATAATAATTTTATTCATTTTAATTTTGTTCGTCTTAAGTCTAATACATAGTGTTCTTATATCTACATATATATTATGTGTACATATGTATGCAGAAAGCATGCATATGTTACGTATGTATGGATTGACCACTTGAGGTGCAAAGTGCACGCTTAGCATTTCCCACGCTCAGCGATCGGCTTGTATATAAGTGGTAAATTGTATTAGTTATGCGTTGGAAGGTTTGTGTATTTCTATGTGGTCTTTGGGTATTTGTATACTTGTATTTATTATGACAAAGTGTCACAATGTATTAACTGAATGTTATACCCTTAAATTGGTAGGGTAGATATGCTACAAAAGATTACAATATATATATATATATATATATATATATATATATATATATAATTAATTATTGCCAATGCACACCCCTTCACCTAGATATAATAATATAATAAATTAAAAACCCAACGATGGGCGTTCCCATACATATTCGCCCCGCTCTCCCACTCTCGCATTGCACCTATCTTTTCGGCTTATCTGACTTGCCGCTGGCTCACGCATACATGCACGCATGCGCTCTCCCACGCTCTCGTCACCTGTCGACGACCACCCACGACGATCGCGTCATCTGGTCGCCCCTTACCCCCGCCCTCACTTGGCCCTAGCAACAAGTGCATGCTGCCGACAAATTTCGTCTATGCTCTAAGCTTGGGATTTCTGCATGTTCTATTTCGTATGACGTCATTTGAACAGAACATTTAATTCTATATATTTGTGAGGGATAATCATAGATCCTATAGGATTATTCCTCACAAATTGTTGAAGGCAAAACAGCAAACCACGAAGATTTGGCCGTAGAGGTCATCATAAACATATTAAAGAATAACGTTAAGGGTGAAAGGAAAAACAGCTTCTCAATAAACAGCTGAAATCGATAATTTGCGACAGCAACTTAAAGCTGCTTATATTGATCGTGGCATAGATCCAGATATTGGTGAAGAATTCGCAACAAAAGAGTCCTTACAGGCAATCGTGAAACAATGCCAAAATGATAGAATTCGTACAATATTGGAAATTGGCAACTTCAGAAACTTCAACAATTCCATCGAGGACACTTTAGATACAGAAGATTAAATAAAATACACGTTCAAGTGTTATCAAAAATTTTCCAGTTCCACATGATGCGGACAGCGCTAGACGATTTGCAGCTCTGCAACTATTATAGACGTTTTATCAAATCTGCGCTGACTATTCACGACTTATAAGTTATAATTCGATTTTGGAAAAAGAATGTTCCTTTTGAATCTACAATTGAACGCCGAAACGCATTCTAATATCTAAAAGATTATTTATAACACACAAAAACCTCTTTAACCACAACTGAGTGCCTTTCACAGAGTAATAGTGGATACTAAAGGTCCATTACCTAAATCTGAGAATGGTAACGAATACGCAATAACCCTAATATGTGAACTTACAAAATATCTTGTAGCCATTCCTGTTCCAAATAAAAACGCTAAAACAATTGCGAAAGCAATATTTGAATCTTTTGTATGAAAGTACGGTCCAAACGGTCAATACACTTTTCTCACTTCATCAAAGTCGGTCGTGTTTTATTTGCGCTCTCGCTTTTAATAATTTATATTATTTTACCTGCGGTTAAAAACTTCTTTTGAGCTTCTATAATTAACGATCGAGTTGCATGAAAAGTATATTCGACGACCGCTAAATTTTATTTCTTCTTAAACATTAAGTCAAAGCTATCATTAAATTTTATTTTACTAAACAACAAAAATAACAGCTTTGTTGTTGTGTCTGCATACTTTGATTTTGTGTTTCTGATCTCTTTTATATATATTCGCGCTCTCGCATACTTAGTAGTGTTGTTGCTTGTGCAGTGTTTGCGCTCGCGCTATTACATACATTGCTCGCGTTCGTGACCGTTACTCTCGCGGATGTATCAGTTTTTTGTTGTTGTGTGTTTATCTCAGTTCTAAATAGTTTCTCTCCTTTTTCAAGTGCAGAATATTGCACCTTTAATCCTTTTGCTACCTTGTGCTACTTATACGTTTTTTTTTTTTTGCTTTTTATTGCAATTCGCCCTTTACTTAAAATCTTTTCTTTACAGAAAAAAAAAATAATAATAATGTTGGCCTGCTCATTTAAACAGTGCCCTCATCCCCAAAAGCTCCAAGAAGACTACCTTTTATGCTGGCTGTGTGACAATGTTATGCACGTTAAATGTACTGGTTATACGGCCAGAGTTCAGGATAGCATTGGAAATGGGGGAGCCTGAAATGGAGTTGTGAAGCGTACCGGGACGTTGAAATGGAAATGCGTATATTTATGCGGCGGACTAGGGAGGGATTTAGAACTTCGTCGGCTGGCTTTCTAAAGCTTCGTGAAGAGTTTACGACTCTGGAAACTCAGTTTAATAGTTATAAATTATAAAGCGAATCCCCGAATCGGAAGAAGACCATTCCTCGGCATTTCTCCCCTGATCCACCAGCATCTCTACTTTTAACAGCTCCGTCTTCAGGTAACAACCCAATAACCCCGAATTCTCAGCACCTGATATCGTTTAGTAGTTCAGTAATCGGCAGTCCTGTCACGCATACTGATGCGATATCAGATGTAGTGTCCGATGTGTCCGGGCGAACATCCTCTTCCAAATATGTCCACAACAAAATAGTAACAAGGGTTCGCTTTTTGTCGGTATTCCACCAAAGAAGCAAATTTATGTTTCGAGGCTAGATCCCAACACTACATCAGATGATGTCATAGCCCATATCCGGGCAAAAATCGTAGAGCCTAACATCGCGGTGGAAAAGTTTAAGTTTTCCTATTCCCGTGACATTTCGTCTTTTAAACTTAGTGTTCCGCCTAATCTTTTTGACCAGATATGTCATGCAGATTTTTGGCCGGAACATTTAATAGTAAAGGAGTATATAGCTAAGAAGAGGGAAAAATTGGCTTCCGATTCGCTTGCCTTCCGCACCAGGTAGCACCAATCCCTCCCTACCTTCAGGCACGTCAGTACCTACTGGCGGGTCAAGAAACTAATTTCGTCCCTTATTCTGGCCTATCAGAAGGTAAAATCTAAACTTTCTAAACTCTATGTTGGTAGTCTATCCTTTGATTTTCATATTCTGTCTTTTACTGAAACGTGGCTAAAGCCAGACATATCCGATGCATCCGTTTTTCCCACAACATTTTCTACCTATAGATACGATCGAACATTCAGAAATGGAGGCGGAGTTTTAATTGCTGTCAACTCAGCCCTTCCCTCTGAATTAGTTACCTTCACAGCAACTCTTGACATTGAATTTGTTAGTGTCAAAATTTCTCTACAATCGTATTCTGCCTTTGTAACTTGCTCATATATTCCACCTTAATTTTGAAATGGCGGTATACACCAGCAATTTAGAAGCAATTTGCTCTGTATCCTCCCATTTCTTCGTTTCCATCAGATGAGTCTTCTATGCTGTTGCCTTCCTCCTCACACTGCTTTATTGATGGTCTTCTTGAGTTATCCTTAACCCAGGTTAACCCTGTGCATAATAGTAATGGTAGACTACTAGATCTTATATTTAAGCTAGATTCTTCTGACTGCTCTGTTTCGAGAATTGGTCCTTTAGTTGTCCCCAAAGACAATTTCCATCCAACTTTGGACTTAACCATAAACTTTCCTTTTCGATTGCCGATTACCAAGTCGACATCTCGAACCCGTTGCTTTCGAAAAACTAACTTCTTGAAATTCAATGAGCTTATTCTTGCTACAGATAGGTTTTATCTGTATTCTTGCAAAGATATAGACGCTGCTATTTCATTTTTCTATAATACTATGTTTTTACTTTGTGACGCTTGTGTCCCACGTGTCACCCATGTGTCAACTGACAAGCCACCATGGTTTTCACGTGAGTTATTTAATTTAAAGAATATAAAATCTAGATATTATAAAAAGTATAAAAAATCCGGTCAACTGTCCGATTTTTCTCTTTATGTAGTTGCTCGATGAAATTTTTCAGTGCTTAATACACAATGTTATAAGGATTACTTATGGCGCTGTAAACTTCAGTTTTCCCGTGATTCTAAGCGGTTTTATAACTTCGTCAACGCCAAACGCAAGGCATCAGTGCATCCGTCTTACTTATGTTTTGGAAATAAAAAAGCTAACGATGATCAGGCCATTGCCGATATGTTTTCTGATTTTTTCAATACAACTTATTCCTCCAAGGAGTATCACGCTAACTCTTTGTATACGTCGTAATACGTCTAACTGTATCTTTAATCCTTCGATCGGGATACCTGGTTGTGTACTCAGGTTTTGTGCTGACACTTTGTGTAACCCGATTCTTAAGTTATTTACTTTGTCCGTTACAACTTCTACTTCCCACCTATTTGGAAGGAATCTTATATTATTCCTCTTCATAAAAAGGGTAACAAGTCCGTAGCATCAAATTATAGGGATAATTCTAAATTGTCCGCTATACCGAAGGCCTTTGAGAAAATTATAACTTCTCAATTACAACATTTCTGTAGTTCTGTACTTTCATCTATCCAACATGGGTTCATGAAACGCAGATCCACTACCACTAACCTTTTAGAGTTTACTTCTTTTCTGTTCACGTATTCGTATTCAAAATCAGAATTTTCCAACCCCATAAAGTATATATATTCTTCATCAACAGCGAAGTCGATTGAGACATGCCCGTTTGTCCGTCCGTCCGTATGAACACCTAGATCTCAGAGACAATAAGATCTAGAGCAACCATGTTTGGTGTCAACATCCGCCTAGTGTGTACACAGGTGAACTTTGTTCAAATTTCTGACACGTCCACTTCCGCCCCGCGATTTGAGAAAAACCTATAACTAGAGCTTTATTAAAGGTATCGCGTTCTTATTTGCCACACTCAATAATATGCCCAATCAGCTGACCGAATTTTGTCGAAATCGGACAATAATTATCGGAGATATACATATTTCCGTTTTGTACTGAAACGCCCCATGCAAAATGGGCTGTAAAGAGTAAGCGAGATAGCATGCGTTCGCTGTTGCTGCATGCTAAGAGAATTTTAATGTAAATTAATGGCGATTTTGATCGTTTTTGACTTTATGAAATACCTCTACTTGGTACAGGGTATAGTCAATCTCGGCAGGGACGACTTGCTTGCTTCATTTTATTTTTATCGTTGATTTTACATAAAAAAATTTATTTATATTTTTCAGTAGAGTTCTTTTTCCTTTTACACTTTAACAATTATAAGTTATAAAATAATGTACCAAGTTTTCAACTTAACCGAAACTGGACTAAAGCTGAGGTGGAACTGGTTTGAACTGAACTGTTAAGGTTTCAGGATTATTTATAGGAAGTTTTGTTAGGGTGGCGTGATTTGTGGGAGTTCGCTCGAGTGGCGTGCTCGATTCTGATTGGTCACTTTATAAGCTGTTTCTATGAAAAATGTGTATATTTGCTTCGTTTGCAGTTTTTGGACTCTATGCATGTGACTTAGGTAAATGTGCGGTGATTTGTTTATAATAAGTTTTGTATGGGATAATTTGTTAATAATAACTCTTGTGTGAGGACACGGATATATTACTATATAAATTTGGAAATTTTTTGTTTTTATGTATGATATAATATGTCTTACAATGCTTAACTCATTTTATATTACTTATCTTCATCTGAGCTATCCAATTCCATATTCTCTATTTTGTCCTCAAAAATATGATTGATCTATGAAGGAAGATTTCTATTAGGTAACAATTTTGCATACTTTATTCTCATCGATTCCTCAATTAAGTCTACGGTTTTTTTTTTTGATCCGGTTATTACTAACTATCCATTCCCTTATTTCTGTATATTTTGGGTTTGTTTCACCGATTTGATATATAAAGTCAATATATGGAATATATTTTGCAAATGTTTTAATTCTAGCACATTGATTATGAGTTTTCTTTTATTTTTCTTATTTTTTTATCGGCGCTTTTGCGCCCAAACAAAATTGTTTTGTGTTTTTCTTTTATATATATTTCTATTCCTGGATTAGACCTGTCCAACCCACCTACCCTGCTCAGGTAATGCTTCTTTATTTTCCTAGTGTGCATAGAATAAATTTTAATGACCAAAGATATTGACAGCGAAGTTGTTATCTGATCAAATTTTTCCCTATGATTCCCTATTGGGCTTGTAAGTTAAAACTGATTCGAAGAAAAAGCATACATTATTTCTAAAGTAAAGTACATATTTTACTTGTTTTTATTTCAATGATATTCTTGGAAGAAAAAGGAAATGGTTTTATTTACATTGAATATTTTGACCTTACAAGATCGGCAAAAAAAAAAAAAATTAAAAAAAATAAGTTTCTCTACTGCTAAACGCAGTGAGACAGAGACGTGGAAAAGAGGATAGACTACATAAAATCGGCTTACAATATTTTTCGTTATATAATTCAATGCCAGTCAAATGGTTTTAGTAATAGCCTAAAAATGTTGTAAGTAATTTTTAAGCAGGCCATCCACTTGGCTGATTTCTTTAAATGAATGATTTAATATGATTACAATTATTTCATGATGATGAAAAATCATAATAATATTGACAAACAAGGTCGAAAACTCATTATGTTACTTCGCACAAGTGCAAAGTTTGTTTTCCAGCTTTTTCAGGCTCTTTTAGTAGAGTTGACCGTCTTCCTCAACTGCCATCCGCTTCTTCTTTGGGGCTGTGTCCCAGTCATTAAATTCCCAAAGTTTCGAGAAGACAAGCTTGAAAGAATATGCAAAATGTTGGTACGTCTGTGCTGCAAATTGGAGGTTACCCAAATAAATCTTTATTTTCATAAATGAACGTTCTTAGCCTAATGATACATTTATATGCTTATGCTGCTTTTTGTATGGCAGCTACAAAGTATGTATATACGCATTACGATTTGTTTGCATGCAAATGATCAATGAATTGCTGCATGGCGGCGGGAAACGCAAAAAGGTTCCAGCCTACAAAGGGCAAGCAGGGACCGGCGCCAAGAGCTCCCCGAAATTAATGTGGGTGGAGGAGAACCAGATATCGGCAGAAATCAGCATGCAAGGTACACGGAAAAAGGCAATGATAGATTCAGGCGCCACGAGCAGTTTTGTGAACCAGGATCTGGTAGAAAGATTGGAGTAGAGGCAGGTGCAATTGGCAGACGGATCAATAAAGAACATGAAATGGCCATGGGTCGCCAATATACAATTTGGAGACAAAGAGGTGATGATGCCATTCCTAGTGCTACCAGATGGAATCAACGCAGTGGTCCTAGGATGGAATTTCATTAAAAAAATGGGAGCAACAATTGCATGCGCAAGGCTCAGCATAATAATTCCACCTAGGAGCAGAGTAAATGGCAAACTACCCGAAAGAATATCGTCCATCAGAGTAACATATGTGCCAGAAGCGGGAGATTTCATGCAAGTAGAGTTGGCAGAGTTGGCCAAAATAACCGGAACGTCGAAAGTTGGTCTCCATACAATTACCATGCGTGATGACAAACCCATAAAACAAAGATCTTATTCAAAAAACCCAAAAATGCAAGAGATTATCAACGAAAAGGAGGACGAATTAATGGCAATGGGATATGGGATAGAGCGTTCAAGTAACCCGTAAAGTTCACCAATAGTAATGGTGAGAAAGAGGCAAACGCGGGAATGGAGGCTTTGCGTAGATTTGAGACAGATAAATGAAAAATCAATAAAGACGCCTATCTAATGCCAAGGATCGACTACATACTAGATTAACTGCGAGAAGCAAAAATTTATAAGCAGTTTGGATCTGAAGGATGGATATTGGCAAATACCACTAGGAGAAAACAGCAAGAAAATGATAGCGTTTACGGTGCCAGGTAAAGGGCAGTACCAATGGAAGGTAATGGAGTTCGGTTGTCACTCCGCATCAGCCACTTTCCAGTGAGCTTTGGATATTGGAATAGGACTCGAAATGACGCCTCATGCATTCGCCTACCAAGACGATATCATTGTGGTCAGCAGAACTATGAAGGACCATAAGAGGCATTTAAAAGAGGCTGAAACTGTGGAAAAATGCCAGTTTTTAAGTTAGGAGTTACGATTAATTGAGCATCGTGTGACCGATCAGGGAGTTGGTATAGATCTAAACAAGGTAGCAGCCATTGCAAAATTACAACCACCAAAGACGATTTGTGCCAGGATTTACGACGGTGGTGCAATCATTAAATACATTGTTGAAAAAGAAAACAAAGTGGGTATGGTAGGGCAAGCAACTATGGCGTGGGGGCAATATTAGCACATAATACAGAGGAAGGGATCATCTCATACGCTAGCAGAACAAAACTACTCAGCAATGGATAAACGAATGCTTGGCGATCGTATGGGTTTGGGTCAGAAAACTGAAACCATGTTTAGAAGGCTATCATTTTAAAATGATCACAGATCACATGGCCTTGAAATGGTTGCACAGCATTGAGAGCCCAACAGGACGAATTGCGAGACGGTCATTGGAGCTACAACAGTATGGCTTCGAGATTTCTTACCGCAAGGGCAAATTGAATGTAGTAGCAGATGTGTTGTCAAGGCAGCCGTTAGAAACATTCAGAACGGTAAAGGATAGCATGCAACAAGCAAGTATAGGATGTGGATGGGTACAGGCTATGAGAAAAAATAAAGGAGAATCCACAGAAGTACCTAGACTATGTCCTATAAAATGGCCAACTGTATCGAAATAGGCAGTTTTTTTTTTTTCTTTTTCGCGCGAATCCCATCGGGTGCACTAAGTGCCCACAACTTCCCGCCCAACCGACCGAGGGGCGCTAGCCGCATGACGCACGGCTCGAGTCGCGGGGACATTCCACAAAACAGACAAGAAACGAAAACTATAACTAGTTACGAGCTAAATGTAAAAGGATAGATGTTTTTAATGTAGGAAGAGAGAGCTTCGAACTGATTACACAGTAAAGTCGATTGTAATCAGAACAAAGTACTCGGAAAGGTTCATGCAGAGCATAGTTAGTGGTACAGCGGGGAAGAGATAGAGGTATAAAATTTCTAGTAGGCCTACAAGGAACCGATAGATTTACTTGGCTCAATAGCTTAGGAGAGTCTATATCACCATTAAGGAGCTTGTGCATAAAAATCACACCAAGCATTATTCTACGATTCCAGATCCATATTCTAAAATAGGACGAACCAATGAGGTAAAAAGAATTTTGGTTGTATAAGGGTCATCAAACTCCTTTGACCATCGTTTAACAAACCCAAGAACACCCATAGCTTTACCTACAGTAGTGGAGATATGAGATTTAAAGGTTAATTTATAGTCCATAAGGACGCCCAAATCGTTCATCTCATGAAAACGTTTTAGTGGGATGTCATTAAGAAAATAAGTTACCAACCGCGGAGTATTTCATTGATAAAAAGAGTAAAAAGCAATGGTCCCAGATGACTGCCCTGGGGCACTCCCGAAGTCACATTTATGGACCTAGAATATAAAGACTTGAAAAGAACCTTCTGTGTTCTGCCTGTCAGATATTCCCGAATCCAGGAAACTAGAGGGCTAGGGAAGCCAATGTTATTTAATTTAAGGAGAAGTAGCGTATGATTAACAGAAAAGCCTTGCTGAAATCAGTATATATGACATCAGTTTGCCTTGCATTCCGAAATCCTTCGATCGTCAATGATGTAAATTCTAAAAGGTTAGTGGTTGTAGATCTACGTTTCACAAATCCATGCTGCGATGGTGAAATTATAGAACTACAAAAATGTTGCAGTTGAGAAGTAATTAACTTTTCAAAAGCTTTAGGAATAGCGGACAATTTAGAAATACCCCTATAGTTAGATGCATCGGATTTCCTACCAGTTTTATGGAGAGGAATTATATAGGATTCCTTCCAAATGGATGGAAAAGTTGAAGATTTAACGGACAATAGAAAAAGTTTTTGAATTGGCTTACATAATGCCGCGGCGCAAAACCTTATTACACATCCAGGTATACCATCAGGACCAGGAGAATACACAGGTTTTACTAAATTAAGCACGCTATGGAGCGAGCTTTCTTCGATCGAAGGAATACAGATACAATTACATTTTCTTAACTGATAATGATACGGAAGATTTGCTTGATATTCTACTGAGGAGTAAGTAGATGTGAAAAAATCAGCAAACAGATTAGCAATTGCTTGATCAGAGTCGGCTGTGATATTTTCAAAAGATAAACAAGATGGGTGGATAGATGTCTTACGTTTAGTATTGACAAAATTATAAAACCGCTTCGGGTCGCGGGAAAACTCTAATTTACAACGCTGAAGGTAATTTTTATAGCATTCTGCATTAAGCATCATAAAGTTAGAACGTGCAACTGCGTATAGAGTAAAGTCTGAAGAACGACCCGATTTCTTATACTTTCTATAATATCTCGATTTCACATTCTTCAAGTTGGATAACTTACGAGAAAACCAGGGAGGTCTGTGAGACAACACCGGAGTCCTCAATGGGACACAAACTTCAAAAAGAGAATCGAGAGTATTATAAAACAAAGAAATAGCTTGATTCATGTCTGAACATCTGTACAAGGAGGACCAATCTGTTGAAAGAATGAGACTATTTAGTTTGACAAAGTTAGTTTTACGAAAGTTACGGGATTTGGGCACAGGGCAGGCACTAACAATTGGTGCACGAAACGGCAGATCAACAGTTAATTCCAAAGTGGGATGAAAGTTGTCTTCTGGAAAGACAAGAGGGTCAATTCTAGCGACTGCGTAGTTGGTAGAATCCAACACGAATATCAGATCCAAAGATCTTCCATTTTTATTACGCACTGGATTTATTTGAGTTAATGATAACTCGAACAGGCCATCAATAAATAAATGTGAAGTACAAGGGAGCAGCAGGCCAGACTCGTCAGAAGGGGACCATGCTATATTGAGGAGACCATATGCAAGATCCATATTCTAAAATAGGACGAACCAATGAGGTAAAAAGAATTTTGGTTGTATAAGGGTCATCAAACTCCTTTGACCATCGTTTAACAAACCCAAGAACACCCATAGCTTTACCTACAGTAGTGGAGATATGAGATTTAAAGGTTAATTTATAGTCCATAAGGACGCCCAAATCGTTCATCTCATGAAAACGTTTTAGTGGGATGTCATTAAGAAAATAAGTTACCAACCGCGGAGTATTTCATTGATAAAAAGAGTAAAAAGCAATGGTCCCAGATGACTGCCCTGGGGCACTCCCGAAGTCACATTTATGGACCTAGAATATAAAGACTTGAAAAGAACCTTCTGTGTTCTGCCTGTCAGATATTCCCGAATCCAGGAAACTAAAGGGCTAGGGAAGGCAATGTTATTTAATTTAAGGAGAAGTAGCGTATGATTAACAGAAAAGCCTTGCTGAAATCAGTATATATGACATCATTTTGCCTTGCATTCCGAAATCCTTCGATCGTCAATGATGTAAATTCTAAAAGGTTAGTGGTTGTAGATCTACGTTTCACAAATCCATGCTGCGATGGTGAAATTATAGAACTACAAAAATGTTGCAGTTGAGAAGTAATTAACTTTTCAAAAGCTTTAGGAATAGCGGACAATTTAGAAATACCCCTATAGTTAGATGCATCGGATTTCCTACCAGTTTTATGGAGAGGAATTATATAGGATTCCTTCCAAATGGATGGAAAAGTTGAAGATTTAACGGACAATAGAAAAAGTTTTTGAATTGGCTTACATAATGCCGCGGCGCAAAACCTTATTACACATCCAGGTATACCATCAGGACCAGGAGAGTACACAGGTTTTACTAAATTAAGCACGCTATGGAGCGAGCTTTCTTCGATCGAAGGAATACAGATACAATTACATTTTCTTAACTGATAATGATACGGAAGATTTGCTTGATATTCTACTGAGGAGTAAGTAGATGTGAAAAAATCAGCAAACAGATTAGCAATTGCTTGATCAGAGTCGGCTGTGATATTTTCAAAAGATAAACAAGATGGGTGGATAGATGTCTTACGTTTAGTATTGACAAAATTATAAAACCGCTTCGGGTCGCGGGAAAACTCTAATTTACAACGCTGAAGGTAATTTTTATAGCATTCTGCATTAAGCATCATAAAGTTAGAACGTGCAACTGCGTATAGAGCAAAGTCTGAAGAATGACCCGATTTCTTATACTTTCTATAATATCTGGATTTCACATTCTTCAAGTTGGATAACTTACGAGAAAACCAGGGAGGTCTGTGAGACAACACCGGAGTCCTCAATGGGACACAAACTTCAAAAAGAGAATCGAGAGTATTATAAAACAAAGAAATAGCTTGATTCATGTCTGAACATCTGTACAAGGAGGACCAATCTGTTGAAAGAATGAGACTATTTAGTTTGACAAAGTTAGTTTTACGAAAGTTACGGGATTTGGGCACAGGGCAGGCACTAACAATTGGTGCACGAAACGGCAGATCAACAGTTAATTCCAAAGTGGGATGAAAGTTGTCTTCTGGAAAGACAAGAGGGTCAATTCTAGCGACTGCGTAGTTGGTAGAATCCAACACGAATATCAGATCCAAAGATCTTCCATTTTTATTACGCACTGGATTTATTTGAGTTAATGATAACTCGAACAGGCCAGACTCGTCAGAAGGGGACCATGCTATATTGAGGAGACCATATGCAAGATCCATATTCTAAAATAGGACGAACCAATGAGGTAAAAAGAATTTTGGTTGTATAAGGGTCATCAAACTCCTTTGACCATCGTTTAACAAACCCAAGAACACCCATAGCTTTACCTACAGTAGTGGAGATATGAGATTTAAAGGTTAATTTATAGTCCATAAGGACGCCCAAATCGTTCATCTCATGAAAACGTTTTAGTGGGATGTCATTAAGAAAATAAGTTACCAACCGCGGAGTATTTCATTGATAAAAAGAGTAAAAAGCAATGGTCCCAGATGACTGCCCTGGGGCACTCCCGAAGTCACATTTATGGACCTAGAATATAAAGACTTGAAAAGAACCTTCTGTGTTCTGCCTGTCAGATATTCCCGAATCCAGGAAACTAGAGGGCTAGGGAAGCCAATGTTATTTAATTTAAGGAGAAGTAGCGTATGATTACCAGAAAAGCCTTGCTGAAATCAGTATATATGACATCAGTTTGCCTTGCATTCCGAAATCCTTCGATCGTCAATGATGTAAATTCTAAAAGGTTAGTGGTTGTAGATCTACGTTTCACAAATCCATGCTGCGATGGTGAAATTATAGAACTACAAAAATGTTGCAGTTGAGAAGTAATTAACTTTTCAAAAGCTTTAGGAATAGCGGACAATTTAGAAATACCCCTATAGTTAGATGCATCGGATTTCCTACCAGTTTTATGGAGAGGAATTATATAGGATTCCTTCCAAATGGATGGAAAAGTTGAAGATTTAACGGACAATAGAAAAAGTTTTTGAATTGGCTTACATAATGCCGCGGCGCAAAACCTTATTACACATCCAGGTATACCATCAGGACCAAGAGAGTACACAGGTTTTACTAAATTAAGCACGCTATGGAGCGAGCTTTCTTCGATCGAAGGAATACAGATACAATTACATTTTCTTAACTGATAATGATACGGAAGATTTGCTTGATATTCTACTGAGGAGTAAGTAGATGTGAAAAAATCAGCAAACAGATTAGCAATTGCTTGATCAGAGTCGGCTGTGATATTTTCAAAAGATAAACAAGATGGGTGGATAGATATCTTACGTTTAGTATTGACAAAATTATAAAACCGCTTCGGGTCGCGGGAAAACTCTAATTTACAACGCTGAAGGTAATTTTTATAGCATTCTGCATTAAGCACCATAAAGTTAGAACGTGCAACTGCGTATAGAGCAAAGTCTGAAGAATGACCCGATTTCTTATACTTTCTATAATATCTGGATTTCACATTCTTCAAGTTGGATAACTTACGAGAAAACCAGGGAGGTCTGTGAGACAACACCGGAGTCCTCAATGGGACACAAACTTCAAAAAGAGAATCGAGAGTATTATAAAACAAAGAAATAGCTTGATTCATGTCTGAACATCTGTACAAGGAGGACCAATCTGTTGAAAGAATGAGACTATTTAGTTTGACAAAGTTAGTTTTACGAAAGTTACGGGATTTGGGCACAGGGCAGGCACTAACAATTGGTGCACGAAACGGCAGATCAACAGTTAATTCCAAAGTGGGATGAAAGTTGTCTTCTGGAAAGACAAGAGGGTCAATTCTAGCGACTGCGTAGTTGGTAGAATCCAACACGAATATCAGATCCAAAGATCTTCCATTTTTATTACGCACTGGATTTATTTGAGTTAATGATAACTCGAACAGGCCAGACTCGTCAGAAGGGGACCATGCTATATTGAGGAGACCATATGCAAGATCCATATTCTAAAATAGGACGAACCAATGAGGTAAAAAGAATTTTGGTTGTATAAGGGTCATCAAACTCCTTTGACCATCGTTTAACAAACCCAAGAACACCCATAGCTTTACCTACAGTAGTGGAGATATGAGATTTAAAGGTTAATTTATAGTCCATAAGGACGCCCAAATCGTTCATCTCATGAAAACGTTTTAGTGGGATGTCATTAAGAAAATAAGTTACCAACCGCGGAGTATTTCATTGATAAAAAGAGTAAAAAGCAATGGTCCCAGATGACTGCCCTGGGGCACTCCCGAAGTCACATTTATGGACCTAGAATATAAAGACTTGAAAAGAACCTTCTGTGTTCTGCCTGTCAGATATTCCCGAATCCAGGAAACTAAAGGGCTAGGGAAGCCAATGTTATTTAATTTAAGGAGAAGTAGCGTGTGATTAACAGAAAAGCCTTGCTGAAATCAGTATATATGACATCAGTTTGCCTTGCATTCCGAAATCCTTCGATCGTCAATGATGTAAATTCTAAAAGGTTAGTGGTTGTAGATCTACGTTTCACAAATCCATGCTGCGATGGTGAAATTATAGAACTACAAAAATGTTGCAGTTGAGAAGTAATTAACTTTTCAAAAGCTTTAGGAATAGCGGACAATTTAGAAATACCCCTATAGTTAGATGCATCGGATTTCCTACCAGTTTTATGGAGAGGAATTATATAGGATTCCTTCCAAATGGATGGAAAAGTTGAAGATTTAATGGACAATAGAAAAAGTTTTTGAATTGGCTTACATAATGCCGCGGCGCAAAACCTTATTACACATCCAGGTATACCATCAGGACCAGGAGAGTACACAGGTTTTACTAAATTAAGCACGCTATGGAGCGAGCTTTCTTCGATCGAAGGAATACAGATACAATTACATTTTCTTAACTGATAATGATACGGAAGATTTGCTTGATATTCTACTGAGGAGTAAGTAGATGTGAAAAAATCAGCAAACAGATTAGCAATTGCTTGATCAGAGTCGGCTGTGATATTTTCAAAAGATAAACAAGATGGGTGGATAGATATCTTACGTTTAGTATTGACAAAATTATAAAACCGCTTCGGGTCGCGGGAAAACTCTAATTTACAACGCTGAAGGTAATTTTTATAGCATTCTGCATTAAGCACCATAAAGTTAGAACGTGCAACTGCGTATAGAGCAAAGTCTGAAGAATGACCCGATTTCTTATACTTTCTATAATATCTGGATTTCACATTCTTCAAGTTGGATAACTTACGAGAAAACCAGGGAGGTCTGTGAGACAACACCGGAGTCCTCAATGGGACACAAACTTCAAAAAGAGAATCGAGAGTATTATAAAACAAAGAAATAGCTTGATTCATGTCTGAACATCTGTACAAGGAGGACCAATCTGTTGAAAGAATGAGACTATTTAGTTTGACAAAGTTAGTTTTACGAAAGTTACGGGATTTGGGCACAGGGCAGGCACTAACAATTGGTGCACGAAACGGCAGATCAACAGTTAATTCCAAAGTGGGATGAAAGTTGTCTTCTGGAAAGACAAGAGGGTCAATTCTAGCGACTGCGTAGTTGGTAGAATCCAACACGAATATCAGATCCAAAGATCTTCCATTTTTATTACGCACTGGATTTATTTGAGTTAATGATAACTCGAACAGGCCAGACTCGTCAGAAGGGGACCATGCTATATTGAGGAGACCATATGCAAGATCCATATTCTAAAATAGGACGAACCAATGAGGTAAAAAGAATTTTGGTTGTATAAGGGTCATCAAACTCCTTTGACCATCGTTTAACAAACCCAAGAACACCCATAGCTTTACCTACAGTAGTGGAGATATGAGATTTAAAGGTTAATTTATAGTCCATAAGGACGCCCAAATCGTTCATCTCATGAAAACGTTTTAGTGGGATGTCATTAAGAAAATAAGTTACCAACCGCGGAGTATTTCATTGATAAAAAGAGTAAAAAGCAATGGTCCCAGATGACTGCCCTGGGGCACTCCCGAAGTCACATTTATGGACCTAGAATATAAAGACTTGAAAAGAACCTTCTGTGTTCTGCCTGTCAGATATTCCCGAATCCAGGAAACTAAAGGGCTAGGGAAGCCAATGTTATTTAATTTAAGGAGAAGTAGCGTGTGATTAACAGAAAAGCCTTGCTGAAATCAGTATATATGACATCAGTTTGCCTTGCATTCCGAAATCCTTCGATCGTCAATGATGTAAATTCTAAAAGGTTAGTGGTTGTAGATCTACGTTTCACAAATCCATGCTGCGATGGTGAAATTATAGAACTACAAAAATGTTGCAGTTGAGAAGTAATTAACTTTTCAAAAGCTTTAGGAATAGCGGACAATTTAGAAATACCCCTATAGTTAGATGCATCGGATTTCCTACCAGTTTTATGGAGAGGAATTATATAGGATTCCTTCCAAATGGATGGAAAAGTTGAAGATTTAATGGACAATAGAAAAAGTTTTTGAATTGGCTTACATAATGCCGCGGCGCAAAACCTTATTACACTTCCAGGTATACCATCAGGACCAGGAGAGTACACAGGTTTTACTAAATTAAGCACGCTATGGAGCGAGCTTTCTTCGATCGAAGGAATACAGATACAATTACATTTTCTTAACTGATAATGATACGGAAGATTTGCTTGATATTCTACTGAGGAGTAAGTAGATGTGAAAAAATCAGCAAACAGATTAGCAATTGCTTGATCAGAGTCGGCTGTGATATTTTCAAAAGATAAACAAGATGGGTGGATAGATATCTTACGTTTAGTATTGACAAAATTATAAAACCGCTTCGGGTCGCGGGAAAACTCTAATTTACAACGCTGAAGGTAATTTTTATAGCATTCTGCATTAAGCATCATAAAGTTAGAACGTGCAACTGCGTATAGAGCAAAGTCTGAAGAATGACCCGATTTCTTATACTTTCTATAATATCTGGATTTCACATTCTTCAAGTTGGATAACTTACGAGAAAACCAGGGAGGTCTGTGAGACAACACCGGAGTCCTCAATGGGACACAAACTTCAAAAAGAGAATCGAGAGTATTATAAAACAAAGAAATAGCTTGATTCATGTCTGAACATCTGTACAAGGAGGACCAATCTGTTGAAAGAATGAGACTATTTAGTTTGACAAAGTTAGTTTTACGAAAGTTACGGGATTTGGGCACAGGGCAGGCACTAACAATTGGTGCACGAAACGGCAGATCAACAGTTAATTCCAAAGTGGGATGAAAGTTGTCTTCTGGAAAGACAAGAGGGTCAATTCTAGCGACTGCGTAGTTGGTAGAATCCAACACGAATATCAGATCCAAAGATCTTCCATTTTTATTACGCACTGGATTTATTTGAGTTAATGATAACTCGAACAGGCCAGACTCGTCAGAAGGGGACCATGTTATATTGAGGAGACCATATGCAAGATCCATATTCTAAAATAGGACGAACCATTGAGGTAAAAAGAATTTTGGTTGTATAAGGGTCATCAAACTCCTTTGACCATCGTTTAACAAACCCAAGAACACCCATAGCTTTACCTACAGTAGTGGAGATATGAGATTTAAAGGTTAATTTATAGTCCATAAGGACGCCCAAATCGTTCATCTCATGAAAACGTTTTAGTGGGATGTCATTAAGAAAATAAGTTACCAACCGCGGAGTATTTCATTGATAAAAAGAGTAAAAAGCAATGGTCCCAGATGACTGCCCTGGGGCACTCCCGAAGTCACATTTATGGACCTAGAATATAAAGACTTGAAAAGAACCTTCTGTGTTCTGCCTGTCAGATATTCCCGAATCCAGGAAACTAAAGGGCTAGGGAAGCCAATGTTATTTAATTTAAGGAGAAGTAGCGTATGATTAACAGAAAAGCCTTGCTGAAATCAGTATATATGACATCAGTTTGCCTTGCATTCCGAAATCCTTCGATCGTCAATGATGTAAATTCTAAAAGGTTAGTGGTTGTAGATCTACGTTTCACAAATCCATGCTGCGATGGTGAAATTATAGAACTACAAAAATGTTGCAGTTGAGAAGTAATTAACTTTTCAAAAGCTTTAGGAATAGCGGACAATTTAGAAATACCCCTATAGTTAGATGCATCGGATTTCCTACCAGTTTTATGGAGAGGAATTATATAGGATTCCTTCCAAATGGATGGAAAAGTTGAAGATTTAATGGACAATAGAAAAAGTTTTTGAATTGGCTTACATAATGCCGCGGCGCAAAACCTTATTACACATCCAGGTATACCATCAGGACCAGGAGAGTACACAGGTTTTACTAAATTAAGCACGCTATGGAGCGAGCTTTCTTCGATCGAAGGAATACAGATACAATTACATTTTCTTAACTGATAATGATACGGAAGATTTGCTTGATATTCTACTGAGGAGTAAGTAGATGTGAAAAAATCAGCAAACAGATTAGCAATTGCTTGATCAGAGTCGGCTGTGATATTTTCAAAAGATAAACAAGATGGGTGGATAGATATCTTACGTTTAGTATTGACAAAATTATAAAACCGCTTCGGGTCGCGGGAAAACTCTAATTTACAACGCTGAAGGTAATTTTTATAGCATTCTGCATTAAGCATCATAAAGTTAGAACGTGCAACTGCGTATAGAGCAAAGTCTGAAGAATGACCCGATTTCTTATACTTTCTATAATATCTGGATTTCACATTCTTCAAGTTGGATAACTTACGAGAAAACCAGGGAGGTCTGTGAGACAACACCGGAGTCCTCAATGGAACACAAACTTCAAAAAGAGAATCGAGAGTATTATAAAACAAAGAAATAGCTTGATTCATGTCTGAACATCTGTACAAGGAGGACCAATCTGTTGAAAGAATGAGACTATTTAGTTTGACAAAGTTAGTTTTACGAAAGTTACGGGATTTGGGCACAGGGCAGGCACTAACAATTGGTGCACGAAACGGCAGATCAACAGTTAATTCCAAAGTGGGATGAAAGTTGTCTTCTGGAAAGACAAGAGGGTCAATTCTAGCGACTGCGTAGTTGGTAGAATCCAACACGAATATCAGATCCAAAGATCTTCCATTTTTATTACGCACTGGATTTATTTGAGTTAATGATAACTCGAACAGGCCAGACTCGTCAGAAGGGGACCATGCTATTTCAGGTAGATTAAAATCACCAAAGAAAGTAATGATAAAACATGTTGAATATATTCTAAATGTTTAATATATACCGTCATGTCGGATTATGGCGGGATATAAGAACAAGTGATATAGACCGAGAAGGATTTAAGTCCAACCTTGGCACCGACAAACTCAATTTCCTGATTATCAGGTAGATGAATCTGGTCAGAATATAAGGCAGAGTCCACCGCAATCAAAACTCCTCCGCCTGCACGAGAAGTCCGATCACACCTATAAATTGAAAATTTTGAAGAAAGAACGGATGCATCGTTAATATCAGGCTTAAGCCATGTCTCTGTAAACACTAAAATTTTAAAGTCAAATGCTTCACTATCTACATATAGTCTAGGAAACTTAGATTTAAGTCCTTTTACATTCTGATAGGCCAGAAAAAGGGACGAAACTAGTTTTTTTGGACACCAGCAGATGCTGGCGTTCCAGAAGGCAAGGAATTGGGAGGGATTGAAAGCTTGACTGACCTGTGAGTTTTCTTTTTGGCCGTGTATTCTTTTACTAAGATGTGATCCGGCCAAAAACTGTTACTACAAATACAGTCAAACAGTTCGACCGGGACACCTATTTTAAAGGAAGATATCTCCCTTGAATAATTGAACTTGAATTTTTCCACCACTATTTTGGAGACTTGAACTTTTGTCTTAATATATGCTAAGACATCGTCCGACGAATGTTCGGGATCAAGTCTAGAAACAAAGATATGTTTCTTTGGTGGAACTCCAGTCAGAGGCCTACGGGAGCCAGGCCTTAAATCAATGGCGTCTCTAGTTGTCACAATTGAGTCGCCTTGACTGTCCGTAAGTGTGCCTCTAACTGGACGACTATCGGCAATAACAATACTTGATGATTGCCCAGACTTTTCGGAAACTACAGCTACATTCGTCTGCAAGGAGAGACCATTTCCTGGAGAAACGGAAATCGCCTCATCCTTACGGCCACCATGCGGGATGGGGGTTGTAAACGATATTAGCTGCGGCGGATTTGTGTCTTGAGATGGTGAATGTGACATCGCGGCCGAGACTAAGTTAGGTATCGGCAGATGCGGGGACAAGTTACGCACACTAGTTTTCTTTCGCTTTGGAGACTCATTCAGCAGCTTATAGCTACTAAATTCCGTCTCCACAGCATTAAACTCGTCGTAGAGTTTACGAAAACTAGATGAGAGTTTTTTAAACCTATCCCTGGTCTGCCTCATAAATACCCTCATCTCGATTTCAACTTCTCGGCATGAGTCACATCCCCATTTGAGACCCCCTTTTTGCTCCAAGCTATCTCGCGACGGACAACATAACGAATTTTCAACCAACGAATATTTTTTAAAAAATAATTTGATCAATTACGGAAATTTTTAAATAGATTATGATAAGAACATAAATAATCATGAATGGTTTTATTAGACTTATAATGATAGAGCAACACAGCAGCGACTTTTGAGAAAATTAACGTATTTCTCATCAGCTGTCATATGCTCTGTGCTTGATCATTACAATAAATATAAAAAAGGAGCACTTAAGATTTTTCTTTCCAATCCGACGATTATTTGACATTCTGCTTTCGTTTTGTTTTACCCTGAAAGTCTTAAGAAGCCCAATTATGACTATGTCCTCTTTTTTAATACCGCGACAAACAAAAATAAGAAAAATGACCCAGAAGAGCATAGCAATCTTTTACTCTTATGAAGGCTATTCTTCCTTTGAGATACTTAAAAACCTTAATGAATTGGCCTCCAAGGTTTTGTCAAAAAAGTCATCGAAAATCAATTCAATGGGCTAAATAAGTGAGCTTCAATTAAGCAGAATTTTCTAAGTGAGAGTATGTCATGTGGGCGTACTAGAGCTTTATATTAAGCTTCCGCGTGGTTACGCTTGCAGCTACACTCCAAATGCAGGTTATGATTTCTGTGCCACATAGTAGAGCTTTCGATTGAGGCAATGAACTTGCTATAGGTTATGGATGGGGCTCTCAAGTCCAATGAAGACAAATATGATGGTCAAATCCAATCTATGCTGCTGGTCCAACGTATTTAAACAAATTTATAAATGCAGTAAGTTGTAAGTTGATGCAATGGGATAAATGTTATTATTACAAAATTAGTGTAACAAATCTATTTTTTAAAAAATGTGATTTATAAATGGCTTCTTCTCCAAAAGCAGACGTGTTGTGATATGCACATATCGAGAGCTCACTGTGCTCAGCACTATATTCAGAATATACTTCATGTATACTGAATAATCATAAATACTAGTATACAGCGACACTTAGTCTTTGCTATATAAACATACATCAAGTTCAAGTACTAAGCATATTGAACTGCAGAATAGCAGCGTCAGCACATATTACATGCAATGACTGCTTGAGCAAGATATGTATACATAAACACACTTATGAAATATGTGCATACCACGCTTTATTCCTACAGCGTCATACTCGCTGTTTATATACATAAGTTACATATATATAGTAATATATCCGACGCCTCACACAAATCTCCTTACTTATTTTATTATAAACAAATGACCCCACACAAAACTTATTATAAACAAATGACCCCACAGAAAACTTATAATAAACAAATCACCCCAGATTTAACTAACTCTCACGCTTAGAGTCCGAAAACTGCAAACTAAGCAAAATCTATCACTTATAAACAGGAAGATCATATACACCCTTTTCATGGGAACAGACTCCAAAGTGACCAATCGGAATCGATCACGCCACTCGAGCCAACTCCCAAAAATCACGCCACTCTCATAAAATTTACTATAAATAATCTTAGAACCTTAAGAGTTCAGTTCAGTTCCAGCCCAGCTTTAGTCCAGTTTCGGTTAAGCTAAAAACTCTGTACACTATCTTATAACTTATAATTGTTAAAGTGTAAAAGGAAAAAGAACTCCGTTGAAAAATAAAAAATACATTTTTTTTAATAAAAACAACGTTCAAAATAAAATTGGCGCAGTCGGTAGGATAAAACAAGAAAGGACGAAAAGTTAGTGCAGTGCAAAAACTTGTGTTAAACAAGAAACAACCATTACGGATACTGCATCCAAAGTTGTTTAATAACCAGGACCTTTTTGTACTTAAGTACCAAACCTGCTTGAATACCAGGACTTTTGTGTAACTTAAAACTGGAAAAAAAAAAATAATAGTCCAGAAAGAGCTAACATCACTTTTAAGTTTTATCCGCAAAAGAATCATCGTGCAAGTAAAACGCACGACAGCATCTATACTATCAAAAATAAAATAAATTGCACAACTCAAAGATGGCATTGGAATTGTCAGAGGCCCACCTAAACCAGGCGCTTACCGTGTTAAGACAAGTGCCTATGTTCGATGGTAACTCTGCAGCCCTAAGTGCATTTATTCGAAGGGTTGACTACATCATGCAGCTTTACCCAACAAGGGACGTTCGCCAACATAGTGTGATGTTTGGCACAATTGAGATGCAACTCTCCGGAGAAGCACAGAGGGCATCCCAGCTCGCCCAACCCAAAAACTGGATGGAACTACGAGCCGCCCTAATCAGTGAATTCAACGTGCAGACACCCTATGAAGAACTTCTGAGACGTCTCTACAACACGAATTTCGGAGGAAATCTTCGTAAGTTCATCGAGGATTTAGAATGTAAGTCATTCACAATCATAAATAAGTTAGCATTAGAAGGCAATCCAGATAATACTATTCTATATACAAACGCAATGAAAAATACAGTAAAAGACGTCATTATCAAGAAATTACCTGATAGACTTTATATAGCGAAATTCGATATTTCTTCAGTGTCCGGCTTAAAACAAGTAACACAAAGAGAGGGTCTTTACGAGAATAGCTCGACAGACAAACCTAGAAACAACAATTCCCATTTCACAGGTCAATCATACAACAAATCAAACCATAATAATTCAGGAAGAACTAATTACAGACAAAGCAGTCAATATTACAACTCAAGTCAGCCCAATCCACAAAACAATCCCCAAAATAATCAGCAACTTAGAGAAGAATTGCAGCAGAATCTTAATCAGGGTAGAGAGCAGAATCCCCTGAATCATCAAATCAGAACTCAATCTCAAAATCAAAACCCAGTAGCCAATCGACCTACTAAAAGGCAAAGAGAAAGTACCAGTGGTCAGAGTAGAATGGAATGGTCTGAAAATTTTCATCAATCAGCCTCGGAGCAAATAACTCAGACAGATCCGACGGATCAAGCAGATCAAATCCCTACATCCTGTTAACCATAAACAACACTCCTCTTAAATGTATAATCGATACAGGCTCTTCAATTAATCTTATCAACCAGAACTTTTTCAACTTCCCAGAAACCTCAGAAAAATTAAATGTCCAGACAATAAATGGCACAATAGAGCTTACTAAAAGCGTTTCTTTTGCACCCAGCAAACTTTGCCCAACTACTCAAAAATTCTAATGTCACAAATTCTCGACTACATACGATATATTATTAGGTAGAAAATACCTTAAAGCATGTCAAGCCATTGTTAACTATAACAACAACAGCGTTACCCTAAGTAATCACAAGTTCAATTTTAAATTCACAAATGATGAAAAAGAAATACAAGAATCACCTCCTTATCCCCCTGAAGATTTCGAATACGATGCATTTGCATACGAAATAAATAATAATATCGAAGAAAAAAATGAATTTTGACTGAATCACTTAAATTCAGAAGAAAAAAAAAAATAAAAGAAAGTGTTGAATCATTTTAGTGATATTCAGTGCAGGAAAGGTGAAAATTTGACTTTTACCAGTACCATAAAACACAGCATTCGACCAAAACACGAAGATCCCATCTACAAACACCCTTATAAATACCCTCAAATTTTTGACGAAGAAGTCAACAAACAAATTAACGAAATGATACAACAGGGAATAATTCGAAAATCGAAATCGCCCTATTGTTCGCCAATATGGATCGTACCTAAGAAAGAGGACGCATCCAAGGAACAAAAGTTCCGTTTAGTCATTGACTATCGTAGCCTGAACGAGATCAGTATCGATGACAAATTCCCAATACCCATAATGGATGAAATACTTGACAAATTAGGAAAGTGTCAGTATTTCACAACCATTGATCTTGCCAAGGGATTCCATCAAATTCAAATGGACCCTAAATCAATTGAGAAAACCGCATTCTCAAGAAAACATGGGCATTACGAATTTACCCGAATGCCATTTGGCCTAAAAAACGCACCAGCCACATTCCAAAGATGCATGAACAATTTATTAGAAGATCTAATCTACAAAGATTGTTTAGTTTACTTGGACGACATAATCATTTATTCAACCTCATTGGAGGAACACTTAGCCTCAATCCAAAAGGTTTTTACTAAATTGCGCAAAGCTAATCTGAAACTACAATTAGACAAATGCGAATTCTTGATGAAGGAAACGAAATTCCTAGGTCACGTTATAACCACAGACGGCATTAAACCAAACCCAGACAAAGTCAAAGCAATTCTAAAGTTTCCTATTCCCAAAACACCAAAAGAAAAAAAACCTCTTTTAGGTTTATGCGGATTCTACCGCAAGTTTATTCCCAACTTTGCAAAGATTGCAAAACCTCTAACTCTAGGATTAAAGAAAGGTTCTAAAATCAACATAAAAAATTCAGATTACATTTCAGCCTTCGAGAAACTAAAACTTCTCATTATCAATGATCCTATACTTGCATATCCTGATTTCAAAAAAACTTTTTCCTTAACTACTGATGCCAGTAATGTAGCTATAGGCGCGGTCCTCTCACAGGACCATAAACCCATCTGTTTTGCAAGCCGAACCCTTAATGAACACGAACTTAATTATTCAGCTATAGAAAAGGAACTATTAGCTATCGTATGGGCAACTAAGTACTTTAGACCATACCTCTTCGGTAGGCACTTCGAGATCTTAAGCGATCACAAACCCCTTGTTTGGTTATCCAATATGAAAGAACCCAACATGAAATTACAGCGATGGAAAATAAAACTAAACGAATATGATTACAAAATAAAATATCTACCAGGAAAAGAAAATTATGTGGCCGATGCTCTTTCCAGAGTCAAACTGGATGAAAACTATTTAGGAGATGAAATAAGCAGTTCCCGAGCAACAATTCACAGTGCACAAGAGGACAATGAAAATTTAATAACTGTCTCAGAAAAACCTCTGAACTTTTACAATCATCAAATAGAATTCATCAAGAGCAACGAAGACAAAGTTGACACTTCACATTTTTTTCACAAAACAAAAATAGAAATATTCTATAAGGAAATGACTAATCTTTCCGCAAAAGAACTCATCAAAGAATACCTATGTTCAAAAAATAATGCAATCTACTTCCATAACGACGCAGATTTCTTAATATTTCAACAAGCTTATGTTGAAATAATAAGTCGAGATAGTCAAATAAAAACTTTAAAAACTACTTTCAAATTAAAAGATATACCCACTTATGCAGAATTCAAAGAAATCATTTTAAAAAATCATAAAACGTTACTTCACCCAGGTATCACCAAAACTATAAATTGGTTCAAAGGAAAATACTACTATCCAGATTACTAAAAAATTATTCAGAACTTAATCAATGAATGCGATATTTGCAACTTATCCAAATCGGAAAACAGAAATACTAAACTAACTTTCGAAATCACCCCAGAAATATTTAATCCCAGAGAAAAATATGTTATGGACTTTTATTTAGTTGACAATCAACAATTTTTATCTTGCATAGACATATATTCGAAATTTGCCTCTCTAGTTGAAGTCCAAAGTCGTGATTGGCTGGAAACAAAAAGAGCAATCACAAAAATCTTTAATGATATGGGAAAACCTTTAGAAATTAAGGCAGATAAAGATTCAGCGTTCATATGTGTAGCACTCCAGAATTGGCTAAATTCCGAAAACGTCAAAATAAGTATAACAACAAGTAAAAATGGTATTTCTGACATAGAAAGATTTCATAGAACTGTGAATGAAAAACTGAGAATTATCAACACAGAATCCAGCATAGAGGATAAACAAACAAAGTTTGAAACCATCCTTTATATTTATAATCACAAAACTAAACACTTAACAACAAATAGAACACCAGCCGATATTTTCATTTATGCAGGAACACCCCTTTATAATACTCAAGCTAACAAGAGAAACATAATTGAGAATTTAAATAAAAACAAAATCGAAAATAAGTACGAAATATAAACATGCCCCATTAGTTAGAAGCAAAACAACTACACCCTTTAAAAAAACTGGAGAAATAACCAAAATTGACGACAAACATTTCATCGAAACAAATAGAGGAAGACAAACCACACACTACAAATCGAAATTCAAGAAAAAAAGAAAATTCATCAAAGCAAATATACTAATTAATTTCAGACATTCCAATATTACTACTTCTGCTCTTATCAATGGCACCTTCGACGCATAATCAAAGTATAGAAATAAATCCCATCAAAGCACCCAATGGCTATCTTATATTTAAAACAGGAATTATGGACCTACCCTCTGATTTCGAATATCATTATTTAACCATAAATCTAACCAAAGTGCAAATCACCTACAATAATTTGCTAGAGCAAACAAAACCATATAAAAAAATTTAGTACACATCCAATATCTAATTGAGAAATTAAACCGCGAAATGAATGGCATAAGAATAATAAAAAGAAACAAAAGAGGCCTAATTAACTTCGTAGGTACAGCACATAAATATCTGTTTGGCACTTTAGATCAGAATGATAAAGAAGAACTAGAACAAAAAATTAACAGTCTATCAACGAATAATGCTCAAAACGATGAACTTAATCATATTATAGAAGCAGTATATAAAAACATCGAAATTTTAAATAACCTCACCATTAAAGAAGATGCAGACAAAAAATTAAATATTCTCGTATTCAATTTAGAACATTTTACCGAATATATAGAAGACATAGAACTAGGCATGCAATTGACAAGACTAGGAATATTTAACCCAAAACTCTTGAATCATCAATACATAGTCAATATTAATACAGAAAAACTTTTAAATATAAAAACATCTACTTGGTTAAAGTCGGATACGAACGAAATATTTATAATTTCGCACGTACCTAGACAAATATCTAAAACACCACTATTCAAAATTATTCCCTATCCAGACGAAAAGAATAATACTTTAACAGAAAACGTTTATGAAACCTAATATTTACAAAATAATAAAATTTATATAAAATCAACTAAAAAACAAGAAATTAATGAATGTATAAGTGGCATTTTAACACAAATTCCAGCAGAATGCAAATATACAAAAACTATTAAATCAAATCAAATTACTTATGTAGAACCCAACATTATTGTAACTTGGAACCTACCGAGAACAAATATCAAACAAAATTGCAATCAAAATAGAATATTTGAAGAAGGCAATAATATAATTAAAATATACGATTGTGCTATTCAATTAAATGAAATATCAATTGTAAACACACTGTCAGATTACACACAGAACATTTATGTAACAAATAATGTAACAAAATTGGAACCTATTTCTTATATACAAACGAAACAAATAATTCTTGAAAAAACTAAATATAATAAAAAATATAAATATAACAACCACTACGTTTATAATTACTTTAATAAGTTTAACCATATATCTTATTTATAAGTTTAAATCAATGACGAAAAAAATAATTATAAAACAAATTAAATCAGTCGACTCAGCGTTAGACAATCCCGTTCCACGAGAACAAATAATTTCACAAGAAATCCCAATTGAAAATATACAAACACTTCCTTCGTTATACCCTGCATTTCCCGCCTGAGGACAGGCTATTTTCTAAAGGTTGGGGGAGTAATATATCCGACTCCTCACACAAATCTCCTTACTTATTTTATTATAAACAAATGACCCCACAGAAAACTTATAATAAACAAATCACCCCAGATTTAACTAACTCTCACGCTTAGAGTCCGAAAACTGCAAACTAAGCAAAATCTATCACTTATAAACAGGAAGATCATATACACCCTTTTCATGGGAACAGACTCCAAAGTGACCAATCGGAATCGATCACGCCACTCGAGCCAACTCCCACAAATCACGCCACTCTCATAAAACTTACTATAAATAATCTTAGAACCTTAAGAGTTCAGTTCAGTTCCAGTCCAGCTTTAGTCCAGTTTCGGTTAAGCTAAAAACTCTGTACACTATCTTATAACTTATAATTGTTAAAGTGTAAAAGGAAAAAGAACTCCGTTGAAAAATAAAAAATACATTTTTTTTAATAAAAACAACGTTCAAAATAAAATTATATGTTCGTTTCATACAATACGTATAAAACCAAAACATATTAAAAGGCAGCGGATCGCGCCGCTTTAGGCTAAGTTATAGTTAATCCTATCATGTACACTTCAGAGAAATAAACGCCCTGGAAGCGACAAGAACAGTCGCTCCAACACCTAAACTCAAAAATTATTTTTACATGGCGACTGTGACATAGGTCGAGGATTAACCAGGACGAAAATTTCACGCAACGAGGAACAAATAAAATAGAAACAAGGGAAATCCATAAAAGGAAGAAGGAAGGCAAAAACGAAGGATAAAAAAAAAAAAAAATCGCAGTAAGTAGAGTGAGATGTGTGCCAAGAGAACCGGAATTCTGCATAAACTAAAAGCCAGAAAGGCAGAATTACTGAAATTGTTAAACAATAAAAAATACCCACTCAGTTGGGATAAATCGGTAAAAATACATGCCGAAGTGGAATATATTAAAGAACAATTACTAATTCGAAAAAACAAAGAAGCACCCGCATACACATCCACACTACTATAAATAATTCATCCAAAACTAAAATCTCTAATCCTCCACCCAAAGCAAAGGAGATCCCCAGATTATCGAAGAGATGCCCGAATGACTGCGAGGGACTGTTAGGATCACCATATTGCGAGTATACCTGTGCAGCCAGCACCGGTACCCCACCAAAAAAAAAAAAAATAAGAAACCTGTGCAGCCAGCACCGGTCCCGTCTGGCGCTTCAAGCCAGACCCACTGAGGAAAATAACAAAGGAAATAGAGGTAATCACCAGGTACGAGTAATACAAAGTACTTCGGAAAACACCCAAGCCCCCTTGAGCACTTAATTCAAAAAGTGTTTCACATAAATCTAAATCTCAGCAGCATAATAAAAATACGCAACCAAAAAAATAATGAGCCATTAACTTTACTAGTAGATACCGGAGCTAACATTTCAATACTAAAAGACAACAAAACATGTTCAGAAATAAATAAAAATTTAAAAACAAATATAACAGGAATCGGTCAGGGAACAATAAAATCAATAGGAATAGCCACAATTGATCTATTATTCGATTATTTTATAATCAGTCACAACTTTCAAATAGTCCATAATGAATTTCCAGTACCTTGTGACGGAATTCTGGGACTTGACTTCATTCGAAAATTAAATTGCGTAGTAGATTATCACGATGATGAACTAATACTATAACCACAAACTCTCGATTACAGAATACACGTACCATTGTTAAACAATGAAATAGATAATTCAATATTGTCACCAACAAGGTCGGAAGTGTTTAGAAAAATTACACTTCAGACAAACGAAGCTACAGTATTTATACCAAATCAGGAAATTCATCCTGGGGTATTAATAGCTAACAGTATCGTAGCAGGTAACAATGCAATAATTAGAATTCTAAACACAACAGAAAAACATATAAACATTCAAAATCCTGACATTAAATACGAATCAATAGAAAATTATGAAGTTGAATCCTTCATTACTAATAACACAGACGAATGACGAATGAAGTCTTAAACAAACTAAAGTTCCCAGATCACGTAAGAACAGAGCTTACTGAATTGCGCACCAAATACAGTGACATATTTGGTCTCGAATCAGAAGCAATAACAAGCAATAATTTTTATAAACAAAAATTAAGGTTAGCAGACAAAACCCCGGTATACATAGAAAACTATCGAAATGCAGAAACAGAAAAACCAGAAATAAACAGACAGGTAGAAAAATTGATAAGAGATGGTATAGTAGAACCATCTATATCCGAATATAACAGCCCACTACTCTTAGTTCCTAAAAAGTCACTCCCAAATTCTAAAGAAAAGCAATGGCGTGTAGTAGTGGATTATCGACAAATTAATAAAAACTTCTAGCAGATAAATATCCACTACCTAGAATAGAAGAAATACTAGATCAATTTGGGAAGAGCAAAATATTTTTCGTGTCTAGACCTTATGTCTGGATTTCATCAAATAGAGTTAGAAAATAAATCTAGAAATATAACATCATTTTCTACGAGCACTGGCTCATATCGTTTTACGCGATTACCCTATGGTCTAATTCATTTATGAGAATGATGCAACTTGCTTTTTCTGGTCTAGAGCCATCGCAATCATTTCTATATATGGATGATTTAGTGGTTATTGGCTGTTCTGAACAGCACATGTTCAAAAATCTTACAAGAATATTTGAACTTTGCAGAAAACACAACCTTAAATTAAATCCAGAGAAATGTTCATTCTTTATGCACGAGGTAACATTCCTTGGCCATAAATGTACAGACCATGGCATCCTTCCGGATGACAAAAAATATGATGTTATTAAAAACTATCCAACTCGCACACATGCAGATAGTGCACGACGTTTCGTCGCATTTTGTAATTATTACAGAAGATTCATTAATAATTTCGCACAATATTCCCGTAATTTAACTAGGTTGTGCAAGAAAAATGTCCAATTCCAATGAACTAAAGAGTGTGAAGAATCATGTGGTGCATGTGGTGCAGTACTATCCCAAGACTGCAATGGTGCGCAATTACCTATTGCATATGCATCGAGATCTTTCACACAGTTAGAAAGTAATAAATCGACTACAGAACAAGAGTTAGCAGCAATACATTGGGCAATAAAACATTTCAGACCCTATATTTATGGAAGGCATTTCGTGGTAAAAACAGATCATAGGCCACTAGTATATTTATTTTCAATGAAAAAGCCTACATCAAAACTTACAAGAATGAGATTAGATTTAGAAGAATATCAATTTACAGTTGAATATCTCAAGGGGAAAGACAATCATGTTGCGGATGCATTATCCCGCATAAATGTTGAAGATTTAATCCAAATGAACAGAAACATATTGATGGTGCAAACAAGATCATCAAAAATACAGGAAAACATCTGCGCAGATGAAAAAATTAAAATGCATGAAAAAACAATTGAGCCCAATGTCTACGAAGTTGTTAGCAATAATGACGTAAAGAAATTTGTAAAAATAAAAATTAATAATTTTAAGTGATTACTCAAAAGAGGAAACCAAATTATCTCACAAATTTTAGTTAAAGATTTATATACTGAAAACTTCGATTTAGATCAATTTTCAAAGGCTTATTTCAGAAGCCGGGATATACAAAATCATTAACTTACAGATGTCACCAAGTGAACAAATTTTCGAATTTGTCACTTTAAATGAATTTAAAAATTAGAAGGATGGGCTAACTTCGGCCGTGCCGAAGTTCGTATACCCTTGCAAACTGTCTTTTTGATTTATATATAATTTGCCAGAATCATATGGAAGTATATAAAACTCATCAAATATAAATTTGATGACCGTGGCATAAAAAAAAATTAAAACAAATTTTTTTTCCCCGATTGTTCCTATGACAGCTATAGCATATAGTCGACGGATTCTGATAAAACTTAAAAGATATATTTCTTTTTATATAAAATTGTCAAATAACAAATTTCGTGACGATTGCTTCAAAAACACCCAAGTTATTGAACAAAAACTATATTTTTGACTGATCGTTCCTATGGGAGCTATATGATATAGTCGACCGATTCTGATAAAACTTGGTATATGTCTTGAGGATTATATAAAACTCACAAACACCAAATTTAGTGACATTCGATTGAAAAACAACAGAGTTATTGATGTTAAACCCTATTCTTGGCCGATCGTTCCTATGGGAGCTATATGATATAGTAGACCGATTCTGATAAAACTTGGTATATATGTTGGGGATTATATAAAACTCACAAAAGCCAAATTTAGTGACATTCGATTAAGAAACAACTGAGTTATTGATGCTAAACCTTATTCCTGACCGATCGTTCCTATGGGAGCTATATGATATAGTCATCCGATCGGGATGATTCCGAGATATACAATGCCTGCAGCAAAAAGAAGCCTAGGTGCAAAATTTCAGCTCTGTAGCTTCAAGGGTCTCGGAGGAGATTGCGTTGATCCAGACAGACGGACAGACGGACAGACGGACGGACGGACAGACGGACAGACGGACATGGCTATATCAACTCAGCTCATCATGCTGATCAAGAATATATATACTTTATATAGTATATATTTATTAATAAAAAATATAAATATAACAACCACTACGTTTATAATTACTTTAATAAGTTTAACCATATATCTTATTTATAAGTTTAAATCAATGACGAAAAAAATAATTATAAAACAAATTAAATCAGTCGACTCAGCGTTAGACAATCCCGTTCCACGAGAACAAATAATTTCACAAGAAATCCCAATTGAAAATATACAAACACTTCCTTCGTTATACCCTGCATTTCCCGCCTGAGGACAGGCTATTTTCTAAAGGTTGGGGGAGTAATATATCCGACTCCTCACACAAATCTCCTTACTTATTTTATTATAAACAAATGACCCCACAGAAAACTTATAATAAACAAATCACCCCAGATTTAACTAACTCTCACGCTTAGAGTCCGAAAACTGCAAACTAAGCAAAATCTATCACTTATAAACAGGAAGATCATATACACCCTTTTCATGGGAACAGACTCCAAAGTGACCAATCGGAATCGATCACGCCACTCGAGCCAACTCCCACAAATCACGCCACTCTCATAAAACTTACTATAAATAATCTTAGAACCTTAAGAGTTCAGTTCAGTTCCAGTCCAGCTTTAGTCCAGTTTCGGTTAAGCTAAAAACTCTGTACACTATCTTATAACTTATAATTGTTAAAGTGTAAAAGGAAAAAGAACTCCGTTGAAAAATAAAAAATACATTTTTTTTAATAAAAACAACGTTCAAAATAAAATTATATGTTCGTTTCATACAATACGTATAAAACCAAAACATATTAAAAGGCAGCGGATCGCGCCGCTTTAGGCTAAGTTATAGTTAATCCTATCATGTACACTTCAGAGAAATAAACGCCCTGGAAGCGACAAGAACAGTCGCTCCAACACCTAAACTCAAAAATTATTTTTACATGGCGACTGTGACATAGGTCGAGGATTAACCAGGACGAAAATTTCACGCAACGAGGAACAAATAAAATAGAAACAAGGGAAATCCATAAAAGGAAGAAGGAAGGCAAAAACGAAGGATAAAAAAAAAAAAAAATCGCAGTAAGTAGAGTGAGATGTGTGCCAAGAGAACCGGAATTCTGCATAAACTAAAAGCCAGAAAGGCAGAATTACTGAAATTGTTAAACAATAAAAAATACCCACTCAGTTGGGATAAATCGGTAAAAATACATGCCGAAGTGGAATATATTAAAGAACAATTACTAATTCGAAAAAACAAAGAAGCACCCGCATACACATCCACACTACTATAAATAATTCATCCAAAACTAAAATCTCTAATCCTCCACCCAAAGCAAAGGAGATCCCCAGATTATCGAAGAGATGCCCGAATGACTGCGAGGGACTGTTAGGATCACCATATTGCGAGTATACCTGTGCAGCCAGCACCGGTACCCCACCAAAAAAAAAAAATAAGAAACCTGTGCAGCCAGCACCGGTCCCGTCTGGCGCTTCAAGCCAGACCCACTGAGGAAAATAACAAAGGAAATAGAGGTAATCACCAGGTACGAGTAATACAAAGTACTTCGGAAAACACCCAAGCCCCCTTGAGCACTTAATTCAAAAAGTGTTTCACATAAATCTAAATCTCAGCAGCATAATAAAAATACGCAACCAAAAAAATAATGAGCCATTAACTTTACTAGTAGATACCGGAGCTAACATTTCAATACTAAAAGACAACAAAACATGTTCAGAAATAAATAAAAATTTAAAAACAAATATAACAGGAATCGGTCAGGGAACAATAAAATCAATAGGAATAGCCACAATTGATCTATTATTCGATTATTTTATAATCAGTCACAACTTTCAAATAGTCCATAATGAATTTCCAGTACCTTGTGACGGAATTCTGGGACTTGACTTCATTCGAAAATTAAATTGCGTAGTAGATTATCACGATGATGAACTAATACTATAACCACAAACTCTCGATTACAGAATACACGTACCATTGTTAAACAATGAAATAGATAATTCAATATTGTCACCAACAAGGTCGGAAGTGTTTAGAAAAATTACACTTCAGACAAACGAAGCTACAGTATTTATACCAAATCAGGAAATTCATCCTGGGGTATTAATAGCTAACAGTATCGTAGCAGGTAACAATGCAATAATTAGAATTCTAAACACAACAGAAAAACATATAAACATTCAAAATCCTGACATTAAATACGAATCAATAGAAAATTATGAAGTTGAATCCTTCATTACTAATAACACAGACGAATGACGAATGAAGTCTTAAACAAACTAAAGTTCCCAGATCACGTAAGAACAGAGCTTACTGAATTGCGCACCAAATACAGTGACATATTTGGTCTCGAATCAGAAGCAATAACAAGCAATAATTTTTATAAACAAAAATTAAGGTTAGCAGACAAAACCCCGGTATACATAGAAAACTATCGAAATGCAGAAACAGAAAAACCAGAAATAAACAGACAGGTAGAAAAATTGATAAGAGATGGTATAGTAGAACCATCTATATCCGAATATAACAGCCCACTACTCTTAGTTCCTAAAAAGTCACTCCCAAATTCTAAAGAAAAGCAATGGCGTGTAGTAGTGGATTATCGACAAATTAATAAAAACTTCTAGCAGATAAATATCCACTACCTAGAATAGAAGAAATACTAGATCAATTTGGGAAGAGCAAAATATTTTTCGTGTCTAGACCTTATGTCTGGATTTCATCAAATAGAGTTAGAAAATAAATCTAGAAATATAACATCATTTTCTACGAGCACTGGCTCATATCGTTTTACGCGATTACCCTATGGTCTAATTCATTTATGAGAATGATGCAACTTGCTTTTTCTGGTCTAGAGCCATCGCAATCATTTCTATATATGGATGATTTAGTGGTTATTGGCTGTTCTGAACAGCACATGTTCAAAAATCTTACAAGAATATTTGAACTTTGCAGAAAACACAACCTTAAATTAAATCCAGAGAAATGTTCATTCTTTATGCACGAGGTAACATTCCTTGGCCATAAATGTACAGACCATGGCATCCTTCCGGATGACAAAAAATATGATGTTATTAAAAACTATCCAACTCGCACACATGCAGATAGTGCACGACGTTTCGTCGCATTTTGTAATTATTACAGAAGATTCATTAATAATTTCGCACAATATTCCCGTAATTTAACTAGGTTGTGCAAGAAAAATGTCCAATTCCAATGAACTAAAGAGTGTGAAGAATCATGTGGTGCATGTGGTGCAGTACTATCCCAAGACTGCAATGGTGCGCAATTACCTATTGCATATGCATCGAGATCTTTCACACAGTTAGAAAGTAATAAATCGACTACAGAACAAGAGTTAGCAGCAATACATTGGGCAATAAAACATTTCAGACCCTATATTTATGGAAGGCATTTCGTGGTAAAAACAGATCATAGGCCACTAGTATATTTATTTTCAATGAAAAAGCCTACATCAAAACTTACAAGAATGAGATTAGATTTAGAAGAATATCAATTTACAGTTGAATATCTCAAGGGGAAAGACAATCATGTTGCGGATGCATTATCCCGCATAAATGTTGAAGATTTAATCCAAATGAACAGAAACATATTGATGGTGCAAACAAGATCATCAAAAATACAGGAAAACATCTGCGCAGATGAAAAAATTAAAATGCATGAAAAAACAATTGAGCCCAATGTCTACGAAGTTGTTAGCAATAATGACGTAAAGAAATTTGTAAAAATAAAAATTAATAATTTTAAGTGATTACTCAAAAGAGGAAACCAAATTATCTCACAAATTTTAGTTAAAGATTTATATACTGAAAACTTCGATTTAGATCAATTTTCAAAGGCTTATTTCAGAAGCCGGGATATACAAAATCATTAACTTACAGATGTCACCAAGTGAACAAATTTTCGAATTTGTCACTTTAAATGAATTTAAAAATTAGAAGGATGGGCTAACTTCGGCCGTGCCGAAGTTCGTATACCCTTGCAAACTGTCTTTTTGATTTATATATAATTTGCCAGAATCATATGGAAGTATATAAAACTCATCAAATATAAATTTGATGACCGTGGCATAAAAAAAAATTAAAACAAATTTTTTTCCCCGATTGTTCCTATGACAGCTATAGCATATAGTCGACGGATTCTGATAAAACTTAAAAGATATATTTCTTTTTATATAAAATTGTCAAATAACAAATTTCGTGACGATTGCTTCAAAAACACCCAAGTTATTGAACAAAAACTATATTTTTGACTGATCGTTCCTATGGGAGCTATATGATATAGTCGACCGATTCTGATAAAACTTGGTATATGTCTTGAGGATTATATAAAACTCACAAACACCAAATTTAGTGACATTCGATTGAAAAACAACAGAGTTATTGATGTTAAACCCTATTCTTGGCCGATCGTTCCTATGGGAGCTATATGATATAGTAGACCGATTCTGATAAAACTTGGTATATATGTTGGGGATTATATAAAACTCACAAAAGCCAAATTTAGTGACATTCGATTAAGAAACAACTGAGTTATTGATGCTAAACCTTATTCCTGACCGATCGTTCCTATGGGAGCTATATGATATAGTCATCCGATCGGGATGATTCCGAGATATACAATGCCTGCAGCAAAAAGAAGCCTAGGTGCAAAATTTCAGCTCTGTAGCTTCAAGGGTCTCGGAGGAGATTGCGTTGATCCAGACAGACGGACAGACGGACAGACGGACGGACGGACAGACGGACAGACGGACATGGCTATATCAACTCAGCTCATCATGCTGATCAAGAATATATATACTTTATATAGTCGGAGATGCTTCCTTCTATGCGTTGCAAACTTCTGACCAAAATTAATATACACTTTTGCAAGTGTATAATAAGGGCAATAAAAATTTAAAAAATATAAAAATAGTGCTATTACAAAAAGTGACACAAGTAGACAGAAATGACGAAAGTCAAATAAATGCAATCCTGTTAAAATACCATAACGATCCAATAGAAGGAGGCCATACAGGGATTACGCGTACCTTCTCAAAAATAAAGAAATTATATTATTGGCCAAAAATGACACAAACTATAAAAAATTATGTAAAAAAGTGTGTAGACTGCCAAAAGGCTAAGACTACAACACATACAAAAGCTCCAATGATAATAACAAACACCCCACAAACGGCTTCTGACATTGTTTTAATTGATACCATTGGACGATTACCTCGAACAGAGAATGGCAATGAGTATGCAATAACCATAATATACGACTTAACGAAATATCTAGTAGTAATACCAGTAAAAGATAAAAGCGCAAAAACAGTAGCCAAAGCTATATTTGAATCATTTATACTAAAGTACAGTCCTATGAAGTCGTTCATAACAGACATGGGTACTGAGTATAAAAATTCACTCATTAATGACTTGTGCGAATATATGAAAATTAGTAATATATTATCAACAGCACACCATCACCAGACCTTAGGAACAGTAGAAAGAAGTCATCGAAAATTCAATGAATACATAGGTTCATACATCTCAATTGAAAAAGACGATTGGGACGAATGGTTAAACTACTTTACATATTGTTTCAATACAACCCCTTCAACGGCACATAATTACACCATTCATTCATAACAGACATGGGTACTGAGTATAAAAATTCACTCATTAATGACTTGTGCGAATATATGAAAATTAGTAATATATTATCAACAGCACACCATCACCAGACCTTAGGAACAGTAGAAAGAAGTCATCGAAAATTCAATGAATACATAGGTTCATACATCTCAATTGAAAAAGACGATTGGGACGAATGGTTAAACTACTTTACATATTGTTTCAATACAACCCCTTCAACGGCACATAATTACTGTCCGTTCGAACTTGTCTGTGGTAGATTACCAAGATTATTCAAGGAATTTAACACATTAAATAAAATAGACCCTATATATAATTTAGAAGATTACGCAAAAGAATTTAAATTTAAATTACAGATAGCATATAAAAGAGCTATATCCATGATAGAAATAGAAAAAGAAAAACGAAAAATAGAATACGACAAAAATATTAACGATTTAAAGCTAGAGATAGGAAACTTAGTACTACTCAAAAATGATTCAGGTCATAAACTAGATAATCAATATTTAGGACCATACAAAGTAATAAAAATAGAAGATAGGAATAATATTATAATAGACATAAGGAAAAAGATATACTTCATATATACTGAATAATCATAAATACTAGTATACAGTGACACTTAGTCTTTGCTATATAAACATACATCAAGTTCAAGTACTCTGAAATATGAGGACTAAGCATATTGAACTGCAGAATAGCAGCGTCAGCATACCACGCTTTATTCCTACAGCGTCATACTCGCTGTTTATATACATAAGTTACATAAAATATGTGCATACCACGCTTTATTCCTACAGCGTCATACTCGCTGTTTATATACATAAGTTACATATATATGTTCGTTTTATACATTACGTATAAAACCAAAACATATTAAAAGGCAGCGCTGCCACTGCGGATCGCGCCGCTTTAGGCTAAGTTATAGTTAATCCTATTATGTACAATTCAGAGAAATAAACGCCCTGGAAGCGACAAGAACAGTCGCTCCAACACCTAAACTCAAAACTTTTTTTTACAGTGTCTCCAAACATAGAAGCAGGCGTGTCACTGTAAATGATTCCGACGCGATACCACAACGGGTGCAAGCAAAAAATTTGCAATTCCAAATTTATACGATAATGAGTGGGATCGTCTCTGTATCCTATCCTATACAACTGCTCTAATCCACAGTAACAGTAAAAAAATGGAAATACGCGTTTATGTGGAGATTACACGTCAAAAATTAATTGGGCTATCAAGTAACATGGTCAACAGATTCCTGCAATTCATTCACTGTTGGCATCAATAGAAGTCGGATCAATATTTGCTAAGATTGTTGTGGCACAGACATACCAATAATTGACGGTTGACAAACCATATGTACATACAAGGAATACATTGAGATAACCAGATATATCAAAACTATAAAACAAGAACTCTCATGCACCACTTTTAGTGGTATTAACTTGCGACGCTACTCCATACGGTGTTGGTGCTGTCCTGTCACAAACACTTAACGTATCTTCTAAACACTTTCACAGAATAATCAAGACCCAAAGAGTGAAAACTCCCAATCAGCAAACTCACAAATACATAAAAATAAGAATCCTTTAATAAATGTATCTTAAGTTTTTATTTCTGTATCTTTAAATGAAGTTCTAAAACATCCGTCAGCATTAATAATAATTTTAATTCCTTCAGCATCTTTTTAATTCCATATACATAATCACTAACGTCAATTAACTACGTGATGCATATTAATAAAAACAGATTCCTATTTGTAATCTGTGTGCAAAACTTAACAACAACTGCAAAAACTAAAAACGCCAACCAACATTCTCGTTCTCACTTCTTTTTTTATGCGCTCTCGCTTTGATTTAATTTTCTGAAACATATAATCAAAGCTATCATTACATTTTATTTAACAGCTTTGTCGTTATTGTCTGTATACTTTAAATTTCTGATTTCTTTCACTTACATTCGCGCTTTCGCACAGTAGTGTTGTAGTAGTGTTTGCGACCGACACACTCTCGCTTGTATCAATTTTTTGGTGTTGTGTGTATACCTAAACTCTTAATTTTTTTCTTTTCTTAAGTGCATAATATTGCATCTTTAACCCTTAGGATACCTTTGGGTTTGTATACGCTTTTTATTGCTTTTTATTTCAATTCGCCCTTTATTTTAAATCATTTTACTCTTTATTAAAAATTTAATAATGGTGATCTGCTCGTTTAAACAGTGCCCCAAAACCTCCAGAAATACTGGCTTTGCGAGGGACAAGAGAGGGATTCGAAACTTTATTTATTGGCATTCGAAAGCTTCGGGATAAGTTTTCGTCTCTGAAAACTTAGGTTAATAGTTACAAACTTTCGAACGAATCCATGAAAGACCTCGGAATTTCTCCCTTTCCCTATTGGCAACTTGTCTAGAATATATTTGCCCGGACACATCAGACAATACATCCGATATCGTATCAGCATGCGGGACAGGATTTCTTCGAGAAATTTCAATAGTCTGCGCAACTGTAGTCATTGCTGGGCTCCTAAACGATATTAGGTGCTTGCAGTTTGAAGTAATTTGACCATTAAAATAGTAATAAGAAGAGTTCTGAAAGCGTTATCCTCCTCAGTAGCTCAAACGCCAAATACTGTAGCTACGGTTGGTGCATTGTATTTCACGGAAAAAGCTCATTTTTAGTTTCGAGGCTAGATCTCAACATAACAGCAGATGATGTCATACCCCATATCCAGGCAAAAATCGAAGCCCTGGTACAAAACTATTAACTTATTTTCGTATCTGTTGGTAGAAAACTTTGTAGGAAAAGCCGGAGATATCTGACATTTTTCCCACAAAATTTTGTACTTACAGCCGAACTCAGCCCTTGCCTCTGTAATAGTTCAGATGGAATTGATTTTGTTAGTGTCAAAATTTTTCTAAGATCGTACTCTGCTTTCTTATGTTATTCCAAAATCTGAAACGGCGGTTTATACTAGCCATTCAAAAGGGATTCCTTATGTGGCTTCGTATCTTTCTGATGCAGACTTACTAATCGTTAGTGGGAATTTCAATTTGCCGGAGTTTTCTTGGTTTAAATCAGATGAATATTCCTTGCTGTTGCCTTCTTCCTCACACTGGTCTTCTTGATATATCCTAAACCCAAGTTAATTCTGTGCGTAATATATATGGATGATTACTAGATCTTATATGTATATTAAATTCTTCTGACTGCGCTGGTTCGAAGTTTGATCCTTTCGTAGTCCACAAAGATTCATTTTGCTTAATTGGATTCTGCAAAATTTTCCTGACAGTACACAAAGAGTAATTTAAAGCCTCATTGTCAAAGTTACCTCGGGGTGCCGCAGGATAGACATCTAAGACTATTTGTTTTTAACATCATTATTAATGACCTTTCTTCAGTTGTAACGCATTCTCATCTGACGATGTTAAGTTTTAAGTTTCTCCCATCCGATTCAAGCCTAATAAACTTCAGACTTGGTGTGAAATTATCTTGTTAAGCCTTAACTTTTCGAAATGTAATGTTATGTCGTTTTATAGAACTTCTTTTCAACTAGTAACTTATTTTCTTAATAACACGTCACTAGAACGCTTAAATAAGATTAGTGATTTGGATGTACTAATGAACCAAAAACAAAAACATACGAAGAATCGATTTAATCCTCAATCTATACACAACATAACTAGCTTATGTCAGCAAACTTAAGACACAGACACCGTACTAGGAATTAGTTCACCATCTATACAACACCAAATTAGTGGGAAACATCCCCAATTTCATTGAGGAAATAGAAAGCAAGGCCTTTGCTATAGTATATAAGCTTACACTCTAATATTACAAACAAAATACAATTTTATATATCCAAGCTTTAAAAAACACTGTCAAAGCCGTTATAAATAAGAAATTACGAGATAAGCGAATCATGACATTAGCTCGATTTAATACCACAACAGTAAGCAATCCAAAACAAGTAACCCAAAGAGAAGGTTTTATCTGAATAGTAATCCTGCCTTAAAATCATATGAACTCTGATCAGAACAAAAATTTACAACAAGTAACCCAAAGAGAAGGTTTTATCTGAATAGTAATCCTGCCTTAAAATCATATGAACTCTGATCAGAACAAAAATTTACAAAACACGCCATTTAAAAGACTAAGAAAAAGGACAAGTGGAGTAAGCAGGATGTACACATCCGAAAAATTTTCATCAACGTGCTTTGGATTAACGGGAGGAGATAGGAAAATTCACCCCTTTCTCCAATTTCAAAAACCTACCCAGAAAAACTAAAATTTCATACTTTAAATGGAATTATAGAAGTTAACTTCAATACACTCATAGGCTGAAAGTTCACAAAAGCGCGGATAAATTTTAAAGAAGATTACGTAGATTTTATTTCGAGAATAATGGTTCTACGCTGAACACGTATCGCGCACTACTTCCATTTTATTTCGTTTTATCGGTGAAGCACACTTTTCGTTGAGCGGCTACGTTAACAAAGCTAATCCTCATGTGTATGTGTATGTAACCATTACATCCAGAAAACTGATTGTTTGGTGCGGTTTATGGGCTAGTGGAATCATCGGTCTGTACTTTTTCAAAAGGGATTATGGCCAGAACGTTACATTCAATGGTGTTCTGTATAGAGCCGTGACTACTAACTAAAAGACACTTTATATATATACATATATATATATATATAGGTTATATATATATAAGTTAACTTATATAACACCAAATGATTACAAGTGATGATTCCGTTTTAATAGGGTTTTTATTATAAAAAAGGAAATTCTCGTTTGCTCTCTCCAAACTCGACTGCTGGCTCCTCGTCGGCCCCATGCCGCCGTTGTTGTATCAACAAACATTTGTTGCTGCAGTGTCAACAAATGTTTGGGTGGCGCGATCGGATTACCATCCGGTATGCTGAATTTGTTTATCCCAACTGCTGACAGCGCTTGTTATTGCACGCTGCCTGCAGTGGTGGCCGTAGAAGGGGCTCTTTAGGGGTGTAGGGAGAAGGGTGATGTTAACTCCTCCCCCCAAAATCTGCGTCCCGCAGATCAGATTGATGCGACATAGGTATCCCCGGGTAACGAAAATTTGGTTACCGGGAATATTCCTGGCATCTCCAAGATTCCTTTAGTGGAAGTTAGTTTTTCCATGTTAGGTATATCAGTATTGCCAGTATCAATCCTCCAATGCCTTCTGCCGTTGCTGACAACACTCCCCAGCCTTTTGAAATTGGACATCGTGAAGTCGTGCACGTACTGTAAAGGTGGAGTATAGCTTTCTGCCGAAATGTTGATAAGAACTGCTGGCATCGCCGTCATCCGTGATGTTGTATGGCTTGAGTAAGACCTACCAGCAATGGTTATGGTTTCGTTGTTAAATCTAACTACGAATGCGCCGTTCAGTTGATGTGTTCCGGAGGTTGTTATGACTGTTCCATTGAAGCCCGTAACGAAGATGGTTCCTTCATCCACTAACGTGATCCGCTGCTGATTGTCCTGCAGGTAATGGCATTGTGCATTACCTCCCTTGATTAGGCGCGGTACGCAGCCTCCTTCTTCTAACATTTTTAGGGCCGTTTCCTGGCAGGTTGTAGTATTGCCGATGGACAAACAGTCGACTAAAAATTGGTATGTTTCATCTTTGACCACTATCACGTTGTTTGTATCCAGGATGATTAGTCTTCCTTTTAGGACCGTTGGAAACAAATGTAGTAATTTGTACTTCTGGTCCGTGACTTTTGGATCGCTAATATATAAAGAAGCGCCGTCCCATTTGTCTTCAGCGTGCGCCAGGAAAATTCTACAGCTTCGACTGTGTTTAGGGTATGGAGTGCGTGTAGCAGCCCTTTTATTTGCACAAGGATATCTTGGACCTCATTCTGGTCCAGAAGGTTGGTGTTTACCACCCAATCTTTGCCAGTTGGCAGGCTCTTGTGATTTCATGTGTTTGTTTGGCCACTATTGTGGCTTTGTGGAGCACCATCATGCTTGCGTGAAGTTCACCGTCAATGGTATTGAACTTTTGAGCAAGATCACCAAGCTGATGCACCGCATGATGGGTTGTTTCTAATAACCTTTCATTGATCCGTAATTGCTGGTTATTATTGGCCACAAGGTCATCTTGTGATTTTAAATGGTATTCCAATCGGTCGCGTCCGGGGAGCCCGCGAACCATTTCCAGGCTGACCTCAGCCATTATATTGCCCTGCGCCTACGAGACTGGACAAGACCCAATCTTTTTAGGTCTTCGGTCGCTTCTTGTAAGTAATGAGTGACCAGCATTCTTTCGTTCTTGGGTCAGAAATAAGGGCAATTTCGGTTTTGGTAGCATCAACCAAATTTTGTATTTGTTGTAGGTCGATGATGTGAATTAGTTTGAAAAAAGTGAAGTTAATGGTCAAGTAGAAAGGTTTCACTCTACCTTTCTCGAAATTTATAGGTGTTTAAAGCAGGATTTCGCAAATCTAAAACCCTCAGAATTAATACCTATGCTAACTGATAGGTATAACAATTCAATACATTCGGTTACAAAGCGTAGAGCAGTACAACGCACCATACATAGCCTTGTTAAAGTGGTACGACAGGAGAGTGATAGTGAAGGAAGAGGGTAGTTTGTAGTTACAACTTCTCGAACATAGGTTGTTTAATTACGATAATAATGGAGAACATATTAAAGATTCCTACTTTTTTCTAAGTTTGCACCTTATATGCGTTTTGTGAAAAGTTTTCTCTGATTTCGTGCGAATTGTGACTTTCCTATCTTGTTCTAATTGTTCTTCATTGTAACGCTTCTTATCCTTACTCTTGATTTGTTTGTCGGCTACGAATATTTTTTCACCGGTCGCATATTTGGGTAAGTCTCCCGCCTTTTCGGTCTGTCGTTTAATGGCTAGTTGCTGTTTGTCTTGTATTAAGCCTCTTACATCCTCAAGTAAATCTTGTTTAAAATTTGTGAGACCTTGATAATTAATTCTGGGAGTTCTATCTAGGAAAATATTTACTGCTCTACGCTTTGTAACCGAATGTATTGAATTGTTATACCTATCAGTTAGCATAGGTATTAATTCTGAGGGTTTTAGATTTGCGAAATCCTGCTTCAAACACCTATAAATTTCGAGAAAGGTAGAGTGAAACCTTTCTACTTGACCATTAACTTCACTTCGCTGAGTGGGGGTATACTAAGTGGTTATGTCCAACGATCTCAGATAGTTGAGCACTGTTGGACATAATAAACCTCGTTCATTGTCCATTACTAAGAGTTTCGGAACAGTGAATTAATGTAGGGCTTCTGCTAATGCTTCTATAATGTGGAGGCTGGATTTGGAGCGTAAGGGGAACAATTTATCTATGTAACTTAAATATATGCGTTTTTCTAATAAAGAAACGGCAATGTGCATAATTTCACCTGGGTAATTGGGTATTGGAGTTGGTTGCAGTGGATCTTTTCCCGGATGTCTATCATACTTGTAGAGCTTGCAAGTGCGGTAACCAGCGTTAAAGATAAAGACGAACTTCATCTGCATTACGGTGTGCTCTACTGTGTTCTTTATCTATTTGTGATAAAATGTCATTCTCATCCGTCAGGTCAACCACCAGTCTCTGCGCAGCTCTGATTTTGTAATTAACAAATGAGTCAAGTTATACCTGCTGCAAGAGTTGAAGATGAGATTCAGGCATCTCAACTCCGTTGATCACGGAGGGATTAATATGTGACTTTAAGGAGGTCTTAATTCCCTTCGTTGTGAAGGTTGTGAGAGGTATGATGTGCCGGGAATAACCTGGGCAAGGTGCGCAATAACTACGTGCAAGTTGGGTCGAATGCAATAGGGTTTCTGATGACATTGATGGGTACCCCTACATGAGGAATAAGATCAGAAGAATCCTACATCGCACTATGGACAGTAGCAAGGAAGTTTGTATCATCGTGGCTTTGGATGAGTGTATTGGTATTTAATTGGTGGGGTACTGATACGATTCGGGACAATGCGTCTGCAAGTTCATTTGACCTGCCTGATTTATAAAGGAGTTCGCAATTATACTCCTCTATGCGTGCCGTCCACCTTTTTAGCTTGGCATTGAAATTACGATTGCCCATTGCAAATGTGAGGAGCTGATGGTCCGTGTATGTCTTTATGTCAGAAGCACCGTATAAGTATGCCCTCAGATTGTTAAGTGCCCAAAAGATACCTAACATTTCCTTCTCAATTGTAGCGTAATTTTCTTCCGTTTCACTAAGGGGTCTTAAGATGTAGGTTATTGTTTTATCACCATTCGAAGTTTGTTGGGACAGAACTACCCCTAAGGCTATATTTGAAGCATCTGTGGTGCGATGAAATGGCTTGGAGAAATCAGGAAAAGCTAACACCTCCGAAGAAGAGAGGACGGTTTTGAGATCGAGGAAGGCACGAGTTGCATCCTCATCTAATGTTATAGGTATATTATTGGATTGAGATGCTTGAACCTGTGCACCTCCCGCTCATGTTAAATTAGTAAGGGGTTTTGCTATCAAGGCGTATTCCTCGATGAAATTCCTGTAGTAGGATGTCATACCCAGAAAGGACCTAATTCCCTTAATGTTTAGAATTGCTTTAACCTTTTCTCCATCTACTTTAATACCATCTGCGATTACTACAAAGCCCAGGAATTCTACTTGGTTTTGTAACAACTGGGTTTTTTCTAAGTTGACCTTTAAGCCCACTTCCGCAGCCTAGAGAATACATCCCTGAGATGCACCCAATGCTCCTCATAAGATGAGCTAAAGACGATGATGTTGTCTATGTAGACGTAGCAAATTTTCCCAATAAATTCTCTAAGAACATCGTCTATCAGTCTCTGGAAGATGGCGGGGGCGTTTTTCAAACCGAATGGTTATCTAAGGAATTCGTATTTCGCATTTAGCGTTGAAAAAGCCGTCTTTGGTATATCAGACTCTTCCATCTGAATTTGGTGAAATCCAGAAGTCAGATCAAGGGTAGTAAATAGTTTTGCTGTGCCAAGGTTTGCCAGTGTGGCCGTAATATCGGGGATAGGGTATTTATCTGCTATCGTAACACTATTGAGCCTTTTAAAATCAATGACCAACCTAAATTGCTTCTCCCCACTTGGTTTCGGTTTTTTTGGAACTAACCACAGTGGGGAGTTATAAGGGCTTGTTGAGGGTCTAATGACGCCGTCGCGCAGCAGTTGTACCACTTGCCGATCCACTTCGTCCCTCATATATACCGGGTAGGGTAGAACCTGGAATATATCGGTTCATCCGTGTTCATTCGAATGCTGGCCTTGACTTTGGTTTCGACAGCTGTGCGCGTCATTAGTGGTTCAAATATTGAGGCAAACTCGGGCAAGATGATTTGTAACGCTGGATTGACAGGTTCAGTCAGGGGTTTGGTATAGGAAAGGAAATTAATTTGGGCTGCCTTTTGATTTAATAACGGAATGGAGATTCTTGGCGAAATTAAAAGCGTATCGTGTACCCTATTAAATTATGCTTTCAGCTGCCTTAAGGTATCATCTCCTATGATACCATCAATACTGGTTAGCTCTGGAAAAACATAAAAGGTAAAAGGGGTGTTATTGCCGAAGGGAGTAAAAATTGTCCTTCGACATAATGGGTAATTTTAAGTGAACCCCCGCAGATTGAACTAAGATGGGTGTTTGTAAAGGGGATGATCCCTCTGAAAAGTTTGGGGCTTATGAAGTTTATATTGGCCCCTGTATCAATCAGGAACTTGTAAATGATTCCCTCAGCACCCTCATACTCTAGGTATGGTACGCTGGAAAGGTTATCTTGGACACCCCGCTTGTTGTTCGTTAGGCATTTCCATCCATACGACCACTAAGGAAACTATTTTTCGAGTGGTCAGTCACTCAGGCCTACATTTTGAGGGATGGCCGAGTTTTTGGGAAACTCATTCTCTGACCCGATTGGGGTCTAGGTGACGAATGGTAAATGGGTCCATTTTGCCTGGGATAACTAGTAGTAGGTTGAACTTCCTCTGTGGACCTGGGTGTGACTGAAGAGGTTGGTGTTTTATACATCGGGCGTGAATGGTAAGAGTACTCTGATCTTGGATGAAGATTCTGAAAGTGCTGGGATCTGGGTTTGGGTTGCTTTTCTAATTCAAGGGCAAAGAGAGATCGCTGGAGACAATCCCTAGAGTTTTTACTGAATCCATGACCTCGGTCAACCTATCTCCCATGGCCTTCACTGCATCCCTAATTTCATCCATGGTAAAGAAAAGGAAAAAAGAAATTTTCTCTTAAATGAACTGTACTTGAAATAAAACCAACACCTAGCGAGGATAAGAAAAAAGGAATCGCAGACAACCAAGGGTTATCGCAGAGAAGTGTTATGTGCTAGTGGAGGTATTGGACAAACTTAGTACCCTGGTAATGATGCTAATCAGCCACAGTTACCAAAATACGCTGTTTGCATGCCCTTAGGTGGGGTTAATGTTACAATTTGTTTTACAAAGGTTCTTATGTTTTGTGTTGATTTGTACTGTGTATTACGATTTTAAGTAATTGTGTGTGTTTTGTGTTTGTTGTTATAATGAACTTAAGTGTATTTTGGTTGTACTGCTAATTGTGGAAGAGTGGTGGTTGATGTAGTGTGTTTTGCCTAATTTTCAATAACCTTGGTTAGAAAAATTTTTACTTAAGCGACGAATAACTTCCTTCTCTTACATGACCCCTTAGGGTGTTCTACTAGTGTTTGTATATTTATCTGTGATTCTTCTTACAGGATTGAAGAAACCTGCTTGGATGAAAAGAAAGAAACATGTTTAGAAAATTATTTTGCATTGAGGAGTAATACTGTTTGGATTTCGATTTATTTTGAATTTTGCATTTTTTGCTTTGATTGTTTTTTACTTTTAATTTTCGATATATGATATATTTTTTTTTATTCTTCTGTTTTATTTCTTTGTATTTCTATTTATATATTTTTTGTGTGTTGTGCCCTTTGGACATTTCAAGCTGAATCCTAACGCACAGGACCTGCCCGCTGCCATGCCCTCCTGTGTCCGTTGTGGGAGGTTCCTATTCTGACCTTTTGGTCTGTCGACCTACTAGGGTAGGAGTGCCTGCACATCACCACGCGTGGGATACATTCAATGGAACGCAATGACTATGGACTCCCACGCGTATATTATAAGAGACCGCCCCGGTCATTCACTAACCGGCGTTGCCGACGCACCAGGCAACTAGAGTGTCTTCCTTCTTTTTATATAAATAAAAAAAAAACGAGGGCCAACTAGATATTTTCCCTCTGATCGCTCGGCGGGGTGTCGAACCCAGACTAATGACATCAGCTAATTTCTCGAGGATCAGTGGACAAAAGTATTCTTATTCATTTTTAATCATTTTTGTGTATTGTGTTTTCGTTTGGGTTTTTTTTATTATATTTTTTGAGTGTATATTTTTTTTCTAATTTAATTTTTGTTCTTTTTTTTCTTTTACTTTCTGCTCCCCTGGTGGGCTGTTGAACCCCGGCGACTGCCATCCACTAATTTTCCAGGGAGCAGAATTATTTCGGAACACTACACTTTATTATTTTCACTTGTTTTTTTGACATATCACTTGTTGCCGAACTCTAGTTGTGGGCTATAGCCAGCATTCTACTTACATGAGCATGTATGGGGGCGGTCCTGCTCGGGCGCCAGTTAACTTTGGCCTCAACCAGCACCCACTGGCCCAGTCCAAAGTTTCTAAATTTACTCAGTACCTTCAATTACCCACCAAATAATTACAAGTGATTATTCCATTTTAATAGGGTTTTTATTATAAATGAAGCAAGCAAGTCGTCCCTGCCGAGATTGACTATACCCTGTACCAAGTAAAAGTACTACATAAAGTCAAAAACGATCAAAATCGCCATCATTTACAAAAGAAATTCTTCTAGCATGCACTGCTTGCCATGCAGCAACACTGGACTGCTTGCCATGTAGCAACATTTTGCATGGGGCGTTTCAGTACAAAACGGAAATACGTATATCTCCGATAAATATTGTCCGATTTCGACAAAATTTGGTAAGCTAGTCCGTATTGGCTATATTATTAAGTGCGCCAAATAAGAATGCGATATCTTTATTACAGCTCAAGTTATAGTTTTTTCTAAATTTTTTTTTTATATTTAAAATAAACTTGACTCGCTTATACAATAGACGGATGTTGACACCAAATTTGGTTGCTCTAGCTTTTATAGTCTCTGAGATCTCGGTGTTCATACGAACGGACGGACGGACAGACGGACATGTCTCAATCGACTTCGCTATTGATACTGATCAAGAATATATGTATATACTTTATGGGGTCGGAAAATTCTCCTTCTGCCTGTTACATACATTTTAGCGACTTTAATATACCCTTTTACCCTATGGGTACAGAGTATAAAAAAAAACTTCTCGTTTGCTCTCTCCAAACTGCTGGCTCCTCGTCGGCCCACCAGCCTCGCAACCTCGGCCAGTCCAGTCTTTTTGCTGAGGTTGTGTCTTCCTTCCTTGGTCCTCCACTCCCCTTGTCGCCGCTGTTGAATCAGCAAACATTTGTTGCTGCAGTGTCAACAAATGTTTGGGTGGCGCGATCGGATTACCATCCGGTATGCTGACTGTCTTTATCGCTGCCTGCAGTGGTGGCCGTAGAAGTGGACCTTTAGGGGCGTAGAGAGAAGGGTGATGTTAACTTATATATATATTATATATATATAGGATCTATTATTATCCCTCACAAATATACAGAATTAGATGTGTTCAAAGAAACGATGTTTGAGATCGATACCAAACATATAAACGAACATATGGGTCTGATACAAACATGTAAACGAACATATTGATATGGTACGAATATGCAAACGAACATTTCGGGTAGGGGGAAATCTGTTCAAATGACCTCACTGCAAAAGAAACAAAACATGCGGAAATTCCAAGCCCATGAGCATAACCGAAATTTGTCGGCAGCCTGCACTTGTTGCTGGGGCCAAGTGATGGCTATACCGAGAAACGGCGGGGGGTGAGAGGCGATCAGATGACGCGAGAGTCGTGGGTGGTTGTCGACAGTTGCCGCGAGCGTGGGAGAGTGCATGCGTGCATGTATGCGTGAGCCAGCGGCAGGCCAGATAAGCCGAAAAGAGAGGTGCAATGCGAGAGTGGGAGAGCGGGGCGAATATGTTAGGGAACGCCCATAGTTGAGTTTGAGAAGCACTGGGCGTCGTTCATGTTGCGGCGGGAGTATAAGTTAAATTCAAACTGTGGAATTGCAACCTGAATGTATTATTATTGTTAGTATATATCTGATTATTATTATTAATGCATTATTTTATTATTGGCTTTTTATTATTGATTTATGGAATTATTATTATTTTATTATATTATTATATTTAGGTGAGGGGGTGTGTATTAAAATAGAGCTCACTTGGTGATAATTAATTTTATATATATTATAATCTATTAATAAGCAATTGTAAGAGATGTTGTTATTTGTTAAGAGCAAGGGTGGTGGCAGCTAGAGAGCGAGAGAAAGGCCATGCGTACCGATGTGTGCGTATGCGTGTATGGGTGACCTGGAAAGTGATCTTGTGGGAGAAAAAATGGCCGTTGACGACAGCGGCTGGCCACCGAGCGATTCCCACCACGCATCCTCATTGGTTCAAGATGGCTATAAATACAAGTGAAGTTCATAGTCAAGTGAAGCAGTATATACAGTCGACGGCATAAGTATTATGACAAAAGTTATTGCTCTCTTTAGCGATTTGTTTTGAAGAAATTGAGTAATTAACGGTTCTTACTTTATAAGAACTGCATACAACAGTTAATAAAAAAGCAGAATGGAAAATTCTTTCTTCAATTGCTCTATGCATTTTCTTAATTTTTGCTTTATTGTCTTTCGTTAGCTGATGAGAGGTGGACAAAAGTATTTGGACATTCTCAGTATTTAATCTTTACTAGTCTGATCAAAAGTAAACGATTATAACACGTGGTTATTATTGTTCAATAATTAGTTCAATAAAATAAAAAATCAATTTTAATTATTTGTTTTGCGAGATTATGGGTAAAGCAAATGAATTAAGTGACATGGTCAAGTATGAAATGGTGGCGAAGTATAACTCTGGTATTTCTGTAGAAAATATCAGTAACTTATACAATGTTTCTCGCCAAACTGTTTATTATCAAATAAACAAGTTTAAGAAACACCAATCCATCAAAAACATGCCGCGAAGTGGTAGACCTCGCAAGACAAGTGAGACGGCGGATCGTTATATTCTGCGTAAATTTAAAGAAAACCCTTTAGAGATGCCCAAAACACTTGCCCGGGATCTCGCTGATACGACCGATATTATAATTAGCGAAAGGTCAATTCGTAGGCGCCTCAAGGAAGCAGAGTTTGGTACGTATGTTGCCAGAGATATTCCCCAGATTACTGCCAGAACAAACTAAAACGTCTCGAGTTCGCCAAAAAATATATTGCTAAGCCCCAATCGTGTTGGCGTCAAGTTTTATGGTGTGATGAAAGCTCCTTTAGCTTCCACTGCTCCAAAAAAAAAGTTTATGTGAGAATGCCAAGAATTACACATCAAAAAAGAAGACCGATTTGTGAAAAAGTTAGCCATTGGGGTGGGTCAGTTATGTTTTGGGGATGCGTTGCTTATAATGGCGTAGGAGATTTGGTTCCCGTCGATGGAACCATGACGAACGATAAATATTTAACCGTCATTAAAGATCATGCTTTGCCTTCAGGGGATAAACTTATCGGAGAGTCCTTTGTTTTCCAGCAGGACATTGCGCCATGCCATAAGGCAAATACGATAACAAGCTTTTTTAATGAAACTTCATATGCTGGATTGGCCACCGCAAAGTCCTGATGTGAACATCATTGAAAACCTATGGGCTTATATTAAGCGACAGCGTTGTGCTGATCTCGAAAGGAAACGACAGGACACTATTTCTGAGGTTAGAGAGCTCTGGAGACACATTTCGTTGGATTATATCCGTAACTTGGTAGATTCGGTCCTGAGACGTCTACAAAAAGTAATAAATGATAAAGGAGGGTATATTTTTTATTAAACATAGGAAACAATAAGTTGAAACGTAAAATTTTATTAATTTTTGTTATTTTGGACATTTGTCAAAATACTTTTGCCACCATGCATTTTGTTACTTCGAATTTTCTGATTATTAATGTTTATTTTAGGAATTCTTTTTTGAGTTAAATAAACTGCGGATATTCATATCTTTTCACCAAAATTATTTCTTTTCTTTTTACTGCTCTTTTAAAAGAAACTTGAACATATTCTCTGAAAATTTTGTTTGTCAAAATACTTATACCGTCGACTGAAAGTGAAGATACCCACACCCAAGTCAATGACCAACATATCAACAAGGACTGGCAGACAGGGTCCATATCCTGGCATATGATAGATTAGGAGTTATTCCTAGCGCAGATAGGGAAGACTAGGAGTATTCGTAGCATAGTTAGGAAAGACACGGAGTATTCCTGGCACATTGGGGAGAGACTAGGAGTAGTCCTAGCAAACATTATGAGAGTAGCAGTGCATGAGGGTAGATAGGCAAGACCTAGTTAGACACAGTTAGGGCACACAACAAGCCGTATTTTATTTGCCCATAGGAATATCCAGCATACGGGTGCCCAACAGTGCCCGACATAACAACTCATCAGCCCATCATCATCATCACATAGCTGCCATCACCCTCAAGAAATTAAAAACTATAAATAAACCAAATCGTTTAAATTATAACCAATCAGAAATCGTTTTCCTTATTTTCACCAGCGCATAATATAAATTTGTTGTGTCGTACCCCGACTCCTGAAATCCGGCTCTGCCATTAGTAAGGACCAAAAAGGATCGTTACACTATATATATATATATACTTTTTTAAGAAACCTTTTTGTGTTACTTTTCATAATTTCTTCAGAGTTTTAAAGAAGTCAGAATTGACTTCACTTAAAAATTTTGCAAATATTCAAGATGACATTTGAAAACAAAACCATTGCTACAATTCTGCCCGATTTGAGATTTTTGACTTTTTGTAACTTAACTTTTACACGGGAGCAATCAGTGGCAAAAAAAATTTAGTGCATAATTAATAGAAAATGTCCTTGAATATTAAAGATTAACGACAAACTCTTCAAGTAGTACCATTTCAACAGGTTCCCCACATCCCCGCTTGTCCCCTTGTGTTAAAAATATTTTATATATATATAAGCAATGCAAGCATGTATAAGTTATTTTCTGTATATGTATATGTATGTATGAATTCTGCGCTTGCCTAAATGAATTAATGGCACGCGCTCTTTAGTCTCAAATAAACTTCTCAATTGAACGGTCGTCTTTTGTGTGTCTTTTCTATCTGCGTGTGGTGGTAGCGTTCCTCAGCGTACCTCGCAATAGGTTATGAGCCCAGGTTGCGGTATCAGACGGAATATGACAAAAGTGATCGGTGTTGCATCAGTTTAGTGCAAAGTGAAAAAAGTTACGAACTTTATATATAAAAACAAGAGACTCAAACAAGATGAGTAATTTGTATGAAATTGAGAAGTTGGAGGAAAAGAATTATGATTCTTGGAGCATACAAATGAGAAGTGTACTAATTCATTCAGACTTATGGGATGTAACACATAATGTAATGCCCACGGAGGCAGTAGAAGTTGCAAGTCTTGAAGTGGCGAATCGCAAGGCGTTAGCAACAATTACACTTAGTGTAAAGCCATCGCAGCTGGCATACATAAAAAATTGTGAGACTGCAAATCAAGCATGGACAAGACTACGAGATGTTCATCAGCCGAAGAGACCAGTGCGAAAAGTGTCGCTTTACAAGAAACTGTTAAGTTTGCGTATGGTGGATGGCCAAGCTATGTCGAGCTATTTAAATAGCTTCTCTGAGATTCTGGATCAGCTCGCAGATGTTGGTATTGAAATGAATGATGAGTTACGAACCATTATTTTGTTGTCTAGTTTGCCAATCAATTTTGAGAATTTCGTTGTCGCCATAGAGACGCGAGACAATTTGCCCAGTTTTGAAATTCTTTGCATAAAATTGAAGGAAGAAGCGGAACGAAAAAGTCTAACGGATTCGAAAGAAAATGGGCAAGAGGCATTTGTGATTTCTCAGAACAGAAACAGAACAGTATACCAGCAATTACATACCCACAAAAATCGCGCGCAAATTACTTGTTTTAAGTGCGGAAGACGAGGGCACGTCAAAGCAGAATGCAAAAACGAGAGAGCCGGTAAGAGAGAACCGAAATATCGAGATAGCACGGAAATCAAAGTTAAAGAGTGCAAAGAGAGCAAGCATTGTAGTTTAATAAACGCTTTGGAGGTGGAGAATATTCCCAAAAGGAAATTGGTGCTTAGATTCTGGAGCAACCAGTCACATGTGTTCCGATAGAAATATGTTTTCGGATTTCGAAGTACACAAAGAAAGAATCAGTTTGGCCAATGCGGGAATTTTATATGCAGAGGGCATAGGAAAGGTTCATTTGCAAACTGAATTGTACAAATTAACGCTGGCAGGAAATTTTATGTCAGTGGCTCGTGCTATACAATATAACAGTGAGGTGCATTTTGGAAAAGATGTGGCAAGAATCATACAGCAAGGCGAAACTTATATGTATCTTTTTGAAGCTAAAACTGAAAATGTCTTTGCTGCTATTAAAGATAACGGAGAGTTATGGCACAAACGTTTTGGTCACCTCAATTATACAAGTCTGGAGCAGATGGCAAGTAAAAATTTAGTTCGTGGAATAACTGCTATAAATTTGTCCTCAAGTACTCCATGCAAGATATGCATGATGAGCAAAATACATGTTCAGCCATTTCCAAAAGCGGCGGAGAATCGATCCAGTGATATTTTGGAACTAGTTCATAGTGACGTTTGCGGGCCTTTTGGAACTAAATCACTTGGTGGATCAAAATATTTCCTAACATTTATTGACGACAAATCCAGACGAATTTTTATATATTTTCTTAAAAGCAAAGATGAGGTCTTCAGCAAATTTGTGGAATTTAAAGAACTAGTGGAGCGGCAAACAGGAAATCATTTGAAAAGTATCCGCAGTGACAATGGGCGAGAATACGTAAACAAGGCGTTCGACAATTTTTTGTAGAAAAATGGTATATCTCGACAGCTGACGATAGCATATACCCCACAGCAAAACGGCGTTGCGGAAAGAGCCAATCGTACTCTAGTTGAAATGGCCAGATATTTGTTGGCTCAATCAGGATTATGTGAGGCATTATGGGCTGAAGCCATATATACGGCAGTATATCTGCGAAATCGCTCACCTACAAGTGGACTGATAAATCAAACACCAATGGAAGCGTAGACCGGTAAGAAACCTTGTATAAGTCATCTAAAAGTTTTTGGTTCCGTTGCAGTAGTGTTATCCAAGGGTCATCATAATAGCAAGTTTCAACCAAAAGGGAAACAGTATCGCATGATTGGATACTCAAGAGAAGCCAAGGGCTACCGCCTCTATGATGAAGAGACACGTAAAGTGGTTGAAAAGAGGGATGTACTTTTTGATGAACGAGATCTTTTGGAGCAAAGCAACAGTACGACTGTAACATTTGATTTGTCGGGCCGTTATGGCCAAGAGCAAGTTCCTGATGTGGATCAAGCGACAGATGAAGATGATAGCGACGAGTTGGAGTCACATTTTGCAAAGATCAGTAGCAGTGATGAATCTTTTCATAGTGCAGATGAAACAGATGCTGTGCAGCATGAGAATGAATCTCGAGTGGGTCCTGGTAGACCGAGATTAATAAAGACGGGCAGACCTGGACGCACAAGAAAGCAATATAACATACTGGGATCAATAGTTACAAGTGATGTATCGATACCATCGTCCTACGAGGAAGCTATGAATGGGTCTCATTCATCACAGTGGCGTGAAGCAATGGAAATGGAATATAAATCTCTCGTCACAAACCAAACGTGGGAGCTAGTGGACTTACCAAACAACCAGAAGTCGATAGGTTGTAAATGGGTTTTCAGTCTCCAAGGGAATGCACAAGGTGACATAGAGCGATTCAAGGCGCGGTTAGTTGCGAAAGGATGCTCGCAGCAGTTCGGTGTTAACTACACAGATACTTTTGCACCGGTATGCAGACTCGAGAGTGTGCGCTTTATTTTGGCACTAGCAGTAGAATTGCAGATGTACTTACATCAAATGGATGTATGTACGGCGTATCTCAACAGCGATCTGAAAGACACGGTCTATATGAAACAACCTCCAGGATACACAGATGAGAGTCTTCCGACTTCAGTGTTATTGCTCAAGAGGGCAATATATGGATTGAAACAATCAGGAAGGGAATGGAATTCCAGGCTTCATGGCGTAATACTGGAAATGGGATTTAATCCATGTAGCAATGAGCCATGCTTATACCAAAAGCATGGAGCAGATGATTTGACACTAATTCTTGTTTACGTTGATGATTTACTTATAGCATCTCGATCGAAGCAAATGTTGGATAGCGTTAAGGCAGCAATTTCAAATGCGTTTGACTGTACAGACAAGTACGCAACAGAGCTATTCTGGGCATGGAAATTCAGCGTGACGGTGAACTCGGGCCAATCAGTTTAGGCCACACTCAATATATCAAGGACATATTGAGACGCTATGGAATACAAAATTGTAGAGCTGCCGCTACTCCTTTAGACGCAGGATTTCAAGTGGCATGTGACAACCAGCAGTGCAAAAGGGGTGACCAAAGAAGTTATCAGACTCAGATTGGTGAACTAATGTGGCTGGCGCTTAGTACAAGGCCGGATATATTGCATTCAGTTGCAAAGTTGGCTCAGCGGAATCAAGACCCGCATACAGAGCATGAAGCAGGTGTGAAGCACATCCTGCGGTACTTGGCGTCTACAATTGATAAGAAGCTGTATTACAAGAAAACAGGCCAGGGATTTGTTGACTATGCAGATGCTGATTGGGGAGGTGACAGAGTCGACCGAAAGTCATACTCCGAATACGTTTTCTTTTTATCTGGTGCTCCAATATCTTGGAAATCAGAGAAACAACGCAGCGTGGCCCTCAGTAGTACTGAGGCAGAGTATATAGCACTGTCAACCGCATGCAAGGAGGCCGTTGTCTTGCGGCGTTTGATCGTCGAGCTTGGATGCGGAAAGGATACCATTTCTACGGTTATATACGGCGACAATTTAAGTGCTCAACAGTTGGCAAAGAATCCAGTCCATCATGCTAGGACAAAACACATAGATATACGATATCATTTTGTACGACAAATTATATTTGAAAAACATGTTGAGTTAAAGTACATATGTACCCACAGATTTAACGGTAGCTGATGTATTCACTAAGAATTTGAAAAAGAAGAAACATAATGATTTTTTCAATATGTTAAACTTAACGTAATATTTTGATACTTGCATTGAGGAAGGGTGTTGAAAATATTTTATATATATATAAGCAATGCAAGCATGTATAAGTTATTTTCTGTATATGTATATGTATGTATGAATTCTGCGCTTGCCTAAATGAATTAATGGCACGCGCTCTTTAGTCTCAAATAAACTTCTCAATTGAACGGTCGTCTTTTGTGTGTCTTTTCTATCTGCGTGTGGTGGTAGCGTTCCTCAGCATACCTCGCAATACCTTGTCGTGTTGACACGATCCGCCTCAAAAAATTACATTTTTCTTTTAAATGGCAAAATATTTCAAGTTATTTCGAAGCAATCATCGATATTTTCGAATAAACTTATCCTTTCGTGAGTATAAGAATTTTTGAGCTCGGTGGATGTTTTGGCATGTCGCAAAGCTGATATTTTTGGATCCGAAGAGGCGCAAAGCATGTTGGGCAAATATTCGTTTTAGTGCTTTCGAGAAAACTTGCATGTATTTGAACCCCTGTTTCTCTTGTAATCTTTATTTCTCGATTCTTGAGCTTCTTGTGACATTTCTCCAATAGGAAGGCATTATAATTCAATTATATCCTGTCCATGGTATAGAATTTTGTTGACCGTGGGAGTAAACAACTTATCGGGATATTTATTCTTAATCAGCGCTGCAGTAATTTTTGTGTATGATCCAATCTTCTTGGAGTCTTTCTCAACGGTTAAGAACATTTAAAATGCATTTTCCCTTTTATTTTCAATTCACGGGACACATAACAATCCTTTCGATACTTTCAAAATTGTATACTGTAGCACTTTGGAAACAATTCAAAACAGCTCTTAATATGACATGACTCATATGAATTATTTCATATAACTAGTTGGAAATTATGGGGTTTTCGTAATACACCTGTTAGTTGAACCTAGTATCTATTACCAGATAAAGCAGGAAACCAAAATTTTGTTTGTTTTTTTCAATTTATTAGCAAACTAAAACAGAAAATACAAAAATAATATTTCTTTATATTTTTAAGTTTTTACTGAATTATAAAAATTTTAAAATTGTATGAAAATACGAAATTTAATGTTTGAACGTTAACTTTGATACTAAGAACTTCTATGAATATACAGTCAGCACAACATTTATTTGGACACTCATACATTTCAACTTTTTTTTTTAAATAACTTGACAAATATTTAAGTTTAACCAAAAATTTTTATTTCATTTAGATTCATGTTATGTTATGTTATGTTATATTCATGTTACTAATACTAATTTAAAACATAAAAACATATATTTAAAATTTTGAAGTGATATGTAATCTGGTGCAAGAGTTACAGATTTTTGCCAGTAACTTCAGCGAAATCAGCAACCGCGAAACGCGTGACCCTTTGGAAGACAAAATTCGCCGTGTTATGGCAGTCATATGTCAGAAATAATATTTACAATGCCATGCCATAAGATTATCTTTCGAATAAAAAAAAAATCATGTCAGTCGAATAATCCATCGCTGTTTCACTGCAATTTAAAGTTCTATGACTCTAAAAAAAAAAACACCCGTTATTATCCCTATTCCAAAAAAATACAAGACATAATTATCTTTACAATCCCAAAAACACAAAAGGAAATACAATAATTTTTAGGTTTATATGGATTGTATAGAAAATTCAAATCGACTTTTGCTAGTATGGCCAAGCCAATCAGATTTAAGCTACAGAAAGGCGATACAACTTAACTATTTCAGCTTTTCGGAAACTAAGAACTCTTATCACATCAGTAGTAAAGTGTTCATGCAAGGCAAATTATATATTGTAACGATCCTTTTTGGTCCTTACTAATGGCAGAGCCGGATTTCAGGAGTCGGCGTACGACACAACAAATTTATATTGTGCGCTGGTGAAAATAAGGCAACGATTTTGATTTAGTTTTAATTCTACTGATCTTTTATTGGTATATAATTTCTGGTGGGTGATGGCAGCTATGTGATGATGATGATGGGCTGATGAGTTGTTATGTCGGGCACTGTTGGGCACGCGTATGCTGGATATTCCTCTGGGCAAATAAAGTTGGCTTGTTGTGTGCCCTAGCAGGAATACTCCGGGTCTTTCCTAGCTGTGCTACGAATACTCCAGGACTTCCCTGCCTGTGCCAGGAATACTCCGGGTCTTTCCTATCTGTGCTAGGAATACTCCTAGTCTTCCCTATCTGCGCTAGGAATAGCTCCTAGTCTTTATTTTGGTTGCTTTTGACCACCTTTAATTGCCTTGCAAGGATATGCCAGGATATGGATCCTGTTTGCCAGTCCTTGTTGCTTAGCTTGGGTGTGAGTATCTTCGCTTATGGGTTACTTCACTTGATTGTAAACTTCACTTGTATGTTTCTTCACTGTACTTCACCTAATAGATGTCCTCATGGTCTCAGCCGTGCGTATTTATAGGCATCTTGAACCAATGAGGACGCGTGGTGGGATGCTACGCCGCAGCCAGTAAATTTCCATCCACTTATATCATTCCCTCAGAACTTTCCGTCGCTTTCTTTTTTGGGTCGACTTTCTCTGACGACCCCGCAGCATAGCTTGCCTGCAGCTACGCATGGTGAAATTGCCCTTTTTGGCAGCCGCAGCTTTCTAACTCACTGGGCGCCCAGCCGCTGTCGTCAACGGCCTTTCTTTCACCCACAAGATCACCTTCCAGGTCACCCATACATGCATACGCATACTTCGGTATGCATGCCCTTCGGCCTTTCTCTCGCTCTCTTGCTGCCACCACCCTTGCTCTTAACAACTAACAATCTCTTAACATTTGCTTATATATATATATATAATTAAATATCGCCAATATCCCTAAATATAATAAATAAAATAAATTAGAATAAAATATTAATAATTCCCTACAACTTAATGGTAACAATAATTGTTAATAATAACCAAAATGCATACAAAACACTCATACTATGTTCAAGTTTCAATTCCACAGTTTGAATTCAACTTATACTCCCGCCGCAACCTGATCGATGCACAATGCTTCTCAAACCTAGCGATGGGCCTTCCCATACGTATTTGCCAGACTCTCCCACTCTCGCATTGCACCTATGATTTTGGCTTATCTGGTCTGCCGCTGACTCACGCATACATGCACGCATGCGCTCTCCCACGCCCTCGGCACCTGCCGACGACCACCCACGATGCTCATTTCATCTGGTCGCCCCGCACCCCCCCGCCGATTCTCGCTATGGCCCTCACTTGGCCCTAGCAACAAGCGTATGCTGCCGACAATGCTTATGAGCTTGATATTTCTGCATGTTCTATTTCTTATGCAGTGACGTCATTTGAACCGATTCACCTTCCCAGCGGTCAAGCTTTGTTATTGTTTTGTTGTTTTGCTTGTGACCGCTGCATTCGCATATGTTCTTGCACGTATCAAATTGGTTGTGAACATATGTCGATTCCCGCTTGTATCTTTGTTATGATCATATGCAGGTTCGAATTGATTTGTTTACGATCATATGGTTATGCTGGATTCCCGATTTGTTTACCATCATATGGTGTTTCCAGCCTGATGGCCTATGTATGTTCTGTGTTCCCCCTTTCATTTTTTTTTGTTTTATTTTCTTTAGAGTTTACTTTTTGGCCTGGATCGCATCCTTCTCTTTTTTTTTTGTCTCTGTAAGGCATCTTTTCGCTTGGCGATTCATCGAGGCTTCTTTTCTTACTTGTTGGCTGATATGAGCATCTTTTCGTTACACAACGTTTTCATATCTTATTTTGATATGAATGGCTCATTCAGCATCTTTTATTCATTTTCTTAACCTATATTTCACATTTTCTCTTAACCTAGACCTAACTTATACTTCTTAAAAATGTCTTAACCTAAATCTAACCTACACTTTATAAAAATCTCTTAACCTAAATCTAGCCTATACTTCATAAAAATCTCTTAACCTAACCCATCTCTTCTCCTACTCTACTCTAATCTCTCGCGCACCACCCGCGCCCTTCCCCTCACCATCCTTACCCTATATCGCACTTGCCCCACCCACACCACCTGTGCCTGCCGTCCGCTGCCGCCCATTACTTGCGCGGCTATAGCCACCTCCCGAGGCCACTGGTCCACCTCGACCGCCTGCCACCGGTCCCTCCCAATCGGCGCCGACAATTGCCGGCGGAGTACCGACCTGGCCGGCTCAGGCCGCGCCTCCGGCGCAGAAATTTGTCGGGCCAACACTGGCCTCCGCGGGTCCCGCGACTGAGCCTGTTGTTGTTGCGGCTGTGGTTGCGGCTGTTGTTGTGGCTGTAGTGGTGGTTGTGTTGGTGGTTGTTGTTGTGTTTGTTGTGGTAGTTGTGGTGGTTGTGGTGGTTATGGTGGTTGTGGTGGTTGTGGTGGTTGTGGTGGTTGTGGTGGTTGTGGTGGTTGTGGTGGTTGTGGTGGTTGGATCGGTGACGTCCACTCCTCCACCGTCGTGGTCTTGTGGACCCAGACTCCTCCTTTCTGGACCGACTCCGTCCACTGATTCCGCCGAGGCGGTCCCTCCCAATCGGCGCCGACAATTGCCGGCGGAGTACCGACCTGGCCGGCTCAGGCCGCGCCTCCGGCGCAGAAATTTGTCGGGCCAACACTGGCCTCCGCGGGTCCCGCGACTGAGCCTGTTGTTGTTGCGGCTGTGGTTGCGGCTGTTGTTGTGGCTGTAGTGGTGGTTGTGTTGGTGGTTGTTGTTGTGTTTGTTGTGGTAGTTGTGGTGGTTGTGGTGGTTATGGTGGTTGTGGTGGTTGTGGTGGTTGTGGTGGTTGGATCGGTGACGTCCACTCCTCCACCGTCGTGGTCTTGTGGACCCAGACTCCTCCTTTCTGGACCGACTCCGTCCACTGATTCCGCCGAGGCGGAAGTCGGCCCTCGGCTCTCCTTCTCCATTTCCGCCACCTCCTCTTCGTTGCTTGCCCCCTCCTCGGGCCGGCGGAATTCCTCCCAATAGTCGGGATTCACATGCCTTGGTGTCGGTGGACGCGCCGGCATCCAACGCTCCTCCATCTCGGGCTCCATCCGCCCCTCCTCTATTTCGGGCTCCATCCGCCCCTCCTCCATCTCCTCCCCCTGCCCGGGCCCAGCTTCCATCCGGCGCAGGTCATCCTCAATATCTGCGAACACCCCCGCCAGACTATCTGCCTCGATGCCCGCATCCTCTTCTATGATCTCCGGGCCATCGTCCTCCTCTTCCTCTTCTTCTCTTCCCTCTTCCACGTCCTCTTCCTCTTCCTCGTCGGAGGAGATGACGATGACCGGTCCCAACACCACCGGCTCATCGACATCGGACTCCTCCTCCGACACATATGGCGATGCCAACATTTACATCACCTCATCATTTAGGTTTTTTCGTCCGCTCATTCCGGCTGATTCTCATTAAGTGATTTTCAGTTCACTTGCTCTGTTGCCGCGGAGCTTCTTCGAAGGTATGGTTTCAGCTTCCTTACAGCCTACACAATCGCCAAGCATTCCTTTTCTGTTGCTGAGTAATTTTGTTCTGCTGGGTTTAGCGTTCTGCTGGCGTATGAGATGACCCTTTCACCATTTTCTGTGTTCTGCGTTAATATTGCACCCACGCCATAGTTGCTTGAGTCCGTTTGAAGTACAAACATTTTTGAGAAATCTGGGCATGCCAGCACTGGGTCCGCCATCAACTTTCCTTTCACCATATCGAAAGCTGATTGATGTTTTCCTTCCCATACCCACTTTGTCTTCTTTTTCAGCAGCGCATTTAATGGTTGCACCATCGTTGCAAATCCTGGCACAAATCTTCTGTACCATGACGCTACTCCCAGATATTGCCGCAGTTCTTTTGTGTTCTTCGGTGGTTTCAATTCCGCGATGGCTGCTACTTTGTCAGGATCTGTACCGATTCCTTGGTCGGTCACACGGTGCCCAGGAATCGCAACTCCTTTCTGAAGAACTGGCATTTTCCCGCATTTATCCTTAGATTTTCCACCTTCAGCCTATGGAAAACCTCTTTCAAATGCATCTTGTGATCCTTCATAGTTCTGCTAACCACAATGATATCGTCCTGATATGCGAATGCATTAGGCATCATTTCGGGTCCTATTACCATATCCAACGCCCGCTGAGAAGTTGCTGATGCAGAATGCAATCCGAACGGCATTACTTCCACTGGTACAGTGGCACCGTAAATGCTGTCATTTTCTTGCTGTTCTCCTCCAGAGGTATTTGCCAATATCCATCTTTTAGATCTAGACTGCTTATAAATTTTGTTTCTCGCAGTTGATCTAGTATGTAGTCGATCCTTGGCATTGGGCATGCGTATTTTATCGACTTTGCATTTATTTGTCTGAAATCAACGCAACCATTTCCCCGTTTGCTTCTTTTTCACCATTACTATTGGTGAACTGTACGGGCTACTTGAAATCTTCTGCTTCTGGTACATCTGTTACTCCAATGGAAGAAATTCTTTCGGCTAATTTGCCATTTATTCTGCTTCTGGGTGGAGTTTTTATGTGCGCATGCGATTGTTGCTCCCATTTCTTTAATAAAATTCCACCACAAAACCACTGCGTCGATTCCATCTGGTAGCACTAGGAATGGCATCATCACCTCCTTGTCTCCAAATTGTATTTTGGCTACCCATTGCCATTTTATGTCCTTTGTTGACCCATCTGCCAATTGCACCTGTTTTCGTGCCTTTGTGAGCTGTGCCTCTACTCCTAATCTTTCTACCAGATCCTGGCTCACAAAACTGCTTGTGGCGCCTGAATCTATCGTTGCCTTTCTTTGTATACCTTGCATTCTGATTTCCGCCGGTAGCTGATTCTCCTCCTCCCATAACTTTCCGATTAATTTCTGGGAGCTCTTGGCGTCGGTCCCTGCTCGACCTTTGTAGGCTGGAACCGGTTTGCGTTTCCCGCCGCCATGCAGCAATTCATCGATCTCACGCATATTTTCCCACACATCCAGCAGAACACCAACCTCCTGTTCCTACATTCTCGCCCCCAATGTCCTGCAGCTCCACACCTACGACACGCCTGTGTTGGATTTTCCACCCAACCATTTGACCCATTGTTTATGCTCCTTCTTTGTGCTGGTATTGGTGGCTCCTCGTCCAGGCATCGTCTGCACATTATGTTGTTCCTATCTTGCTGCATACCACCCCTTCTTTGTGCATGCATCATTGTGTGCATTTTTGGCTATATTGACTCCTGTCTAAATTGCCTTCGCTCCATCTCCAGCATCTCGAACTCGTCCGCCAGCATCATCAGGTCTTCCAATGTCTTGATATCGTGCGGCCGAATGTACACTTTCAAATCAGGTATGCAATTCTCGTTCATCCACACTTCCCCATCTGGGCGGTCCATGCTTGCCACTCTTGGTCCTCCTCATGTTCCTTGACCCGTTCTCCGAACTGTTTTCTCATGTCCTCTACAGTTCCTGATATCGTGATTCCGCACGTTTCGCCCGTTTTTATGAGCTCCTCCTTCTTCATATAATATATCCATGACTTTGTCATTTTGTATATGTATATATGTTTTTTTTTCCAAGAGAAAGAAAAAAACTTTTAACCAAAATTTGTTATCCTTTTTCACCAGTTAAGCATGTTGGGCGCCAGTTGTAACGATCCTTTTTGGTCCTTACTAATGGCAGAGCCGGATTTCAGGAGTCGGGGTACGACACAACAAATTTATATTGTGCGCTGGTGAAAATAAGGAAGACGATTTCGATTTAGTTGTAATTTTCTGATCTGTTTATTGGTATGTATATAATTTTCTGGTGGGTGATGGCAGCTATGTGATGATGATGATGGGCTGATGAGTTGTTATGTCGGGCACTGTTGGGCACAAAGTTGGCTTGTTGTGTGCCCTAGCTGTTGCCAGGAATACTCCAGGTCTTGACCACCTTTAATTGCCTTGCAAGGATATGCCAGGATATGGATCCTGTTTGCCAGTCCTTGTTGCTTAGCTTGGGTGTGGGTATCTTCGCTTATGGGTTACTTCACTTGATTGTAAACTTCACTTGTATGTTTCTTCACTGTACTTCACTTAATAGATGTCCTCATGGTCTCAGCCGTGCGTATTTATAGGCATCTTGAACCAATGAGGACGCGTGGTGGGATGCTACGCCGCAGCCAGTAAATTTCCATCCACTTATATCATTCCCTCAGAACTTTCCATCGCTTTCTTCTTTGGGTCGACTTTCTCTGCCGACCCCGCAGCATAGCTTGCCTGCAGCTACGTATGCCCTTTTTGGGAGCCGCAGCTTTCTAACTCACTGGGCGCCCAGCCGCTGTCGTCAACGGCCTTTCTTTCACCCACAAGATCACCTTCCAGGTCACCCATACATGCATACGCATACTTCGGTATGCATGCCCTTGGCCTTTCTCTCGCTATCTTGCTGCCACCACCCTTGCTCTTAACAACTAACAATCTCTTAACATTTGCTTATACAAATATATAATTAAATATCGCCAATACCCCTAAATATAATAAATATAATAAAATAGAATAAAATATTAATAATTCCCTACAACTTAATGTTAACAATAATTTAATAATAACATAATACAATATTAATAATAACCAAAATGCATACAAAACACTCATACTATGTTCAAGTTGCAAGCTTTGTTATTGTTTTGTTGTTTTGCTTGTGACCGCTTCATTCGCATATGTTCTTGCACGTATTAAATTGGTTGCGAACATATGTATGTCGGTTCCCGCTTGTATCTTTGTTATGATCATATGCAGGTTCAAATTGATTTGTTTACGATCATATGGTTATGTTGGATTCCCGATTTGTTTACCATCATATGGTGTTTTCATCCTGATGGCCTATGTATGATTAAGTTTGATACCCATCCCCAAATGTTCGTTTGGCACTTCGCATCATACCATTATGTTCGTTTATGTTTGATTCGATCCCAATCTATGTGTACATCCCATTTTGCATATTTGTATCTATGTATGTGTACATCTAATTTTGCATATTTGTGAGGGACAATTATAGATCCTATATAATTATTCCTCACACTATTTATTCGGTTGTTGGTGCAAATGAGACGACGAGTGCCTGAGTTACCTTACCAGTCACAGTACCATACACTAACACATCCTCACACACGAGTTTCTCGCTGAACAATGGAAATTCTAAATATATACAAACAAAACCAAAAAACTTAAATGAATAAAATTAATTCTAGTTTGTTGTTTACAAGAACTGAAGAGTGTCTACTTATTTATTGTGCCAAGACCGGCACTTTCCAATACTTTAATAATTGAAGAAATATTTATAATTTTTCTTATAATATTAACAATAAAATAGAATCAATCTGCCCGACTAAGAAGTGCTACCAACTGTAACTTTGCATTTTGTTACTTGGCGATCCTGCCAATAAAAGTTGTGCAATGGTATTAAAAATGTAAAATTAAAAGCAAAAAAATAATAGAAAATATTTTGTCTCTTGCTAGTCTGATATGTTACTTTTACGAAACATCACGGATCCGCTAATTCAGAGATGCGTATCTGTGGTTGCAGACAGGGCAAACGGCAAAATGCCGAGATCCTTAATAGGATGAAAAAAAATTTAGGAAACGACAGCGAAGGTGCTTTTATGAGTGGATGAACGTGAAGGTGCTTTGGCGACCAGACATCGAATGAGCGGTCCTCGAAAGGTGCCGATAGCAGAGGAAAGGGCATGCATGAATGTTTGGGTGAGCCGGATAAGCCGATGAGGGTCACTGCGAGTTGATCACGTGATAACCTATGCGGCGAAGGAATTGTAAGAGAAATGCTTAATTAAACATGGGAAAATTTGTATATGGGATAATCCCATATATAAATATTGGGTCATATTTATTTGATTGATTATTTATTAGTATACTATTAAATGGTGGGAATTATTATTATAATATTTGTTTTATTGATTATTTATTGTTATATTATTAGTTGGTAGGGATTATTATTATTAATTATTAGTTAATGTTTGGCTAGATAATAGATATTAAGAGAATTGTTAGTAATTAAAAACAATGGTGATGGTAGCAGTTATATAAATTAGAAGCAAGACCAATATCAACACAAGTGTTTGAACAATACAGGTCAAATACTAGATGTTATTCCTAGAATAGATAGGGAAGACTAAGAGTATTCCTAGCGCAGCGAGGAAGACGCGGAGTATTTCTTGCATAATGGGGTGAGTTTACAGTGAGTTTGCCCACAGCAACTACTTCGATCTGCCTGTACCATCCTATACCAAGTAGAGGCACTTCGTAAAGTTACCAACGCGCCAAGTACAGCTATGTTCCACTCGGCTCTTAGTGTTTATACAGGCGGATAGACGCACATGTTTCAATCGAATGGGCTCGGAAATGCATCTGTCTGCCTGTTACATACATTTTAGTAGCTTTAATATACCCCTTTACACTTTGTAAACTTTGTACACTGTATATAAGTATGTAGATTTTATGAAGATTCTATGGCATGTTGTTACGCCGTCTTGTCATTTCGCATCATTTTTTATTTTTTGAATGACTACTATGTTTGACTTTAAATTAAGTTTGCTTTATTTAATATGGTAAGTTACAGTTTAGATTCCAAATCCAAACTCCACTGCTTAGCGATAACTGGCTCTTCTGAATTTTTCCATGGTCTCGTCTTCTTTACTTTTCCTTTTCACTTATGTCTTAGGATCACCTGTTGGATTAACGTGTTTATGTTCTTTCGTTTTTTTATTAAGAATTTGTTTATTTAATCAATAATGTATGCTGCTGTTATGTACTAAAGGCATGTAAATGGGAGGCATAGCAACAGCCGGATATAATGAGTCGACGGCAGTGAAAGTCGATCAAAAAATTTTTGTGAAAAGTACTGTTACAATATATCTGCCAGTCGAATAGTTGTTATAGTAATAATCTTGTACTGACATCTTTTTGTATTTTGAGTTATATAACTAAATTATAATTTTAGATGCGCACTAGTTCATCAAGTTTCGAGGAAATCAGATAGGTTAATAAAACGGATACAGACACAAAATATGTTGATGGATTACAAAACTTGTTAGAGTAAGATGTATTGCGTCCAAAAGAACTACCAACTTCGTCAATTGGACAAATTTCATCGCAATTGAGACAGCGCAGTGGACAATCATATGCCAAGTAAACCCAAAGTACGCGTTAATAATTATGCAACGTCCTTGTTCATGCGCCGGAATGTTGTAGGTAACTGATTTAATATATACTCTCACAAATATTGCTCGTGCTCACTTGGGCAACCGCTTGGATTACGTAGAATGGCCAACTCTGCGGTAGAGACTTGTGATCTTGCTGAACAATCTTAGCATAATGAATTAATTGAACCTGAAAAATATCACAAAATTGTGAAACTTATAATGCGTTTTCTCTTTAAATTAAACAACACTTTGCAGCAGAGAATTAATTCAAAGTATGTTCTATGCTGTCATAGGCTGGTGGTATAAAACTAAGTACAAATACATATATTATTAGCAATAAACTATTGTTTTTTATTTTCCTCAATCCTGATTCACTTTAGCCTGTGAAATGTTTCTTCAAATGTTTTCTCAAGGATGCTAGTGAAACGGAGATTTATTGTAGTTCCCAGATCCAACCGTTCAGTAAAGCCAATTCACAATATTTTAAAAATATTTTTATTGAGAAAACAAGCCATTCATTTATAAGAAAGGATCTATAAGATTTATTTATATATATTTTTTTAAAGTGAAGTCCAACATTTTATTATGTGGAATATACGAGGTGTGTTCATAAAGTATGGCGAATTTTGTGTATTTCAAAAATCATTTAATTATTTCTGAATATCTATTTTGTCCCCTTCAAAATAATCCCCCTGGGATATAATACACTTGTGCCAACGTTTTTCCCAATCTTCGAAGCACTTCAGAAAGTCATTTTTTTGTATCTTGTTCAGCTCCTCCTTAGTTGCCGTCTTTATCTCGTCAATCGTGGCGTAGCGTCGTCCTTTTATGGGCCTCTTCAGTTTCGGGAACAAGAAAAAGTCACAGGGGGCCAGATCTGGGGCATCATTAGTGGGTTGTTTTTGGCCAAAAAGTCGCGTACAAGCAGCGATGTGTGAGCAGGGGCGTTATTATTCACCGTTTTACCTTGTGGCATGAACTCATGATGCACTACGCCCCTGCAATCGAAGAAAACTGTAAGCAAAACTTTCACATTCGACCGAACTTGGCGTGCTTTTTTCGGCGTGCTTGGTTCGTGCGGCAGCTTCAATTGAGATGATTGAGCTTTGGTTTCCACGTCATAACCATAAACTCACGATTCGTCACCAGTTATGACCCTCTGGAGCAAATTCGGGTCGTCGCGGACAGATTCCAACATCTCATACAGGTTCTTTGTTCCATTTTTTTGAATAGGTAAAAATCGAAGACGAACGAAAAACGTGCAAGCAAAGCAATTGTGAACAATTAACTGAACATTCAAAATGCCTAACTTGTCAGCAAAAGTGAGAAACATATGTACCAATATAACGCCACAAAAAAAATCGAAATATGTAACCCGTGAAAATTCAAAATTCGCGATACTTTTAAACACACCTCGTATGTTATTAAATTGGAATTATTATAAATGGGAGTTTACATACTCTTTTACTCGTAAAAAACTTCAATCACTTTCGAAAGTACTATTTGAGTCACATATTTTTGCTATTAATATAGTTAGTTGTAACTGTATTCAGTTGTACCGCTTGACGAATCGTATTCTTCTTCGGTATTTGCTTCTTCTAAAGGAAATCCAGATTTTTGAATCCGTATCTCTGAGCAATGATCACAAGTTTTTAGTAAAGTCCTGCACTTGGCTGCAATCATTTTTCCACAGCGTAAACAATTATCTTGCGGGAGACCTTTGAAGAAAACAACCATAAAATGTATACGAAACAAAAAAAAGAATATAAAGATATATATAAGGGAATAGTTATAACGGGTGTTTTTAGTAGAGATATAGAACTTTAATTTCCAATAAAACAACTATGGATTATTCGATTGATATAATTTTTTTATTGGAAAGATAATCTTGTGGCATTACATTATAAATATGATTTTTGGTATATTACTGCCACGGCTGACTCGGATTTTGTCCAATCTGGACGTCCAATTTTCGATGACTTTCTAACTTTTCTAACATACTGATCACCATTGAAAAAGTACAGACCAATGTTACCCATAAACCGTACCAAACAGTCAGTTTTTCTGGATGTAAAGGTGTTTCGACATACACTTGAGGATTAGCTTCACTCCAAATGCGGCAGTTTTGTTTGTTGGAGTAGTCATTTAACCAGAAGTGCGTTTTTTCGAAATAAAATAGCTCAATTTGGAACCGTCGATCACTTGATATCTGTTAAATCGATCGCCATCTTGAAAAATAATGACAACTTAAAAACCCTTTAGTTAGTAGTATGAGAAAAAACTAAATTAATAAACAGTCAACTATTAAATGGTGTTCTATTTTATTTCATCGCGTTTTCCGGTTAAGTCAATCAAATTCTAAATTAATTAATAGTAATTGTATTTTTCTATATTAAGCTAGCATAAACTGATTGGTGAAGTAACATATCATAATTATTGGTTGTTTGTTCTTTATTACGTGTTTTACGTTTTCTTTAACTGATTCTAATAAATGGAATTCAGTTAAATTCCAATCATTCAAAATGATCCTGTCAAAGCAAAGCCTTATAAAGAATAAATTTTGCTTACCTAATATTATACAAAACAAACGTGGTTTTACTCCTGACTTTATTTGTTGTATAAATATATATGTAATGTAGTATATTCACACACATAAATATATAAACATTTAGCTCGACCTGTAACACTTTGTTTCAGGCATAAATAATTCAAAATATAGACTTATGTATAATTGAATGCATTTACATAGATATACATTTGCATACATACATATTGTACAGCGTATATAACTAATACGAGCAGGTAAAGCCACCGTGAGAACGCTGATCTTGCAATTTACTCACTCCAAGAATGAGTGGCCAAATGTGTGAGTATAGTCTCGCTCTCTCTCTATGTAGCTGCTATACAATAAGCAGCATAAGCATATACAAGTTTCATTCAAGCAACCACCAATTTGCATCATAGTCACAGCACACATTTTTTCCAAGCTATTACAGTATGTCCAAATCTAAGCCGTAAATAATGATATATTCATCACAAAACTTAATTCAAACTTGATGTGGTTTTTCATCGTAGTTTTTCTTTAAATTCCAATTTGTGTCTTTTAAGTTTATTTAAAAGCAGAATAAGTAAGTTCATATAGTTAACAATGGAAGATTTTAGTAGTAGATTTTGTAGTAAAAACGAAATCTTGTTTATTTGTTTTTTTTTTTTCGTGTGTTTGTTAACTGGCCTAACGGGGCAAGCCGTATAATGCATGTCTCGAATCACAGATATGATTTACAAAATGCAAACTAAAATGCGAAAACTTAAGTCAGTTAATGTGAAATGATATTGATATTAAGAGAAGAGAGAGCTCTGAACTGACTGACTAGCTGCCATGCAGCAACAGCAAACGCATGCTATCTCGCTCACACTTAACAGCCCATTTTGCATGGGGCGTTTCAGTACAAAACGGAAATACGTATATCTCCGATAATTATTGTCCGATTTCGGTTAAATTTGATCAGCTCGTGCATTTTGGCTACATTAATGTGCATGCCGAATAAGAATGCCATATCTTTAATATTGCTCTAGTTATAGGTTTTTCCCAAATTGCGGGGGCGGAAGTGGGCGTGGCAAAAATTTAAAATAAACTTGATCTGCTTATACAATAGACAGATGTTGACACCAGCTCTTATAGTCTCTGAAATCTCGGTGTTCATAGAGACGGACGGACGGACGAACAGACGGACATGTCTCAATCGACTTCGCTATTGATACTGATCAAGAATATATATACTTTATGGGGTCGGAAAATTTTCCTTCTGCCTGTTACATACATTTTAGCGGCTTTAATATACCCTTTTACCCTATGGGTACAGGGTATAAAAACTAGAAAAGGTTCATGCAATTGATAGTTAGTTGTATAGCGTAAAAGAGTAAGAGGTAGTACATTTCTAGAAGGTCTACAAGGAACTGCCTTCAATAACTCAGGTGAGTTTAAGAAGAGCATCAACAAAAATATATGAAGGAAAGAAAATTCTGTTGGCAAATTAAAATTTCCAAGAAAGGTTAGTATGTCTGTATCGGAATGAAAAGAGAACTGATTTTATAACCTCTTAACTAAAAATTCAGACTATCTCGGAATATGTGAAAAATATGCGTAGGCGGGAAAAGAATTGGGAGAAATTTTGACACTGTTCATAAGAATAGAAAGAATTTGCGGAACAATTGTATATATCCCAAGAATTCGAAAATTTGTCAGACACCATGGAGCTTAAATTTGAGCGCAGGCATGAACTGTGTCATTTTTCATTAACTGCAGTGAAGGCAGCAAGATAAACAAAACGTTGGTTTTGAACTTGGGCCAATGCAAAAGAAGGAAAGGCGAACACGAATACAGTGAAACGCAAGAACAAAAAACCTTCACCTACAAATGCATCACATCAAGCTATTGATTTTGCATTGCTGGCAATCACCAAATATGTATATACTCACAATCCCAGCGATCTGTACTATCGGACCCACTCCGTTTTTGAAATTCATCCCCAAACCCCCTCCGTGCTTGACGGCTTGGCCTACATTACTTGTATTTGAACCAGGACTGCCCATTGGACTCAAATCGGTTAATTTTAGTCTCATCCGACCAAATGTAGATACTTCCACACGACTGTACATCCATATGATACAGCAACAGGGCGACACTCCCTTAGCAACCAAACCTAGTACAGTATGTTTAGTCCAGATAATCTTAAACAAGTTATTCAATTAATTGTTAATATTATTATCAACGTACAATTAACGTGAGTTGAAATAGTTTTTGCTCTATTTGCAACAGCCATTTTGCCATATCAACGAAAGACCCGACGCCTTTTCCTGTCCATACAGGGTGTTAACTTATACAAAGCCCTTGATGGGGCAGTTACCACAGCGACGACAGTATTTGTCACTGTATACACTGAAGCGGCCAATGCTTTGGAAAACTCTACCACTTTATATGTAATATTAGGCGATGGCACTTGACTGATGTTTTGGAAACTACACCCGATAACGTATTTCTCTGGCCTTTTTTCTCTGATCTCTCTATTCGCAGTACGTTCTAGTGGCCCATGCAATACCAGGACAATGCCAGATAGACGCGAACACTAGGCAGACAGCATGCTAAAATGAATTCGCGTGGACAACGGACGATAACTAAAATAATAATTATACCCTGTAACCATAACGTAAAAGGGTATATTAAAGTCGCTAAAACGTATGTAAAAGGCAGAATGAAATTTTCCCACCCCTTAAAAGAAATATGTTTTTGAGCAGTATCAATAGCGAAACCGAGACATGCACATCTGTCCGTCCGTATGAAACTTGATAGCGATTTTGAGCGTTTTTGCGTTTTATTTTGGTGATATTATTATTATTAGATATTATTATTATATCTAGACGTGGGTGGTTATTGATTTAGATATTGTTAATAAAGGCCGAAGGGCATGAAAAGGAATTTCACCATGCAACTCAGCAGAGGCGCTAAGATTCACCGTCGGCTGAGAAACCCATAGAAAAGTAGAAGCCGATGGAAAGTTTAGGGACAGGGTGCAAGTGCGTGAAAAAGTACTGGCTGCATCTTATCATTCATCCTTATTGAGTCGAGATGCCTATAAATACGCACGGCTGAGATCACAGAATTATCTAGTAAGCGAAGTATTGTACAGTTGAAGTTATTTATATCCAGTGAAAGAAACCAAGTAAAACCGAAATAATCCTTTTAAGACAATAAAAGTGTTTGAAGCGAAATAAGTTAAGACTAAGAATTATTCTAAGCATCGATAGGAAAGACTAGGAGTATTCTTAGCATGGATATAAATGACCAGGAGTATTCCTGGCATATTGGGGTAAGACTAAGATTAGTCCTAGCAAATATTAGGAGAGTAGCAGCTTGTGAGGTTAGATAGGCAAGATCTGGAGTATTCTTGGCAACAGCTCGGGTGCGCAACAAACACTTATATCTGCCTGTATTTAGTATCCAGAGCTTACCCCACGCCCAGACAACAAACATTTCCGCGTCTTAAAGCTGTCATCACCATCACCAAATTACATACCAAATAAACTGAGTCCTTAATATTATAATCAAACGAAACGAGTGTTCTTATTTTAACCAGCGCACAATATAAAATTATTGTGTCGTATCCCGACTTCTGAAATCCGGCTCTGGCGCAAGTAACCACCAAAAACGATAGTTAGAGTTTCACGTAAACAATAGTCCGAACACGATTTCTAGTTGGTCTACAAGATAGAGATAGCTTGACCTGATTTAGTAAATTAGGAGTGTGTATTTGCCCATTCAAAAGCTTGTGTATAAGCAAAGTACCAAGCATTACTCCACGGTTAAGTCACGAATGAAGATTAATTTGAAGAAGTCTACTAGAATATGTTGGCAAGCTAACATTGCAGTTAGTTACGAAGAGGAAAAATCAAAAATTGCGTTTGATCGGATTCAATTCTAATTCAGTGTGATTTATATTGAGGTGACCAAACGCATGATCCAGAATAGGGCGGAGCAGTGAAATGAAAAGGGTTTGGGTTGTGTGAGGATCGTCGAATTCCTTCGATCACCGCTTATCGAAATCAAAAACACTCATGGCGTCACTAACTAAGGTGGAAATGTTCCGAATTAAACTTAATTTATAGTCGATGGGTACACCCAAAATACTAATATTATTTAATTCTTCTAGTAGAGTGTTAATAAAATAATAAATTACTAGTTGAAAGGAAGATCTATAAAACGACATAACATTACATTTTGAAAGAATTACCAAGTTAATTTTACTCCAAATCTGAAGGTTATTTACAATAGCTTGAAGCATATGGGTGGAACTTGAATCTTTAAAATTAGCGAAAAGTTTAAGATCGTTAGAGAACATAAGCACACGAGAATGAATTTTAGCTGAAGAAAGGTCATTAATAAAGAGGGTAAAAAGCAATGGTACAAAATGGCTTTTCTTAGACAGTGAGGATTTTAATAGTATCCCTTTTGTATGGTCAGTCAACATATTGCTGATTCCAGATAAGGCTGATGTCAGAGTGGATGCAATAAGCGATGTGAGAAAGCCCTGAATGAAAATTTACATGTAATCGCTTTATACATGTCAGAGTGCAAGCGAAGCGAGAAGAGAGCCAGAGCGAAAAGTTTAAGCGAGTTGCGCGAGAGCGATTCTGAATCGCTTTATCGCTTAATATAACAGTTGTTATACGTTTGTTTTGGTTGCGTGCTGAGCTTAAATAACCGTTGGTTTTTAAGTCAAATATGTTTTTGCGCAATTCAAGCTTTAATAACAGTTGGTTTCAAAACGATTTATATATTTTTTTGTATTTGCACTCATTTGCACTTGAACTTTAACACCAAGCAAATGCAAAAATGATCACGAGTCCCAACATAAACGTTGAGAACTTAATTACTGAAATTTTCACGTTCGGTTTTGTGGGACCAAAAGTCAAGAAGTTACCACAATCAGGTGGTTGTCGAAAAAAATTGGAAAGAAATTGAAGAAAGTTTTCAAGTAAGTCTTGATTTTATTTATATTTGTAGATATTTAATATTGATGTTTATGTGTACACATAAAACTACAAAAAGTATCACGAACTAGAAGGATGGGCTAACTACATAATTTGCCAGAATCATAAGGAAGATCATAATACCCATCAAATATAAATTTGATGACCGTGGCACAAAAAAAAAATTTAGTACAATTTTCTTTTTCCCGATTGTTCCTATGACAGCTATAGCATATAGTCGACCGATTCTGATGAAACTAAAAAGATATATTTCTTTTTATATAAAATTGTCAAATAACAAATTTCGCTTCAAAAATACCCAAGTTATTGATCAGAAACTATATTTTTGACTGATCGTTCCTATGGGTGCTATATGATATAGTCAACCGATTCTGATAAAACTTAGTACATCTGTTAAGGATTGTATAAAACTCCCAAAAACCAAATTAAGTGACATTTGATAGAATTGATGTTAAACCTTATTCCTGACCGATCGTTCCTATGGGAGCTATATGACATAGTCATCCAAGATATACAATGCCTGCAGCAAAAAGAAGCCTAGGTGCATAATTTCAACTCTGTAGCACCAAGGGTTCCGGAGGAGATTGCGTTGATCCAGACAGACAGACGGACAGACGGACAGACGGACTTGGCTATATCAACTCAGCTAATCATGCTGATCAAAAATATATATACTTTATATAGTTGGAGATACTTCCTTCTACGCGTTGCAAACTTCTGACCAGAATTATTATATCCTTTCGCAAGGATAAAAAAACTCTTTACTTCCATTCATTTCATTGTTTTCGTGTGTGTCTTGATAGACATTGGGACTTCCCTCAAGGTCAATTATTGTATGATGCAGAATACAAATTGCCTTTACAATAATATCCACGAAATCGGGATCGTTTTCAATTAATAGTGCGGCTTGAGTATGGCCTTAATAGTGTTTCCAATAGAGGATATGCTTCATCGCCTACAAGAACGTAGGGCATTTTAATGCTTCTTCCTGGCAAATTAATAACTGTCGCGATTTAAGTTGCCGATAAAGCTGCGATGCATTAAATGTGCCACCATCACTTTGTTTGCCATATCCTCCAACTTCAATTGCAATAAATTTACAGCTCGAATCACCCACTCCTTGAAGAACCACAGAAAAATTTTTTGTAATTATAGAACATAGATCCAGAATAAGGTGGACACTGAATACGGATGTGTTTTCCGTCAATATCCCCAGCACAATTTGGAAAGTTCCACAATTTCCAAAACTTATCAGCTACCTGAGCAATCATTTCTTTTGAAGGCTCCCAAAGTGCTTCGACAGTATCCTTTACAATAACAGACTCTGTAGTTCTTTGAATTTTGAATGCATATGACAATGATGTAAAGGATGCACCCGTTGATAAATATCTGCAATTGGTTAATTTTTGTTTTCAAAATTAAATTTTTGTGTATTAACTTTTAGGAGATAGTTTAAAAGAATTTCGAAATGAACTAAAAGAAAGACCAACATAAAAGTCACGAGACTGTGCACCTGATGCTGGCACATATACCTCGTGGCCTCATTTTGAGTCACTTTTATTTCTGAAAGTCCAAGTGATTGTCTCTTGGGAATTTGGAGGCCAGCTGCTCCAATAAAAGTTTCTGTGCTCGGGAGTTTGAAGATTCGCTGGATGGACACTGTAACTCCGAAGAGGAAGAGGCTTTTTCAACAAAAAATAAAAAAATTAAGCTAAGCATGCCTTCTCAACTGCTGTTCATTAAAAAGGAGAAACTGAAATTATTGGAAAAGAAAGTCAATGCACCAAAGGCCGACGATGATCTATGTTTTTTTAAGAGCCTTCTGCCATACATGAAGTTAATGAATATGCGGAAAGAATTATATGCAGAATGGAAATTCAGAAGGTCGTTCTTTCCCATTTTGAAGACGAAAGTGATTGAGAGGACAAAAAAAACGAAATATCAATAAAATCAAAAATATTTGTAAAGAAAAAAATATAAATAAATGTTTACAAAGTCACCTCAAAGTTATTATTAGTTTTTCACACGGCGTTATGGGATTAACAATAAAGTTTGTCCAACACTTTTCCAGTTTCGAATAAATTTTCGTATAATTGAAAAATTTGTCGGGATATTGTCTTAAATTTGGATACAAATTATAAAATTCTCCTTTCAAACGATTTTTATTCAGTGGATGGATCCCGTTGGTTTTTTTCATTACCACATTTATAACTGCTGCTGACGCAAAAAATTCTTCGTCTGAATCCATGGTGACAATGATTACGACTGAGACTAAAAAATTAGAGCACTCGCGATTTTTTACGCTTTGCGGAAAGCTTTCACTCTGTCATGTCATCGCTTTGCATCTCGCTGCGATAATTATCTCTTATAGCATTGCATCGCTTATCGCGGCCACTCTGACATCAGCCTAAGAAAAAGACGTGGAAGGCCAATTTCGTTCAGCTAGTACAAAACCAGTGTTTAATTAACAGAACCAAAGGCTTTACTAAAAACGGTATAAATGACATCGCTTTGCAATGCATTCCTGAAACCATCGATCGATAAAAAAGTGAACTCTAAAAGGTTAGTGGTAATAGATTTAAGTTTCATCAACCCATGTTAGGTAGATGAAAGTACAGGATCTACAGAAATACTGCAATTGGAAGTTATCATTTTCTCATTTTGAATCTACGGATTTGTTACCATTTTTACGGAGGGGAATGATAAAAGATACCTTTCAAATAGGTGATAAAGTAGAAGTAGAGACAAAGTAAATAACTTAAGAAATGGGTTACACAAAGTCTCAGGACAAAACCTGTGTACTCACCAGCACCTGATGGAATACTTGGATGTGTACGCTAAGAAACGAACTTTCATCGATAGCAGTATCAAAGATAAAAAAGACCTTCTCAACTGCTAAGGATTCGAAGAATTAGCTTGATACTCCTTCGAGGAATAGTTGAGAAAATTAGAGTTAAATCCGAAAGACTAAATGACTAGTTCTAAAGGCTAAAGCTATTTTAGAGATATTTTGACACTTACAAATTCAACATCAAGAGTTGTTGTGAATTCAGAGGGAAGGGCTGAGTTCATATTAATAAAAACTATTCCTCGATTTCTGAATGTTCGATCGTATCTATAAGTGGAAAATATTGTGGGAAACCCGGATGTGTGTGGCTTTAACCACATTTCAATAAAAACCAGAATATGAAAGGATAGACTATCTACATAGAGTTTAGAAAGTTTAGATTTTAGTCCTTTAACATTCTGATACGCCAGAATAAGGGATGAAATTAGTTTTTTGACCCGCCAACAGCTACTGACGAGTCTGAAGGCAGGGAGGATTTAGTATTTATTGTGCTACAAGGAGCGGAAGGCAGGCGAAGTGCTATTAGGTGTCCCGGCCAAAAATCTACATGACAAAAATTGAGCGAAACACTAAATTTAAAAGACGATATGTCACTTCAATATAAAAACTTAAATTTTTCCACAGCGATGACATCATCTGATGTCATGTTGGGATATAGCCTGCTTTTTTGGTGCAATACCAACAAGAAGTGAACTCGAAGCACCAACCGCAACCGTAGCCACAGTATTTGGCGCTGGAGCTATTGAGTCGGATAAAGCTTTGAGAACTCCTCTGGTCACTATTTTATTGGGAACTTCTCTAGAAGAGGATGTTCGCCCGGACACATCGGACACTACCACCGATATCGATATATAAATTTACCTCTTTCCAAATCAAAGCCTTTCCCTGAAACACAGTCCCGTTTTCAGCCTCCTGTAAAACCATAACAATCTCTCTTTCTGGCTGTGGGACTCAGACTTCTAACATGCATCACATTGTCACACAAAGAAGAGTCAACGCTTGTGCCATTATTAGACTTGACTTGGGACTTGGCAAAAAACAATCAAAATCGCCGTTTATTTACAAAAAATTTATCTCGCTCACTCTTAATAGCCCATGTTGCACTGGTCGTTTCAGAACAAGTAATATGAGCGACAAAGCAACCGTGAGAACGCTGAGCTTCCAATTTACTCACTCCAAGAATGAGTGACCAAATGTGTTAGTATACTCTCACTCCCCCTCTTTGTTGGTGTCATACAAAAAATAAAGAATCACTCAATAACCCACCAAACTGCAGCACAGTCATGGTAAAATATTGATTTCACCAAGTGGCGACAGTGACATGCCAACAAGCGTGCACAATGGAAATTCACCAGATGGCTTAGCCTATCGGAATTTGAAGCCCAACAGAATTGGAGAAACATTAAGTATGACCTCTGTCTCAACTTCGTTTCAAGTTTAAAAACAACGACAATCTACAATTGAAAAAAAAAAATAAACAACACTAACGATTTACATGGATACCCAGTCAACTGGAGAGATCACTTTTACGAAAGCTGCTCCCGTCGAGCAAAGAAAGAACCAACCTTATATGAAGCTTTAGCGGTGTATCCTAGCGATGGACGTCGCCCGCTCACAATAGCTGAATACCGGGCTCGTCAGGCCAGCCCCAAAGAAGAAGCGGGGTGGCAAAAGGATCAAGTTACTGCGTCAGCGACGTTTGATGCTGGACCTACTGAAGACCGATCTGAACGAGGAAGACTGACAACTCTACCAAGAAAGTCAGAGAAAGCTGGAGATTGAACTTTGCACTGGTGCGAAGTAACACAAATCCCATTTGTCATTATTGTTAATCCATCATATATCATCATGATGAAAAATTTGAAGTCACATTAATTCATTTAAGTTAAGAAAATCACTCAAACGAATGCGCCTCACTGCGTTAGCTGTAGAAAAATACATTTCTTTTTTGTCCTCTTTCCGATCTTGAAAGATGAAAATATTGATATTAAAACAAACAATTTTTCTCTCCGAAAATATCAATGAAAAAACCTGTAAAATATTTTTTCTTTCCTGTTTTTCCTTTGCGTCATTTTTGACTTAAATGCTCAAAATGGGCGCCAGACAGGCAAGATTAGAAGATAAGCCAGCAAATGTCGTTAATGATATCAAAATCATTGATCATAGGGAAAATACAGGTCAGATGAAATCGGCGAAACAAACCCAAAATATAAAGAAATAAGGGCATTCCCTTAGTTAGTAATAAACGGTTTAGACAAAAACCCGTAGATTTAATAGAGGATTCGATGAGAATAAGGTACGCTAATTTGTTACCTAATAGAAATCTTCCTCAGTGGATCAATGACCTTTTTGACGACAAAATAAAAAATATAGAATTGGATAGCTCAGATGAGGATAAGAGATAAGCATTGTATGGCACACTACATCATAAAAAAGGGATACATAAATATATAAAAATTTTTTAAACTTCACCTAAACATGAACATTAGCAATTTTGACAAGTCCATTGATTCAACGTACGTTAACGACCCCGATTTTGGTAGTCGAGCCTTCAACATTCTGAGACTACATCGCGAATTTACTAGAGGAACTGATTTTGAATACCAATATATAAACAGCTTTAACAATAACACATCAATTGGCGTAAAGGTAATTATCAAAATAATTACAATCTTAATAATAGAGGACAAAGCCAGTGGAGCCAACTTTAACAAACAAAACAGAAGAAACCCAGAGTAACTCGTGAAACATCCAGGACACTTTAAGAGCTTAAATAAAACACGAATCATAAAATTAATATTCAAGGCTTGGAGAAAGGGCAATAAAGCTTCAATAGCTTACCTTCAATAGAGCTGTAAACAGACAAATACATAATTCCATACAATTTTCATCTGGTATAATCAAAATTTCCAATACCAAGTGATGGTACTAGGCATCGATTTTGAAAAATTTATCTGATTGATCGGAACCCTTTCAAAGATTGGTACATATATAACTAGACCAAATAATTTTGAATTCCTAATTTATGTACCGATAACATGCAATGCTGGTAATACTTCGATATTTCTACCAACAAGACTCCAAGTTATTCGTCAAGTCGAGCTTATATCGAATGAAGCTAACGTATTGATCAGGAAATTCAACATGGTATTTTTGTTGCAAATACAATCGCAACACCAAAAAATACATTCTTCATAAAGTCTCATCCGCTTTTAAACTACGATGTAGTTTCAACTGCTCCCAATGAAAATATTGTCATGGTTCAATTAACTATAAAATTTAATTTAAATCGAAATGAACAGAACTGGGCACCAAATATAGGGACGTATTCGGTCTTGAAGCAGAAGCGATCACAACAAATAATTTTTATAAGCAATAATGGAGATTGAAAGATAATAAACCTGTCTATATAAAAATTTTCGAAGCTTGCATTGCCAAAATGAAGAAATCGAAAAACAAGTGGGAAAATTGATCCTTACCAAATTAGTCGAACCGTCGTTGTCTGAATATAACAGCCCTCTGATACTTGTTCCAAAGAAAACATTACAGGGCTCCGAAGAGAAAATGTCGAGATTATTAATTGACTATCGTCAAATTAATAAAAAGTTATTGTGCGATATATTTTCACTCCCTATCATTGAGGATATAGTATGTATAAGACTAATTAGGTCGGGTGAAATATTTTTCATGTCTTGACTTAATGTCAATTTTCCATCAAATCGAACTCGAAGAAATTTCATATTGCTTCACTCGATTACCAATGGCTTTAAAAATAGCGTCAAATTCATTCCAAAGAATGATGACTATAGCATTCTCTGGACTTAACCAGTCTCAAAAATTGCTCGATATGGATGATAGTAATTGGTTGTTGCGAAAAACATATGCTAAATACCTAACGGATGTTTTTCACACACGTAGGAAACACAAGTTATAATTAAATCCACAAAAATATTCATTTTTCATCAACGAAGTGACTTTTCTGTGTCATAAATGCATAGATAAAGGAATTTCGCCAGATGATACAAAATGTGATGTTATCAAAAACTATCCAGTCTCACATGATGCGGACAGCTATTCATTGGGCAATTACTCATTTCCGACTATATATTTATGGCAACCATTTATCAATTAAAACAGATATAGACCATTGACCTATCTATTTTCAATTATCAACCCTAGTTAAAAGTTAACGCCCATGCATCTTGAATTAGAAGAATACGACTTCACTGTTGAGTATCTAAAGGGAAAAGACCATTGCATCTCCTGATGCTCTTTTTAGGATTATAACATCCGAGCAAAAAGATTTACAAAATAAAGTCCTGAAAGTCACTACCAGGCACCAATATAGACAAAATAAATCCACAGCAGGAAATAATAATGAGTCTTTGCTAAGGAAAAGTACATCGAATGCTTCTAAGCCCAACTTACACCAAGTAATTAACAATGATGAGGTAAGAAAAGTAGTGATCTAGCATAAAATAAATACATTATGTTACTTGAAATATGGGAATTTATTGCAAGAGTTGATATTGGCGACCTCTACACTAATGAAACTCTTGACTTAGGTCATTCTTTCAAAGGCTTGAAATGCAAGCTGGTATACACAAGATAAGCCAAATCAAATTGGCACTGTGGGAAAAAGTTTATGAAATAATTTTAATTGACACCTTTAAAAAAATGGGCAATAAATTATTGAAATCATTAAGAGTAGCGCTACTCAACCCCGGTGACCATAATAAATAATGAATATGAAAAAGAAGCAATTTCGTCCAAATATTATGATGATCCAATTCAAGGAGGTCATAATGGCACAACTAAAACTTTGATAAAAATAAAAAGACACTACTATTGGAAAGAAGTGATGCGTGAAATAAAAGAATACATTCTCAGATGTCCAAAATCCCAAAAATCAAAAACAACCAACGCCTATGAAGGACTTTGACAGAGTACTAGATACTATAGGTCCATTACCTAAATCTGAAAATGGAAACGAATACGCAATAACCCTGATATGTGACATTACGAAATATCTCGTGGCCATTCCTGTTTCAAACAAAAACGCCATAAGTTAGAAACTAAGTACCTAGGCCCTTACACAGTAGATTCAATAGATTTAAAGATAACAAGAAGAAATAAAACAAAAAGATGAAAGTACTATTACTTTATTCTCTAAATATATGTATAAACATTGAGCTCCACCTGTAACACTTTGTTTCAGGCATAAATAACTAAAAATATGTACTTATGTATAATTGAGTGCATTTACATAGATATACATTTGCATGCATACATACTGATCTTGCAGTTTACTCACTCCAAGAATGAGTGACAAAATGTGTGAGTATACTCTCGCTCCCTCTCTTTGTAGCTGGCATACAAAAAGCAGCGGAATGTTTTACTTATTAAAATAAAGAATCTTTTAATAAACCACCAATCTGCAGCACAGTCGTGCTAGAATATTGATTTCACCACTAGAGCAACAATATGTCAACATCCGGCTATTGTCTAGGTAGGAAAAGTTTGTGTCAAATATTTGCCAAGCCCACTTCCGCAATTTGGAAAAAACTATATCTAGAGCTGTAATAAAGATATTGCATTCTTCTTTGGCACACTCAGTGAAAGCACCAGGTGTCGGAATCGGACAATAATTATCGGAGATATATGTACGTATTTCCGTGTTGTACGAAAACGTCCAGTGCAACAGGGGCTGTTATGAGTGAGCGAGATAGCATGTTCGCTGTTGCTGCATGCTAAGGGAATTTTGTTGTTAATTGATGGCTTCAATTAGGTTGTTGTTGAACTTCTAATTAGGTTTTTGATAACAGCATGATGAAACAGTCCCTTGAGTCCAGAAACAGAATTCCCGATTTTGCTTGGAAATGCTGTTTAAATTTCACAGACAAAGTTGTGAGACTGACTCTTTTATTATATGGATGAGCAGTTTTGCATGAAAGTCATAATATTAGTCATGTTTTGATTAAGGGAGATCAATAATCAATAATCATCGATAAGTTCATTGAGTGCTGTTGCTGGCCGACTTTTAGTTGTAATGAGTCTTTTTGTAAACAAGCAATCCTCTTTAATTGGTGGAATGATTCCAAACACAGTTGTCGCACTTTATTTTGAACGTTAACTCTAGGTGTGTTCCGTTTAAGGGTGTTACGGCTTTTTTTGTTCCGCTTTTTAACCTTTCCCTTGTTGATATTGATGTTGCTGTTGTTTTTGTATCAGTAGCTACTTTTGTTATGAGCTTACTAGTGTTCGCTCAACGATCCAATTATTACTTGAGGTGGTAAGGTTGTGTTCATTGTAGTAGTCAGTGACACTACTGAAAAATATGCATTGTTGCCTAAGGTAGTGAGCCGTCGCTTGAGTTATTAGGCAAGTTGCCTTTGTATCTGCTGCTAACGAACGTCTAACATAACTTGTCACCTACCTGAGAAGTGAAAGGTAATAGGTCAAGATAGCAAATTGGTTGAAAAGGCTGCAGGGTACTTTACTTAACAAAATTAAATTTTCTTCCACTTCCAAAATACATTATGGGTACAGAGAACAAAAAAACACAAGAGACAGGGCGTCGACTTGCTTGTTGTTTTACAATTTAAATTCATATCTTTTGAAGATTAGGCACTTAAATGATAAATATATAACTCTATTTGGTACACTGTATACCCAAGTGAAAGCGACGTATTGCTTAAAACATTTCTATTTCAATTCTTACCATTTTTTAAACTTATAGTCCCTGTTCTAGAGACTATTTATTTTGTTTGACATGTACAACTTTCTTACCCTCATGTATTTTCATATGTGCTCGTAGATTGCAAGCCAGAGCAAATTTTTTATTACATAACTCGCAACCATGGGGTTTATCTCCTGTAAATAGTAGTCACAATTTAAAAAAATAAATATAAAATAAAAATAACTATTGTCTTACCTGTATGAAGAAATAAATGGTTTCTTAAATTTGTTTGCTTAGAAAACCCTCGGAGGCAAATTAAGCATTTAAATGGCCAAGATCCACTATGAATGTACATGTGAGACTTTAAATCTCCGGGTGTCGGAAACGATTTGGAGCATAAATTGCATTTATGAGGTTTGTCCTTAAACAACATAATGTATTGATAAGATGAGCCTATAATAACTGATATTTGCAATTCAAAAATAGAAAAATAGAATAGAATAGAAGCACTTTTGTCACTCTGAATGAGGTATCTCCAAAACATGCATTCTGAATGGCGCAACCGCTTCTTCAGGTGTCGAAAAACGTTGACCTTTAAGTTTGTTTTTTTACGTACGGAAATTAAATAATGACTACTAATGACGACTAATGACTCATTAATTCGAAGTTTTGTGTGCTCAAAAATGCAGTTCTTTGAGCCGATGTGTCCTGGTGAATCATCTTCGACGGTTAGTTTTCCTCAAAAGAAAAAAATTTCAAACTTTGCGTCTCAACGGAAACACCGACCGATCCGCTGAAACTTAATTGATATGTATATTTCTATTTACATCAAATTCGCATATACCGAAATTCGTGATAATCGCTTTTAAAACACCCAAGTTATTGATCTAAAGCTATATTTTTGACCGATTGTTCATATGGGAGCTATATGATATAGTCAACCGCTTTTGATAAATCTTGGTTAATGTGTTGAGGAGTATATAAAACTCACAAACACCAAATGTCGGGACATTCCAGTCAAAACCAAAAGAGTTATTGATGTTAGCTAAATGACATATGATTCCGAGATATACATTGCCTGCTGCAAGATGAAACCTGTGTGCAAAATTTCAGCTCTGTAGCTCCAAGGGTCTCAGAGGATATTCCGTTGATCCAGACAGACAGGTAAAGTTATATCAACTCAGCTCATCATTCTGATCAAGAATATATATACTTTATATAGTCGAAGATGCTCCTTCTATGCGTTGCAAACTTCTGACCAAAATTAAATGAAGCAAGCAAGTCGTCCCTGCCAACATTGAGTATACCCTGTACCAAGTAAAAGTACTTCATAAAGTCAAAAACTATCAACATTGGCATCAATTTGCAACAAAATTCTCTTTGCATGCAGCAGCAGCGAACGCATGCTATCTCGCTCAGTCTTAACAGGCCATTTCGCATGGGGCGTTTCAGTACAAAACGGAAATACGTATATCTCCGATAATTATTGTCCGATTTCAAATTTGGTCAGCTGGTGCATATTGGCTATATTATTGAGTGTGCCAAATAAGAATGCGATATCATTATTACAGCTCTAGTTATAGTTTTTTCTAAATTACGGGGGCGGAAGTGGGCGTGGCAAAAATTTAAAACGAACTTGACCTGCTTATGTAATAGAATAATGTTGACACCGAATTTGGTTTCTCTACCTCTTATAGTCTCTGAGATCTCGGTGTTTATACGGACGGACGGACGGACAGACGGACATGTCTCAATCGACTTCGCTATTGATACTGATCAAGAATATATATACTTTATAGGGTCTGAAAATTTTCCTTCTGCCTGTTACATACATTTTAGCGACTTTAATATACCCTTTTACCCTATGGGTACAGGGTATAAATACCCCTTTTGCAAGGGTATAAAAATCACTACCAACGAAAAAATTCAATAAATCAGTCAAAGAAGTCTAGTAAAAAAGTAAACCACAAACAAAACTACTCATGGATTACACTAGAGAATAAGTGGAAAAATTTTAAATTTCATTATACATAAGTGTAAAGGATATCGCAAAATAAATACAACTCATTAATATTGTGTAAGATTAAACATACATATACATCTTACCGTTATTATTATTAAATTAAGAAAGATTCAATTCAAAAATACATACCTTTATGTGAGTCATTCTATGATAATAGAGGTTGCTACTAGCAGTAAATCGTTTTCCACAGATTTGACACTGATGTGGTTTCTCGCCAGAGTGAATTCTCCTATGAGTACAGTGAGATAAAATAGTGTGACAAGTATACACTAATAAAATAAACTTGAGAAATTACTTATGTGTGTTAAGGGAGCTCGATGTACTAAATCCTTTACCGCATATGAAACAAATATGTGGTTTTTCACCTGAAAGTAAAGCAATTTATGTACAGAATTAAAAAAATATATAAAAAAGAACTTCAAGTAGTTTTTACTAATTTGTGTTTAAGAAAATGTATCTATATATGTATATATTATAGGATTAATATTTTAATCGACTCTTCAGGTCAACTTGAAATTTAACCATTGTCGTTCCTTTCGGTTAGCGATGGCTGATACAAATCCAATGTGCTGTATCCGTTGTTTCTGCAAATACAACTTTCTCAAGCTGAATAAACTGCTACTTTAACGTAATACTGGTACTGATGTTCGCTTTTTAACGCCACATGTAATCCATGTATTAACTTAAAAGCTTCCATGGATTTTCCTAAGTTAACTGTTAGAAAAAACAACTCAGTGATCGCAAGCAAACACATTTTGTTCTTATTTTGGGTGTCTGCGATTATCAGAGAAAATAAAAAATAACAAAAGGTTATAGGCCCAGGCAACGTGCCTTTGTGGTCTGAGTTTAAAGAAAATGAACCAAGCAAGTCGTCCCTGCCGACATTGAGTATACCCTGTACCAAGTAAAAGTACTCCATAAAGTCAAAAACAATCAAAATCGCCATCAATTTACAAAAAAATTCTCTTAGCATGCACTGCATGCCATGCAGCAACAGCGAACGCATGCTATCTCGCTCACACTTAACAGCCCATTTTGCATGGGGCGTTTCAATACAAAATGCCAAATAAGAATACGATATTTTTAATATTGCTCTAGTTATAGATTTTTCCCGAATTGCGGGGGCGGAATTGGGCGTTTCAAAAATTTGAAGCAAACTTGACCTGTCTACACAAGACGAATGTTGATACCAAATTTGGTTGCTCTAGCTCTTATAGTCTCTGAGATCTAGGTGTTCATACGGATGGACAGACGGACGTGTCTCAATCGACTCGCCTATTGATACTGATCAAGAATATATATACTTTATTGGGTCGGAAAATTCTCGTTCTGCCTGTTACTCACATTTTAGCTACTTTAATATACCTTTTACCCCATGGGTACAGGGTATAAAAATTGTGACAGTTTAGTTTTCATGTTGTGTTCTCTTTTTTGTTCCACAAAATGTCTGGGTTATATTAAATTGATAAACTAGAGGACAATAATTGTGATTCGTGGTCCATTCAGATGCGAAGCGTGTTGGTGCACGCGGATTTTTCAAACGTGGCATCCGGCTTTGATCTTTTTGATCGTCAAGTCATGGCAAGACGTCATATGATGCTTAAACGAAGTTTCTGGAAGCACATCAGCCCAGTGGACCTGTACAAAAGGTAGCTCTTTTCCAAAAGTTACTCAGCAAACGGATGGAGAAAGGTCAGAATATGTCCAGGTTTTTGGTGTATTTCAATGAAATGCAATGAGCTTAATACAATTATTTTGCTTTTCAACCTTCCAAACGGTATTAATAATAATTTATGCTGTGCATAAAACTCAAAGGGGAAGGAGAATGGAAAAGAGGCTGCCAAGTACAAAACAATACAATTATGCAAAAGTCAACGGTCACTTAAAAAGAAAGCAAAAGTTTTGACTTGTTTTTCGATCAAATTGTCCCAATGTAGTTATTCGGAAAGACAGTTCGACCAAGAACAGAAGTGTACAACAAAAGTCTTGCAGCTTACTGAACGTGTTGGATGGATCAAGTTTTGAACGGTCGAAATGGGGTTTTGATAGTGGTGCAACCAGCCATATGTGTTGCATCAGAGCTATGTTTTCCAAGTTCGAAAAACATTTTTAAAGATTGGTTTGGCAGATAACGGATTTCTACAAGCGGAAGGACAAGAAGAAGTGAATCTTAACACCGATCTTTGTATATGTAGAGGCAGCTAAAAACTCCCCGTTCACTTGGTTTCCGTTTTCCGACATTATCAGTAGCGAGCGAAGCGAGTTCTGTGTGCACTGCGTGGCGTTGTATTCCAGACTGACTGCGCAGCCTCGCCTGCCTTCACACCAGACCACACTCGACGACAGACACATATGTCGTCTCGCTCTATGACACTGTCAGAGGTTACCCAATACTATTATCACCTGCATGACCAAGCAGCCAGTGCCAAACTTCCATGACTCAGCAGTCAGTGCCAAACTAACATATCAGTACCCATTGCCAAACTTACATGACAGAGGTCACTGTAACGCCAAAGTTATATTTACAATGTTACAAATCCAAAATATGGAATGAACCATAGAGGGACCCCAAATAGAGAGAGAACATAGAGTATCCAAAGGTATGCCCAACAATGCAATACCCTATTATTCTATCTGCGACACGGCCATGCTGACTAATACTTGTCCTCGCGTTACATTTAGATCAAACTAATTTTAATTGATTTACTCTCTTTTGTACAAATTTTAAAACAACAACATTTTTAAACTGGACCACTTGCTTAGACAGATCTCCAAATCTTCCAATATATCACTTATCAATTTTAGTAAACTTATACAGATTTCAAAACAAAACTCAAGCAATTCTTTTTTTACTTTTGACATTATCATTAACTCAACAGGATTCACAACTTCACAACGTCTAATGCGTCACACACCACGACAAAAGTTTAACGTTGCATCAGCTGTCACATAATACTATCTCTTTCAACAGTTTGACACCCACTGGTGTTCTCTTTACTGTCTCTTTCAACAGTTTCACACCCACTGGTGTTCTATTTACTGTCTCTTTTAATAGTTTCACACCCATTCACGGCCATTCTAATAAAATACACGTTCTCGTAAGTTTACACAGTATTTTAAATCATTATAAATCAATCCCTTTATTTCATACTGTTTCCTTAAATAAACAAATTCATTATCATTTCTGTACTAATAATACTCTTAAAATTCATTTACATTATTTATCAAATAATCTTAACATTATTTATCTTTTCGTTTTCGTTTCATTATTTTTTCTTCTCCTTTTCACATCATCAATTTTTATATCAATCGCAACAACAACAACTTCTCTTGGACCAGATACCACCACCCAGTGATCGATAATCGTATATCTCAACACATTTTCCATTTCTTATTCTTCAAATTTCAGCCCAGTAAAGCTTTTGCCTTGATCAGCAACAACACGATTTGTCACTCCAAACAAGGAGATGGAAGATTTCAACGCCATGACACAACTCTCGGCACTTAATGTAAATGTATGATGTAAATGCACGTACTTAGTAAATACGTCAACCAACACAATTACATATTCCTTACGGTCGCTTTTCCCTGTGATATCTACTTTGGCCTACTTTCGGAATAGGATGTAACTCCATCTGCACTTTTTCTGACGAAGATTTCGATACTCTACACGTTATGCAATTTTCCACAAACCTACGAACATATTTTGCCATGCCCTCAAACCAGTAGTAATCATAAACTTTGTCTAACGTTTCTTCCCACCCCAAATGCATAATAGATTCATGCACCTGGTTAATTACGGACCATCTGAATCCGCGTGGCACAACGGGCAAACAGAGACTCTCTCCGTTTCGTTGAACAATACGATACAAGACTCCTGCTCGTAGATCGTAGGTCTTACCTATTTCTAATGGCAAATCGTTTTCTTTTAACTTAGAAATTATGTTTTTTATATCTTGATCTCTACTTTGTTCTACTCGAACCCAATCTTCAGATATTTCAGTAAGCTCTATTCGTTTTTCAACAACTCTTAAGAATTCGGTCGAGTTTCTCGGAGGTAACGGATTTCTTGACAAGAAATCAACGTGAGCCAACGTTTACCTTCTCGGTATTCAATGTCAAAGTCGAAAGACGAACTTTCTACCATGTAAGTAATGACGGAAATGCTTAACTACGTTGACCACAGCTAATGTTTCTAGCTCATACGAATGGAATTTGGATTCACATGAACTTGTGGTCTTGCTAAAGTACTCCACTACATATGGCTTATTTTCAATCCTTTGCAACAAGATAGCTCCATACCCAATATCACTTGCAATCGTATGCAGTTCAATAAGATGTTGAGAATCAAAAATTGTCAAAGCTGGCTTATTGGTTAATACACTAATAATTTTCTGGCGGATTTTCTCATACAGTCGTCCGGTATTACCTTTAATTAACGAGCACTCCGCTCCAGAGTCAAAGGAAAATTGGAAAATTCTCACCCCGTAACTGCATACTCGTTTTTGGCTCGTCTACCACACATAATTCAGCTCTCTTTTCGATGCGTGAAGCCGCTCCTCCACTTGACATGTTCCTTGGGCAATGACTAGCGATATGCCCTTTTTCCTGATAGCGATAGCACGTTATGTTGTCCTTTGGATGTGGTAAACTTCCTCGATGATCTTGTCTCTGCGAACCTGTTCCAGTGTCTTGACTTCGGACTCCGCATTCGTCCATCTTGTGTCCCATCTTACCACACTTATGGCACTTTATTGAAAATGTCGTTTGTTCATTTTATTTTAGGCTCCTCACTTTCAAAATTGGGTGGTCTTTTGTCGAGCCCAAAGACTTGCAACTCCGCCTGAAAATCGCGTCTATTTTGAATGTCGGCAGTGTACGTAATTCGTTGCACACGCCGATCGAAGTTCGCCATATGTCCATGTTCTTCAATTTCGTGAGAAGTGACGTAATCAGGCGACTTGCATATATTGCAAGAGGTTCACCGTTGTTGGGACGACTATTCAGCATATTTTTTAAATGGCGGCGGCAGACGTCTCTGTGTTTTCAAAGCGTTGGCCATGTAATTCCAGCATAACACGCATGCGACCACCACTGTGCTGCACTTCCTTGTAACGGATTCTCACATAACACAATGTCTACAGTCGTACACCATTGCATAGCATCGGCGAAAGGCATGTCCGCGTTATATCACAGCACTGCCATGTGACGGTTCTCTTACCGACGCTTGCAAGGTTTTTGCCAATCCCATGAAATTTGCATGTTGTTGCTCCATTAGGACGGGCAGATGATCTTCAATATTTTGTTGACGAGGATTGCATCCCACTTCTGATGTTGGGGCAGCTAAAAACTTGGTTTCCGTTTTCCGACATTATCAGTAGCGAACCACTGCGTGGCGTTGTATTCCAGACTGACTGGACAGCCTCGCAGGGAAAAGAATACCGAATGATCGGTTATTGTAGACATGCGAAAGGCTACCGTTTGTATGATGCTGAGCCATACGAGCTCTTTGGTGACGAAGAATCGACTGGAGAGGTCGTCACATTTGATATTCCATTTCAACAAAGAATAAGACAGCAGCAGCGAAATGTCTATTTCAGATGCCAACGAAAGTCGAGAGTTCATTTTTTTACATTTTCTTGATTCTATAATCAAATTGAACACCATTGGTCACTGCTTTTAAATTGACATTTACTAAAATTGTTTAATATTTCTTCAGAACTTATGGGTAAACACTTATCAGTGTTCGAATGAGCTATATACAGCTGTCTTTTAAACGTCGCTGTATGCCATAGAGATTTCATAATGATTTTGATCTGTCTATAACCGTGTAGTTGCTATAAAAAATTGCTGATGTGGATGATGGTGACATTGTGAAGTTAATTTGACCAATGGTGTTTTGAAGGCCGATAGCCTCATCAAAATGTTTTTTACTTTTGGACGGCTCCCGGTTGTTCGCTGAAATCACCAATAGGCAATATGTTTTCTTCTACGAAATAACTTATCTCATAATGATTATCAATCATTGCATCCTATTTGTAGATTGACGTGTTTTTTCGCTCCTCTTCAAATAATCATTTTCGTTTTAAAATCATAGCAAACTCTGAAATTTTCTGCAAATCCGGTGTTAACTTTATTAATAAAATAAATCCAAGGCATTATACAAACGCAAAATAAAAGCATTTAAGCTTTTTCTTTCTGAACAACAACAAAGCCAACACAGTTGTTGCTATTCTTGTTAATCTTTGCTCTTGCATTTGTACTTCTCACCATTTCAACATTGTTGTTGCATGTGCATTGTTTGTGGCTCTCCCGTTATTCTTGAATATATTATGTTCGCTGTCGCAACTTTGTATAAGTGATTATGTAGTTGTTTATTTCTCTTAGGTATTTCTAATCTTTCTCTGCAGGTTTGACCCAAACTGAGTGAGTTTTACTTTGTATTCTTTTGAGACATTTTTATTTCTTGTTAAATTTTGCAATTAAATTCTTAATGTCAGTCTGATCCAACAAAAAGTGTTTGAAACCCCGCCCCTCTTAATGCATTTCTTGCATGTTGGATTGTTGGAGTCATGCACGTTAAATGTACTAGACAGCCAAGGTAAGAGATAGTTTGGAGCAAAAAGGAGGTCACAAGTGGGGATGTGAGTCATGCCGAGAGGTTGAAATTGATATGAGAGTATTTATGAGGCAGAAGAGGGATAGGTTTAAAAAACTCTCATCTAGTTTTCGCTAACTCTATAATGAGTCCAATGCTGTGGAGACAGAATTTAGTAGCTATAGGCTGCGGAACGAGTCTCCAAAGGAAAAGGAAACTAGTGTGCGTAACTTGTCCCTGCATCTGCCTTTACCTAACTTAGTCTCGGCCGCGATGTCATATTCACCATCTCAGGACACGAATCCTCCGCAGCTAATATCGTTTACAATCCCCATCCCGCATGGTGACCGTAAGGATGATGCGATTTCCATTTCTCCAGGAAATGATCTCTCCTTGCAGACGATTTTAGCTGTAGTTTCCGAAAAGTCTGGGCAATATATTAAGACAAAAGTTCGCTTCTTAGCATGCTTAATTTAGTAAAACCGGTACACTCTTCTTTTCCAGACGCTTCCTGGCTGTGGTATAAAATATTGTGCTGCGTCTTTATGTGGGCCAATTCGAAAACTTTCTTTATTGTCCGTTAAATCTTCCACTTTTCCATCCATTTGGAAGGAATACTATATAATTGTTGTCCATAAAATCGGTAAGAAATCCGAAGCATCTATCTATAGGTTTATTTCTAATTTGTCAGCTATTCCTAAAGCTTTTGAAAACTTCATTACTTTCCAACTCCAACATTTTTGTAGTTTTAAATGTTCGGCATCCCAGCATAGATTTATGTAACGTACAACCGCAATACTTTTAGAATTTACATCTTTGACGATCGAAAGATTTACGAATGCAAGACAATCTGATGTCATATATATTGCATTCAGCAATTCAACATTCTTTTGTTTGTGTTAGTCATACACTACTCCACTGAATACTTCACACTACTAAATTGAATAACATTGGCTTCCCACCACATTATCTCTACTATTCGGTTACAATCCGATCTTTCGAAATTCAGTCGTGATGTCAATACAACGTGTTAATCTTAAATACACCCAGAAAAAATCCGCAGTTGGTAACATATTTTCTTATTAAGAATTAATGAGATGAACGAGTTCGGCGTCTTTATGGACTGAAAATTAACTTTCAAGTTTCCACTGCCGTAGGGAAAGCTATGGGTGTTCTTGGGTTTGTCAAACGATGGTCAAAGTAGCTTGATGACCCTTACACAACCAAAATTTTTTTCTTTATTGGTACGTCCTATTTGAGAATATTTATCTTGCATAGGACGGAAGTGGGCGTTTGAAACAAACTTGGTTCTTAGAGTCCCTATGTGTTCATACACAGTCGGACTAATAAACTGACGGATTTGAAGTGGAGCAACTCATGTTAAACGATCTGTCTTCGATAGTTTTTATAAATTAGTGCAATTTTCACGCAATACTAATAATATTAAGAAATTTACTCCTTAAAAGCATACCCGCGCATGTTTTTAAGGATGATCTTTATAGTTTATCTATGATCTTCTTTTTTTCTAAAGTAATATGAATATGCACAAGATTTATTTGAGTGATTTACATCTGTTATAAATATCCGATTTCATTCAAACTTCGTGAATGGTGTAAAGGTACAGAATTATACTTTTTAACCAATTTCTTTGCAGATTTGCCTGATTGCTTATTTTTATGCTTTACAAATTTTTATATTTTGCAAGGAACATTTTGCCTGGTTTAATAAGTCAGGTACGGTTATAACACAATAAATAAAAATGGTTAGAAGGAGAAGGTAGGATAACCTAAAAATTTTTCTATAGAACGATGGCAGATTGACATTGCGATCCGATTTGGAAATATTACTAATAGAGAGGATAAATGGTCTCTAATGATTACTCTGATGGATTTCCGGAGTTTAAATATACTGAACAAGCGAGCAGTCACATGCTACTAGAGGCTCGCCTCGATAACATCGATACTCAGATCTTAAATTCGTAACTAATATTGATCCTATTAGTTACTAAATATATAGTCATTAAACTATAATTTAATTGAAACTGTAAAAACATACGTAAAGTCGTGAAACTCTGAGTTAATCATTTTTATGAAACTATGAAATGCCTTTAGTTTGCCTTTTACATTGTTTATATCACAATTAACGGATTTCTTTTACCTAATTTTGGTTTTATTGTCTCAAGTGATGCAAAAAATTGGAAAGCCTTATTTAAAAGAACTTTAATGTAAATTATCTTCACAAGCAAACCTACATATGTAAATCCCTTACACATACGTAAAAACGATACCCGTTTGACATGACTTTAATTTAAACTTTACAAAAATGTTGTGAAATTTCAAAAGTGTTTCAGTATCACTTAATCTTCATCTCGTCAGAAATATGGCGATACTGGATATGTAGGAAACAAAAAAAAATATTTTTTTAAAATTTGATCACTTGCATAATGTTAATACTAATTTGTTAAACATAACTTGTAACTGGTGCATACTTTTCCTTTGTAAACCGTGATAAGTATTAAAGCTGGTGACTGCTTATCCCATTCATAGCTACTTTTAATCATACAAATACAATTTATTGCTTTATAAATTACCAGTATGCGTTCTCATATGTCTTTTTAACAGACTTGGCCGATCGAATCCTTTTCTGCAAATGTTGCAAGGAAGCAATGATCTTTCATTGTAACCTACTCGTTTTTTAAGATGCTTAGCTGATTCCAACGATGGACAATTTTTTAACTGGTCGCATAATGTAGACGTAAATTTCAAAATTGTTGAATTGTTTAATGATAAGAGAGAACTAGATGAATTGCTCAGTACTGATTTTTGTTCATCCTCGCTCGAAGGAGAAGAAATGGGTAAATTTGGAATTGAGTGCATTAACGATAAAGAAAGGTCCAGTGGATTATCTACAAGTAATAAATGTCGATTAGGGTAACAAAAGTAATTTTTGAATTGGAATTACCTTGTAATATGGAGTCAATTGCTTGTCTATGTAATGTTGAATGTAGAAGTGTTAAAATATTTTCCTCGGGATGTTCAGGCATATAGTATACTACAACTTCTTGATGGGCCATAATTGTCTTTACAACTTCATACAAAGGATCGCCTTTAAACTTTGTGCAGATAAGATTCACATTTGAATCATATATTGTAGAAAGTCTAAGAAATCGTATCCAATTGCAATGTCGCACTTGCTTTCCATAGTTACTTGTTATTTCATCATATAACCCAAATCGATATCTTATCTGTGGTGGCGAAACAAAATGATTATTTTTGGGTTATTATTGTTATTATGTTATTTTCGATTAATTTTTTTAAATTTTGAATTTACATAATTTGTTTTGAAATTTTTCACTGAAACTGATGTGACGAAAATAGTAATAAAATAGTCTAAAAGTGTAAGTAAGGGTACGAGTATTAGCAGGAGAACCAGGTGCATAAGGCTGCCGGCCTAGACGTAGTCATTTAACCAAAAGTACACTTCATCGCTAAACAAAATAAAACGGACGTAGTGCGAGATACGTATTCCGCAAAGAACCATTACTTCGAAAAAAAAATTGCACAATTTGCAACCGTTGTTCACCGTTGAGTCTACTCATAATGAATTGCCAAGCCAAACTGAGTATAATTCATTTGACAGCCGTAAAATTTAATGTTAAAGTCCTATGCCTCGAAAAAAACACTATTTATACATATGTACATAGCATATTGTATTGTTTCTAGAATAACATGTTTTCTAGAATTATCTGTTTCTTTTTTGTAAAATTTTTTCACAATTCCAATTTAAACTTCCACGAGCAATCTAAAATAAACATAAACAAAAATTTATCAATTCATTTAATTTGATCATTTTTTTTTAATAAAATTTTAACTAATTAGTTGATTAATTTAATTCATTTAGTTCGGCCGTGCCGAAGTTCGTATACCTTTGCAAACTGTCTTTTCGATTTATATATAATATGCCAGAATCAAAAAAAACCCATCAAACTTAAATTTGATGCCCGTGGCATGAAAAAGAAAATTTCGAATCATTTCTTTCCTCCGATTGTTCCTATGACAGCTATATCATATAGTACACCGATTCTGCTGAAACTTAAAAGATATATTTATTTTTATATCAAATTGGCAAATACCAAATTTCCATATTCTTGACCGATTATTCCTATAGGAGCTATATGATATAGCCATCCGATCGGGATGATTCCGAGATATACAATGAATACAGCAAAAAGAAACCTATGTGCAAAATTTCAGCTCTGTAGTTCCAAGGGTCTCGGAGGACATTCCGTTCACCAGACAGACGGACGGACGGGTGGACAGACGGGCAAGACTATATCAACTCAGCTCATCATGCTGATCAAGAATATATATACTTTATATAGTCGGAGATCAACATTCGTTATCGCGAACAATGTAATAGCACTAGAGCAAACAACACACAAATGACAACACTTCTATGTACGCGACAACGCGAATGCAAGTAAAATAAATGTAAAAAAAATTAAATAAAATAGTAAATTAAAGCGAGACCATTTAAGGCTACATATTTGGTTGAAACTTGGTTGATGAGCTTTTTAGATGTGTGTGTATGCCAAGTTATAATATATGTAAGTTATCGCTCTGCTATAAGGTATAGTCACAAATAATTGCTGTCGAAATATATATTTTTATTTTTGGAGTACGAAGTTTGATTCATATCGGATAAAAAATCAAATGTAAATTAATTAAATAAATCTTCAATAGTATCAATTTACTTCAGAGCAAGTAGTCAGCCGTTCATCTCTGGGTGTGGCAAGATAAAACTTCTGCTATTTATTTCCTTTATTTTTTTGCGTTCAAATCGAAATAATTTTAAATTAGATGGGAAAACTGTTACAGGTATAAATCATTAAAAGAAATCATTAATAATGTTAGTTTACTTCAGCCAAAAATATGTACATATATATATAGGCAGAGTTTAAAAGAACTCAGCAAGGCCGAAATTACCGAATTTTTGCTTAAGTATGCGAAAAAAAATATTTTCCACTGATTGCTTTTATGCAAAGGGTAGTACCAGTCTTACGGCACTTTTTTAAAACTCTACCAAAAGTATGAAAAGTAGCGCAAAAAGAAAGTTTTTTTTTTTAAATATAAATATTTTGAATAATTTTTTATACCCTGTAAACATAGGGTACAAGGGTCTATTAAAGTCGCTTAAATGTATGTAACAGGCAGAAGGAAAATATTCCGGCCTCATAACGTATATATATTCTTGATCAATATCTATAACGAAGTCGATTGAGATATGTTCGTCTGAGCTACCAAATTTGGTGTCTATGTAGGTCAAGTTTGTTTTACTTTTTTGCCACGCCCACTTCCGAGATATACGTGTTTCCGATATGTACTGAAACGCCACATGCAACATACTTTGGCTGTTAAGAGTGACCGAGATAGCATGAGTTAGCTGTTGCTACATGCTTAGTAAATTTCTCCTTTTGTAAATTGGTGGTGATTTTTATCGCTTTTGACTTTATGAACTACTTTTAATTGGTACAGGGTATACTCAATGTCGGCAGGGACGACTTGCATGCTTCATTTTTTTCTTAAATTCAATGTTAAAATTGTTAAAAATTTAAACATTTTTTAGCAGAACACGTGCGGAAATTCCCTTTTCATAATGATTATTCTCTTCTTTCTTTCTTTCGTTGCCTTTGTTTTTAAAATTTCTAAAATCTAATGCCCCTTAATTGACTTTTTGCTTTGTCAGCAAATACAGTGCCATTAAGCCAACTTTATTTGATATGATATAATAACTGTAAGCTTTTAATACTTTATAAAGAAAGGGTGCACCACTCGCTATTACAAAGGCAAATTGTCATAATTTTGAAATAAAGATAATATTAATTCAATTAAGAAACATAAGTAATTTTTTTTTTATTATACTATAAGCATACCAAAATGACATTATCAATGATTATTGATCAATTTTGCTAAAACTAGATTTAGATAAATGCTAATACTAAAGTGGATAATCAATACATAATTAATCAAATACACGGCTTCTTATTAAAAGTATATAACACACAGAAGAAAAAATATATCTGACCCTATATTGTATATATTATATTCCTGATCAGCATCAACAGCCGAGTCGATTGAGATATGTTCGTCTGTCCGTCCATCTGTTTGTCCATCCATATGAACACCGAGATCTCGGAGACTATAAGAGCTAGAGATTTTCGGTCATAATCCGTCTAGTCTACGCAGATCAAATCAAATATAAATGTGTCTTCTTTTTGTTGAAAACATCTGACCAATACATTTATACACTATAATAGACAATATCTAAAGAAAGCCAACTTCTGCCGAATTAATATGAAGACACTCTTTTCTTATTATTACTTGTCACTTGGTTCTTTATGTAAATTCAAAAGAGAGGAAAAATTAAAAAAAAAATATTTTGTTCTTACTAACGGAATTTGCAACTCCTATTGTCAAGCTAGACGTCTAACCTCTACACCAACGAACTGACTCATTTTGGGTGGAACAAGTTACTGGCAGAAGTTATTACATTTCTTTTATTATATTTCAAGCATATCAAAATTTAAATAGTAATGAATATCCCTATTTTTCGTTACATCACTTTCAAGTTTAATAAAATTAAAAAAAAATTCCTTTCACTGCACCTAGGGTCGGCTTTCTGACACTGATCTCTAGCTGACTGCTAGCTCAAAACATCGAGGCCCTCCATTTCGGTATGTAACACGTATCTCCCTCTTTTAAATTTCGTTTTCTCCAAGAACACAATGTAAATGTTTTCTGTCTCTCTCACACTCATCGTAACATTTGTCTACATGTATTTTGGTAGCAGTAAATTAATTTTATTACAGATTTCTTTTATTGATTTGTACCCATAATAATTTTTTGATCTAACTCAAACTTGGTGTACGGTGTAAGGGTACAAAGAGAATTAGAACGCATGAAAAAGAGAATAAAATTAGTATTCTGTTGCAGCAATTTGGGTAAAAAAAAACAAGTGAAATAACTACTTTATTTTTTATACCCTGTACCCATAGGGTAAAAGGATATATTAAAGTCGCTAAAATGTATGTAACAGGCAGAAGGAGAATTTTCCGACCCCATAAAGTATATATATTCTTGATCAGTATTAATAGCCGAGTGGATTGAGATATGTCCGTCTGTCCGTCCGTCCGTCCGTCCGTATGAACACCTAGATCTCAGAGACTATAAGAGCTAGAGCAACCAAATTTGGTGTCAACATTCCTCTATTGCGTAGACAGGTAAAGTTTGTTTCAAAATTTTGCCACGCCTACTTCCGCCCCCGCAATTCAAGAAAAACCTATAACTAGAGCAATATTAAAGATATCGTATTCTTATTTGGCATGTTCATTAATATAGCCAAAATGCACCACCTGACCAAAATCGGACAATAATTATCGGAGATATACGTATTTCCATTTTGTACTGAAACGATCCATGCAAAGTGGGCTGTTAAGTGTGAGCGAGATAGCATGCGTTCGCTATTGCTGCATGGCAAGCAGTGCATGCTAAGAGAACTTTTTTGTAAATTGATGGCGATTTTGATTGTTTTTTACTTTATGGAGTACTTTTACTTGGTACAGGGTATACTCAATGTCAGCAGGGACGACTTGCTTGCATCATTTTATATTGACTTGTTCATCTGGTCGAAACAATATTTTACACGAAAATGAGAAGGTTTATAGGAATATAATTAAAACGTTATGATCTCTTTTATAATCGGGACAGTTTGGAAATGTAAAAACTTGATTGTTTTTTCTCTATTGAGGTTGATTTATATTTCTGTAAACATCTTAAGATCAACTGTCCGCTGGGGGTGATCACTCTCCCATGACAATGAGTGGTTTTAGACATTACAAAGAAGTTCTCATAGTTTTCTTCAATTAATGCTTCAACAATTCTTAATAGCAGACCTAATATTGAGGTCTTTTAAGAGGTCGACTTAAACCTTCACATAAAAGGTACATACATAACAATTTTGCGGCAACGAAGCATGAAGAATGAATGCTATTTTTCCACATACTAGTTGACGTCATCTTAAAATTGCTAAAACGTGGGAATTTTCTCACGGGACTGCAACACAAATTGTTTAACTTTAAGTTCTTTAGAATTTCGTATATTCTATAAAAATAAAACGAGCAAGCCAATGGATTTACTCCGTCACAAAAATTTATTAATTAAAATTATCTCATGTTCCATCTTGATAGAGTAAGATACCAGTACACCAAAAAAGAGTGCAAACAAAGGACAAATGGTACATTTCGGCAGAATAAACAATTATGTTAAATTATACTGCGATATAGTTTATAACGCATAAAGACTTTTTCTAAATTGAAATTAACTATTGTAGTTTTGAAGATCTCAGAGTGCATACAGACAGACACGGATACACGGATAAATCGCTATCAGCTCGTTTGCTGATTAATAATGTCCGAATTAAGAACATCCGGCTACATATATTTTTGGGCTTTTTTAACCCAATTTTTACCCAATAATTTACCCTTTTTGCGCAATTCAGTTCCATAAAAATACTTGTGCGTAGTGAATGTTATTTAGGAAATTAAGCCCACAATGTTTATTTTTAAAACACAATTGTCTTTTGAAAATATAGGCATAAATATATTATTTGAGTTAGAAATTTTTGATTGAATATTTACTCACATCATTACTCTCGAAACAATGCAAGTAATCTAACTTGTCTGTACGAATTGTTCCTTGAAATGGATAAAATAAAGATCCCTTTTTAACGTCAGTAATTGCCCAAACGGATATTTGGGTTTTTTTATTTGAATTTATTGATGTTGAGACCAAAGCAAACTCTTTTGGAATTAATACGCAGGATTCCATTTCTAAAACACTGGAATATATTGCCTGCATTTGAGTCTTTGGTATAGAAAATATAAATACAAATTCGAAGTATGTAGCACTGCACTCATTTTCAAGAAGAACTTCGCGTACCCATTTCATTCAATGTTCGACAAATACTGTATGATCAGGATCGCTGGTATCAACCATGACCTTCTGAGAGAAAACTGCAACCATCTAAAGCACAAATACATATAGAAAACGGCGTATGGACAAGACTACCGAGTAGTCAACGAAATTAAGAGCCGAACTCATTTTACTCAATGCTCCAACTACATAACCAAAACAAGATCAACATTACACAACGTTATAGCTATTAATTGATCTCATTTAAAATCATCTCAAACTTACACTCAGTCGGTACTAGCAAGAGCATGAGCACCTGTCTACAGCATTGGCCCTGTGTAGGTTTGTGTTGCTCACCAACACATGTTCATTTACAAATTCAGAAGCACAGCAGTTGGTCTTCTATACCACTCGCAAAACGGGTATATTAGTTTACACACAGGTTTGTTACGCATAAAAATATACATATTTAAATTATTTTTGTTTTGAATCAGCATATTGATTTTTTATGTCAGAATAGATTTAAGTATATTGTGTTCACTGGATCAAAACAATATGACTATATCATATGGCGTTCTTAGCTTGCTCGGAGAAATTTAAAAAAAATGGGTAGACCATAACATATTCATACATTGACATAAAAAGTACATTTACTTAAATAGTTTGATATATACTAAACGTTTGACTCCTAGATAAAGATAATAAATGTGGCCTTGATTATCATAATCGTTAAACTATCCAGCCTGTTTGTAACGAACTCTTTTTGAATTTTTTTGTTCTTTCCTTGGTAAGACAGATTCTATAATCAATACTCGCTTTCTAAATATTGTTTGATAAAGACGATTATAAACAAGAGTGTACAAACGTCGGTATCGCCGTACACCCAGTGGCCTTTTAGAGTTTTGTGCAGTACAATGACAGGTAGCAGCTTGACTGTTCCAAGACAAGACATCCCTGTGGCTGATCCCCTGTTGCACAAAGTGGTGTTTTTTTTTAACTGAACGAAAAGTATTTACATACATACAAAATAAAATGATCGAAATCGAAGAATAAGAAAAAAGTAAAACTATTGTTTGTAAATAAATAAACATGAATGGGCAGAGTTTAGTGAGGGTGACTATTACATATTAACTTTAGATTGTATAAAAACAAACAATTTTCTCTATATATTTGCAATCCCCTTTCGGACTATCTTTAAACAGTTGCACGGGAAACCAAAGCTTTTGGGCTCCGGGGGAAGTATGGTTGCAAAGCTGAAACTTAAAGGAATTGACGGAAGGGCACCACCAGGAGTGGAGCCTGCGGCTTAATTTGACTCAACACGGGAAAACTTACCAGGTCCGAACATAAGTGTGTAAGACAGATTGATAGCTCTTTCTCGAATCTATGGGTGGTGGTGCATGGCCGTTCTTAGTTCGTGGAGTGATTTGTCTGGTTAATTCCGATAACGAACGAGACTCAAATATATTAAATAGATATCTTCAGGATTATGGTGTTGAAGCTAATATAGCCTTCATTCATGGTGGCAGTAAAATGTTTATTGTGTTTGAATGTGTTTATATAAGTGGAGCCGTACCTGTTGGTTTGTCCCATTATAAGGACACTAGCTTCTTAAATGGACAAATTGCGTCTAGCAATAATGAGATTGAGCAATAACAGGTCTGTGATGCCCTTAGATGTCCTGGGCTGCACGCGCGCTACAATGAAAGTATCAACGTGTATTTCCTAGACCGAGAGGTCCGGGTAAACCGCTGAACCACTTTCATGCTTGGGATTGTGAACTGAAACTGTTCACATGAACTTGGAATTCCCAGTAAGTGTGAGTCATTAACTCGCATTGATTACGTCCCTGCCCTTTGTACACACCGCCCGTCGCTACTACCGATTGAATTATTTAGTGAGGTCTCCGGACGTGATCACTGTGACGCCTTGCGTGTTACGGTTGTTTCGCAAAAGTTGACCGAACTTGATTATTTAGAGGAAGTAAAAGTCGTAACAAGGTTTCCGTAGGTGAACCTGCGGAAGGATCATTATTGTACGTTCCAACCGTTATTAAATATATTTACTACCAAATTACAATATGAAAAATAAAAATGAAGTTAACGATGAGAATAATCATAAGCATAATATTACAATTTAAAAAATGTAGCGTTTATTTAAAATATAATTTGTCTACATAAATAGAAAACAAGAATGCTTTATTTTTCCTATCATTAATGGAATTTTATACATTTTTCAGCGTGTATATGTACCACAATGTACACGCGTTGCGTAATGTATTGCTTATCATTGCTATATGCATACATTGGTTAAAGCAACAACCCAAATATACAATGTTGTACCTATAATTAAGGTTAATGTTTTATATAAGTCGATCGTATACCATAATATTGCATAAACTTATAAATGTTAAATCATCGGTATTCAATCAATTGTATAAAACTAAGACATTTCGCAGCATTATATTGGGATAAAGTTTTATTGAAGGAATTGATATATGCCAGTAAAATGGTGTATTTTTAATTTCTTTCAATAAAAGAATTATTGACGTAATGAAATAAAACATTTATTAATCACTCTAAGCGGTGGATCACTCGGCTCATGGGTCGATGAAGAACGCAGCAAACTGTGCGTCATCGTGTGAACTGCAGGACACATGAACATCGACATTTTGAACGCATATCGCAGTCCATGCTGTTATGGTACTTTAATTTAATTTAGAGTGCTGCTTGGACTACATATGGTTGAGGGTTGTAAGACTATGCTCAATAAGTTGTTTTAATATTTTGTAAAATGTTAAAGCATATGGTATATTATTGGTGATTTATATATTAAATCTTCATAATATTAAAGATAAATGAAACACATTACCTCTCAAGTATGAGAAAAACGAAGATGTATATTAATTTCATTTTCAAATTTGATGATACTGAGGAATGTCTAGCATAAAAAAAAATTGTTTTTTTCATCTAGAATTGCCTCTTATTAATGATTTGTAATGAAAACATAAATGAGTCATTATTATTATTCTTCACATAATAAGTATTATTAAATGGTTTCAATATATTGAAAATATATTTATATTTTGTGTATATACAACCTCAACTCATATGGGACTACCCCTGAATTTAAGCATATTAATTAGGGAGGAAAAGAAACTAACAAGGATTTTCTTAGTAGCGGCGAGCGAAAAGAAAATAGTTCAGCACTAAGTCACTTTGTCTTTATGGCAAATGTGAGATGCAGTGTATGGAACATCAATATTCTAGTATGAGAAATTAATGATTTAAGTCCTTCTTAAATGAGGCCATTTACCCATAGAGGGTGCCAGGCCCGTATAACATTAATGATTACTAGATGGTGCTTCCAAAGAGTCGTGTTGCTTGATAGTGCAGCACTAAGTGGGTGGTAAACTCCATCTAAAACTAAATATAACCATGAGACCGATAGTAAACAAGTACCGTGAGGGAAAGTTGAAAAGAACTCTGAATAGAGAGTTAAATAGTACGTGAAACTGCTTAGAGGTTAAGCCCGATGAACCTGAATATCCGTTATGGAAAATTCATCATTAAAATTGTAATATTTAAATAATGTTATAATAATAGTGTGCATTTTTTCCATATAAGGACATTGTAATCTATTAACATAAACTAAATTTATCATAAAATATGAATTATAGTTTATTCAAATTATTTTGCTTGCAATTTAACATAGAATAAATGTCATTAATTTGATAAAGTGTTGATAGATTTATATGAATACAGTGCGTTAATTTTTTAAATTATATAATAGCATGATGATCATTGATTTTTATGTTTATTATATGCACTTGTATGATTAACAATGCGAAAGATTCAGGATACCTTCGGGACCCGTCTTGAAACACGGACCAAGGAGTCTAACATATGTGCAAGTTATTGGGATATAAACCTAATAGCATAATTAACTTGACTAATAATGGGATTAGTTTTTTAACTATTTATAGTTAATTAACACAATCCCGGGGCGTTCTAAAAAGTTATGTGTAATGATATTTATATTATTTATACCTCTAACTAGAACGTACCTTGAGCATATATGCTGTGACCCGAAAGATGGTGAACTATACTTGATCAGGTTGAAGTCAGGGGAAACCCTGATGGAAGACCGAAACAGTTCTGACGTGCAAATCGATTGTCAGAATTGAGTATAGGGGCGAAAGACCAATCGAACCATCTAGTAGCTGGTTCCTTCCGAAGTTTCCCTCAGGATAGCTGGTGCATTTAAATGTTATATAAAATAATCTTATCTGGTAAAGCGAATGATTAGAGGCCTTAGGGTCGAAACGATCTTAACCTATTCTCAAACTTTAAATGGGTAAGAACCTTAACTTTCTTGATATGAAGTTTAAGGTTATGATATAATGTGCCCAGTGGGCCACTTTTGGTAAGCAGAACTGGCGCTGTGGGATGAACCAAACGTAATGTTACGGTGCCCAAATTAACAACTCATACAGAAACCATGAAAGGCGTTGGTTGCTTAAAACAGCAGGACGGTGATCATGGAAGTCGAAATCCGCTAAGGAGTGTGTAACAACTCACCTGCCGAAGCAACTAGCCCTTAAAATGGATGGCGCTTAAGTTGTATACCTATACATTACCGCTAAAGTAGATGATTTATATTATTATTAATATAAATTTTGAAACTTTAGTGAGTAGGAAGGTACAATGGTGTGCATAGAAGTGTTTGGCGTAAGCCTGCATGGAGCCGCCATTGGTACAGATCTTGGTGGTAGTAGCAAATAATCGAATGAGACCTTGGAGGACTGAAGTGGAGAAGGGTTTCGTGTGAACAGTGGTTGATCACGAGTTAGTCGGTCCTAAGTTCAAGGCGAAAGCCGAAAATTTTCAAGTTAAAAATGTCATAATAATATATATATTGGAAATTAATACACTTGAATAATTTTGAACGAAAGGGAATACGGTTCCAATTCCGTAACCTGTTGAGTATCCGTTTGTTATTAAATATGGGCCTCGTGCTCATCCTGGCAACAGGAACGACCATAAAGAAGCCGTCGAGAGGTATCGGAAGAGTTTTCTTTTCTGTTTTATAGCCGTACTACCATGGAAGTCTTTCGCAGAGAGATATGGTAGATGGGCTAGAAGAGCATGACATATACTGTTGTGTCGATATTTTCTCCTCGGACCTTGAAAATTTATGGTGGGGATACGCAAACTTCTCAACAGGCCGTACCAATATCCGCAGCTGGTCTCCAAGGTGAAGAGTCTCTAGTCGATAGAATAATGTAGGTAAGGGAAGTCGGCAAATTAGATCCGTAACTTCGGGATAAGGATTGGCTCTGAAGATTGAGATAGTCGGGCTTGATTGGGAAACAATAACATGGTTTATGTGCTCGTTCTGGGTAAATAGAGTTTCTATCATTTATGATAGTTATTTGTTCCCCGGATAGTTTAGTTACGTAGCCAATTGTGGAACTTTCTTGCTAAAATTTCTAAGAATACTAATTAATTTTAATTAGTTCTTTTAAATTAGAACGATTATCAATTAACAATCAATTCAGAACTGGCACGGACTTGGGGAATCCGACTGTCTAATTAAAACAAAGCATTGTGATGGCCCTAGCGGGTGTTGACACAATGTGATTTCTGCCCAGTGCTCTGAATGTCAAAGTGAAGAAATTCAAGTAAGCGCGGGTCAACGGCGGGAGTAACTATGACTCTCTTAAGGTAGCCAAATGCCTCGTCATCTAATTAGTGACGCGCATGAATGGATTAACGAGATTCCTACTGTCCCTATCTACTCAGTGTGATTTCGGCAGCCGAACGATTCGGACGTGTGTGCGCTTAACAACGCGAATCTAGTGCGAAAAGAAACAACAAAAAACCCAGCGGAAAAAACCCAAGTGGAAAATTCCACAGACAAACAATTTGTGCAAAACGGTAACTTGTTTACAAGTTTCGCCACGTGCGTGTGTTCAAGTGCGTGTGTATTAGTGAACAGTGTAAACAAATTTGCAGCACAAAGAGGAATAAAAAACAGGACCGGATGAGTGGCATTAAGGGCCAAAGGGGCAGCACCGAGAGTATGGTGAGTGTCTGCACGGTCGCGGATTCGGGTGACGAATCGGTTATTGAGTCGGGCGCCGAGTCGGCAGTGAGTGCTGCGGGATCGGTTCCGGCCCTGAGCCGAAGAAAGGGGCGCAAGGCCAAAGGCCGCACCGCGTCGGTGCCGGACCTGATGGTTGGTGAACCGTCGGTTGCCAAGAGGGTAGCGTTGGACAGCGTGTCCATGCCCTCCGTCGCCCCCCGTGTCGCCGAGTTCGCGAAGCCCGCAGTGCCGGTGAAGCGGAAGACGTCCGTCGCGGTCGCCAGTGATAACGTCGCTGCTGCCGGTGGCGTCGCTGCCGCCGGTGTTGTCGCTGCTTCTGGTGGCGTCGCTGCTTGTAGTGGCGTCGCTGCTGGGGCCAGTGCTGTCGGCGTCGCTGCCGTCCCACGGTGCCCAGCCTGGCGCATCGTGGCCGGTGGTACGTCGGCGGTATTGGCTGAGATCTCCGCAGCTGGAGAGGGCACCCGCAACGCCATTGTGGGTGTGGAACCAAAGGCTGCGAGATCGATCTCGGCAGCCATAAAGCGATTGGAGGAACTGGCAATGTCTCTCGCGGTGAGAAACGCATTGCTCGAGAGCCTCTCGGGTGGACCGCCCGCACCCCCGCCGCCTGCTCATGCAGCTCAATCCTTGGCAGCATACCACGCTGCCTTCCCCGCTGCCACCACCACCGCTGCCCCCGCTGTCCCCGTCCCCGGAGTGCCGATCCCCGCCCCACGGTTCAACAAGCCAGTTGAGACGTGGTCCGCGGTGGTCACGAGTCGGGACCCGAGCGAGTCGGGTAAGCAAGTGGCCGAGCGGGTGATGAAGGAAGTCGCACCATCCCTGGGCGTGCGTGTCCACGAGGTGCGTGAGCTGAAGCGCGGCGGAGCCGTTATCCGCACGCCGTCGGCGAGCGAGATGAAACGCGTGGTGACGAACAAGAAGTTCGCAGAGGTTGGACTTAAAGTCCAGCAGAGCAAGGGCGTGAGGCCGAAGGTGACGGTGTTCGACGTGGACACGAGCATCGCCCCGGAGACATTTATGGAGGAGTTGTTCGAGAACAACTTCAAGGAGGAGATGACGGCAGCAGTCTTCAAGAAAGCGGTGCACTTGGAGACGAAGCCTTGGTCCGTCACTGATGGCGGCAGTGTCAATCTGTCGCTTGATGTGGATGAGAATGCGCTGGCCGTACTTGAGAAGACCGGACGGGTCTACATCAAGTGGTTCTCATACCGATGCCGGTCGCTCGTCCGTACCTATGCTTGTCATAGGTGCGTCGGATTTGACCACAAGGTGTCCCAGTGCCGCCTCAAGCAGGACGTGTGTCGCCAGTGTGGACAGACTGGACACGTTGCAGCGAAATGTGGCAATCCGGTGGACTGCCGGAACTGCCGCTTCAAAGGGCTACCCTCAGGGCATCTGATGCTCTCGGGATCGTGCCCGATATACGGTGCGGTGTTGGCGCGGGTGCAGGCCAGACATTAAGATGTTTGGTCTCATCCAAGCCAACTGTGGTCGGGGTCGCGTTGCGTGCATCGATATTGGTGTGCGTATGCGTGATTCTGGCCACCCCTTTGCGCTGCTGCAGGAGCCCTATACGGACGAGGTTGGCCGTATTACTGGATTCCCAGCCGGGATGAGAGTATACGGTAGCCGGATCTTCGAGGGACATAGGAGAAATGCTGCCGTCATCATCGACGATCCAGATGCCATCTGCCTACCAGTAGAGTCGCTAAACACCGAGGCTGGAGTATGTGTGAGGGTCACTGGTAAATTTGGCTCAATTTACCTAACCTCGCTGTACTGCCATGCAGACGCTGATCTGAGAGCGGACCTCATGTATATGGATGCCGTACTGCTACAGGCGAGCAGTACTCCGGTCATCCTCTGCCTAGATGCGAATGCTGCATCCCCTATGTGGTTCAGTAAGCGACAACGTCGCTATCCGAACTACTGTCGGGTTGAGCAGCTGGAGGATTGGATTCTCGGAAACCGAGCCGGAGTTCTAAATCAGATCAGCGAGGTGTTTACGTTCGATAATCACCACGGACAGAGTGATATCGACGTGACACTAGTCAATGAAGCAGCGTCTACGTGGGCCACGTACGACTGGAGTGTGGACGAGTGGGAGATGAGTGATCACAACATCATTACTGTTGTTGTATCGCCTTCCCCAGACGCAGTTGAGAGCACATATGCTCCTGTGCCGTCCTGGAAACTCACCAGTGCTAATTGGCGAATGTTCGACTCGGAACTGGTGGAGGAAATTCTGGAGCACCTTCCCTTGGAGCACATCAGGACTTCGCCGTTGGACTCCTCGGTATCTGCACTACGCCTCATCGTACAGTCTGTGTGCGATAGGGTGTTGGGCCGCAGATCGTCGCGAGCTGTGGGAAAGGTGAAGTGGTGGACCACGGATCTGAGTACCAAACGCCGGGAGGTCAGGAGACTGCGGCGAAGGCTCCAGGATGCTCGGCGCGGAGGCCATGACTCTGCGCAGCTTCTGGCAACTCAACTGCGGGCAGCCGTCCGCGAGTTCAAGAAGCTCATCCTGAAGACGAAGGAGGATCACTGGCGGAACTACGTTGGAGACCATAGGGATGATCCATGGGGGCATGTCTACAGGATATGCCGAGGACGAAAGCGGTCCACAGATCTGCGATGCCTTCGTTCGGATGGCAGGCTTGTCGAGACATGGCACGACTGTGCGAGTCTCCTCCTCCGTAACTTCTTTCCAGTTGCGGAAGCGAGTGATGACATTGCCATTCCGGACGGAGCTGCACCGGCTCTCGAAGCTTTCGAGATCGATGTATGCGTTGCCCGGTTGAAGAGCAGGCGCTCT